>CM024711.1:1321812-1690800 GCA_014182895.1 Angophora floribunda | reverse complement strand
AATGGGTCAAAGTTTAAATCTACTTAGAACCCAACTACTTATCAGTTCTCAAAGATGACTTATCTCCTCTCCGCTCTCAAATTAAAATGAAGAAACTCTCCTTATTGCACGACAGTGCGTCGTCTCACTCTCATTGCTCGTACAACAGCTCCTTCTCTTGCTTGCATGACGATGCTGTCGCATGTGGTCACCACTATCGTTGAACCTCTCTCGATCTCCGACTTCTGCTCACGCTCCCATAACCCTAACCACTGCGCCTTGCTAGCTTGATTGGCTGTCAAAACCCAAGTGAGTCTCGTTCCCCCATATGTGTGTGTGATTTTAAAAAATAAAAAGAATTTAAAATATTTAAAATGAAAATTATTAATAATTCAATTTTAAAAAAATAAACAACATCAAAGGAATATAATCTTTAAAAAAGATTATAAGAATAATTTTTCCTAAGTTTAGTTAGATAGGGAAGTGGTTTAATAATATGGGTTGGGTCGGGTATGGGTCAAAAATTTTATTTTATGCTTAAATGAGTCATAAACGGGTTAATGGATTAATTTGTGTTGGACCATTTATGACCCGACCCAAACCTGACCCAACCCACCCATTTAACAGGTCTAGGGAGGTGTTTGTTCTTGTTATGCTCAATCCACCACCACTACCACTGTCGCCATCATCATCCTCAGAAGAGTCTTCGCATGTTGCATGAGTCTATACTCATTGTTGCATGGTTGCACAAGTCGAATTCTCTCATATGCTCTTCTTTTATATGTTCCTTTTTTCCCCCCGGTAGCCTTGTATGGATGGATGTCATGGTCCAAAGTTCTATCACGGGGATACTGCTTGGTTAGGATGTCATTACACTACCAAGGCATTCCATTCTATATGTCCATTGTACTTTAGTTGCAGCATACCTAACTTAATTAATATTGTGTATATGGTGAGCACACAAGCAATTATAGGATAAAACAACGTAGTATTGAAAACAACTACGATAAGATGGAGATGGATAGGTTTAAAATTGATCTATGATTAATGTCTTCTTGAATTTGACGATCAATGGGAACAAAAAAGAAAAGCATTTTCAATATTTTCTATATTTTTTCCTTGAAGTTTTCCCATTTTCAAATAGTTCGATCTCCACTTTCCATTTTTTAGATCGAATTTTAGCCTACGTTAAAATTAAATCGGACCAATTTCATTAACACACATGACTTTATTTTGAGAGATTGTTTAAAATCAATTATTTTTGTGGAGTTTTGACTTTCGAATGCTTGTTTGTTTATTGAAGCTTCTTCTCTTCTTCTTCTTTTTTCCTTTTTACAATGTTGTTTTGAGCTTGCGATCGTTCGGTGATTTTTGCAATTTCAAGTTTGAGAAATAATTTCTTTATTCCGGCGAATCCAAAAGGTTTGGATTCATGAATGGCTGGTGAATTTTCTCTTCTGTGACTTTAATATTTTTTCTAAAACTCATAGTTATGATTTTCATTTTTCCCTTTTTATTTGCTGGCTCAACGTCCATTGGGGACACGTCATGGCCACGTCAACATTAGCACACTAAAGTTCATATACCTCCAATAAATCTAGCATTATTCTTTATTTTATTTTATTTTAAAATCTTGAAAATTGACGATTTAAAAAATTTACTGACATCAATACTTCATAAATTGAAAAAATATAGAAAGTAAAATTCATGGAGGCAGGTGAGCTGACGCAGCTAACACGGCCCTGAGCGACTGCCAGTAGTAGATGTTTCTGAAGCCTCATCCGGCCATCCTGCTTGCTAAAGATGCTCTTAGCTTTCGTAATTCGGTCGAAGATGCGTGGCCGCCAGGGGCTCGATGTGATCGAGTCGTTCCAATGAGGGAGAGGTGGAGCTAGATGGTAGTGATGGATCAGAGAACTTATGCTTTGACAATGCACTTCATTTGAAATATATAGTGTAGAATTAAGAATCCATTTTGCCTTTGTTTCGGACATGGATCGATGAACTCATCCTGAGGAAGCCGGATCAATGTGCTCGTGCTGTTGTACTTGGCTTGATGAGCTCGAGGATATGAAATGTCTCATTCCGCTGAGCACTTTATTTAGTCATGCAATCATATAGGACTTGTCCGCTGTGGAGTTCCCACATAGTTAGGAGGTGTTTACTAGTTGATGAGTTGAGAATAGGCACTTTTGACAATGTCTAGTTTTGTTTTGAAAATGTGCCTAGATGTACTTGCAAATAGTTTCAGAGGTAAGACTTGAGATTGCGTAGTTTGACTCTTTAATTTTGGTTCTGTTGAACGCAATCTCATCACGACTTCAATCTCGAGGAGGAGGAGGAGGAACCGTGCCCTGCAATTATATAGCAACCATAATTTGCAATATTCAAGATAATTGACAAATAATCTATGAATGTTTACCCTTCTAAATTTGGACTTAAAAACTTATTGAGTATTCCATGAACATTAAACTCTTTATTAGTTTCCCTTATATGACAACAGAGAGTATGTTTAAAAAGCGGATAAAAAATCTTTACATATTAATTTACTCTCTCATATCACTATTTCTATCTTCACACACAAAGCGAAGAGAGTTATCTATTACTAATTCAAATTAAAAATGAAAACTTCTTATCTTACAAGTTAGGTGAAGTTTTTTGGGATAGATAAAATCTTCAAATATTACCTCTCTTTTTACCTAATAATTTTTTTCTGGATACAGCATCATTAGATTTTTACCAGCCAAGATGATGGGAAAAAATAAGTATTTTGATGACAAATTCATCCAAAAATAATTTTTGACCATGAAAAACTCTAAATTGATACATGTGTAATAAATTTATCTCAAATGATCACAAAGAAAATCCCAAATTGATATACCCGTGATAAATTTACCCCCAAGCTAATTTTTTGGCCATCAAAAAACTCCATCGTTTGATGGGGGAGGATGAAAAGGTTGGCTTGCCGCCACTTTTGCTTGTGGGGAAGGTGACAGCAAATTTTCCTTTTGTCTTTTTTCTCTTCCACGTGACATGTGGTGGGGGCGACAAATCAGATCCCGAGCGAAGACAATGCGGCATTTTCAATGTGTCCTTCTATCGTATGGGGACCAAAAGAATAAATAACATGCGACCACACTTGAACGACAAATTTAACAAGTTTTACTTTTTTTATATATTTTTTAATGTGTTATATATTTGTTGTAACGTGTGCATGCTGCATTATATATCTAGTTCGGATCCTTATTTACATTTGAATTCTCTATGGAACACTTGATATGTGTGCATGTTGAGGTTATCTAGAAATATTGGACGATTAGTCTTTTTAATTGGGATTACGTCGGATTTCAACAAAGAACAAGGGTGCAAATTCACGAAAGTAATTTCATCCCCCAAAGTTCCATGATAATACAAAAACTATCCTTTGTGCTATTTAAATTAACAATTGTACATCTAAAACTTGAAAGAACTCCATTCCTTTTGAGTAGGGAATTGTTGCAGATTGTGTTAATTAACATGAATCAACATCTTGGCAAAATATATCTTGCATTTTACCTTGGGTAGAGTCGACGAATGTCCCATTACTAATGGTATAAGGAAAATAACAAAAGCTGTCCTAATCAAGTAATCATTTTTTTCGCCTAATTCTTTGAGCTTTTTGTTCCGATGGAGGAGGATCTTCCTTACTGAAGCTCTAACAAGCCTACCATGTGATGATGTAAATAGTTATGAGATGAGCAAATCACACAATATGCCATCAATCAACCAATTCAAAAATCATGCCACTTGATGATCAAAATCTAATCATCCAATATTATGTAATCATAGATTAATACTAATTTGCTCCCAAAAAAAAAAAAAACCCTAGAGCTATGGTTAGCAATAAAAAATGGAGTCTTTGCAGCTTTCAATGTACGAAATTCTCATGTCACATGAAATCAATGCTTTGGAATTTGATTTTGAAAAGTAAATAGGTTTAACAAGTGACTAAGATGCGAGTTAATGATCTACTGGAAAATTTTATTCTAGCCCTCTATCGTGATATATTGGATATGAGCAATTTTAGGTGAATTTAGTATTCATATTAAATTAAACATGGGTCGTCAAATCTGATAAGATGTACATGATGCAAGATTTATCATTCCATCAATCTAATAGCACGGATCATTGCCTCAATGTTCATTTTTCAGTATTTGCTCAAAAGAGAGATGATGATATAAAGATAGAAGGAACGCAAAAAGGAAGGAAAGGGAGAGAGAGGGGAAAGGAAACAGGTGGATCTGGTGCGGGTGGTTGTATGAAGGATTGGTGAGCTATCATGTTGTGGTCCGCTTGATTTGAGGACCGTGGTGGGAGAGTCAAAGGGCGGAGGAGTGCGGACGGCAGGATGAGGGTGAGGGACGTGGGATGGAGGAGCAGGGGAAAAGCAATGGTCGTGATTAATGAAACAAAATTACCAGTTGATCTTAAGTTAACCCTAAAATAGGACCAAAACCCATTAGGTCAGTCTAGTCCTCAACCCCAAGCTTAATAGGGTCGGTCCTCAGTCCCAAAAATTAAGTTGTGCGAATTGATCCTAGGGTTAAAGGGGGTGGATTGGCCCAACTCGGACCGTGCTCACCCTTATGATGCACAACTGTGAGCATCTTAATCACTCATTAAGCCTATTACCTTTTGAAAATCAAATTCCAAGCGAAGAAGCGAGCATCTTAGTCACTCATTAAGCTTATTTACTTTTTGAAAATCAAATTCCAAATGAAGAAGGAGACATGAAATCTTCCTTTTGTTTATTTGTTTATTTATTTGCAAATAGATGAGGAGATGAGAGCTCATCATTCATCACCGCCCCTCTCCTCAAATAGATGAGGAAATCTTCTATTATTATTCCTCTTCTTTTGGGATTTTTCTTTTTTTAATTTTCTCATATGTTTGACATATTATTCGCAAATAGATGAGGAGATGAGAGGTCACACATCAAGATACTACTTATATTTCTTAGCTAATTTCATTATAATTTTTTATGGCGCAAAAGGGGGAAAATGAATTTATAAGTATTAGTACAACTAATTAGATAATCCTCCATCTCGTTTTCTGTGATGCCCCTCCTGTGGCTTACCCCATTAAAATTCTCTCTCCCCTACAATCAATGAATAGATGTAAATGGTGGTCGTTAGGCTTAGGATATCGTGCATGATTGTCTTGAACGATGACCTTCCCATGCACCAATGACCAAACACCGCAAAGAATTGTTAAATGTCAATTTCGTCCTAAACACCCCAATTTTAATCAATTCGATTCTCAATCTTTGCATAGAATTTCAAAATAGCCCTTCTAGCTAATTTGCGTTGGAAATCACTAAACGATTGAACTGCCGCATCGGTAATTTTCGACAAAAATGTAATTATATATTTTTTTCCTTAAACATACTTGTGTATTTCAAGAATCTTGTAGGCTTGTAGAAGTTACTTGCTAGCACTTTTGTTTTTTAGTCTTTTTATTAGGAATAAATGCTAGTATTATTTCGGTCAATCACATTAACTATCCTTTTTCCTTATTGACATAGTGGTTTTAGGTTCTGCATGAGAAATGCAATAACATGACCAATGACTAGACATATACAACTTTAAGAACACAAAAAATCCACATGTGAACTTGAAAAAATCAACTATTGGGATTTGCCCTAATGGCTACCGTTCTCACGTGAAAAGGGGGAGGTGGGATTCAAATTCCCACATTCTCAGGAGATTAGGAGTGGGGATGATTTAGCTTCAAGAGTGAGTTTCGACTCCTATATCCTGAAAAGAAATGGGATAAAAGTCTAAGCAATTAGAATAATAATATAGTATAACCAATAAAAAAAAAATTGAAGAAATCATGTTTGCCTATGAACCCTACCATATCTGTCCACCATTTAGGGTATGTTTGTTTCAATGAAAGTATTTTTCTGAAAAGTGTTTTCCAAACTTTCCGTTGTTTGTTTCTCTAAAAATAATTTGGTCAATGGAAAATACTTTCCGATCAATAGAAATATTATGTTTTATTTTAGGAAAATGAATTCATGTACGTGGGAAGGGGAAGACAATTTCCCTCTTTATTAGGTCTTTAGATCATTCCTTTTTATTATGTCAAATGTTATTCAATCATTTTTCAAATGCCATCCAAATGCCTGAAAACATTTTCAATCACATATCACCAAATACAGGAAAATTAATCATTTTCCAAAAATGGTATGATTTCCACGAAACAAATGCACCCTAAATTCAATACTGGGGGGTTCACTATTCAATTCCTATTATACAAACCCGTGAAAAAATTAGGGAAAAAATTAAGGGTTATTATCACATAAAAAGATACCCTTGCCACACTTATTTCTAACTAGATATCTAATGCACCGTGAACACATTAACATAAACACACGACACGTTGCACTAAAAGGAGGAGTTCCACTTCCCGTCGTGATCCGATTTGTGGCCCCCACCAAAATATCACGTTGAAATGAAAAGACAAGAGGATTTCCTCCTCTCTCCACAAACCGCGGCAAGGGAATGAGAGCTGCTCATTTCCAACCAAATGGGAAAAAATAAAAATAAAAATAAAAAGTAATAATCGCTCATATTAAAATAACCATTATTTATAGAGCAGAAGTTGCGGTCATGTGAAAATATATTTGGAAGATGCCGCGGTGCCTTAGGCGGAGGCGCTTATCGGGCCAGCCCTGGTGAAATCTTATGATTGCGTGCTTAATTCCTTAATTAAGTTCATTCATCCTAATGCCAGTGAATTTGTGAATAACGTGGCCTCTTTGACCAAATGCCATCATTTGAGCCTGCCAAATAGCATTTTCGGTTCCTTTTGACTTCGATGAGGTCAAGATAAACTTGGGGAATCAGGCCTCGACAATGCTATTAGAATGATAACACATGGTTTCAATTTTTGGCATACATAAATATTATTCATTAATGTCATAACAATTAAATGTGCTATTTTCTATATATCATGTTGATAATTAGGAGAAATCCTAGAAATGAGGTATTCAGCTTTATTCTAGCTCCAAGTACCTGTTAAGAAAGTAGAAAATGAATGGTAATGAAATGAGAATTGCATTAAACTGTATAATAATAACTACAAATAGCTGCCAAGGTCCAAAAAGCATCCGTGAGAATCACTTTGTGGACCATCCCAAGCTTAGGATATTGTATGATTTTTTTATAAACTGTGCGTTTGTATAAATTGGGCAAACGAATCAGTAATTTTCATTGTTTGAATATAAGGCTTTCATTTGTCTATCTTGATTGAAGAGAGTAAAGTATTATTAGTCGGTACTTATTTCAATATTTCATGTGAAGACATATTGGTTCTAACCAAAAAGGAGAAAAAGAAGAAAAAACAAAACTAAAGCTTCAATTGTATTGATTAGTTCACACTTTAGACCTAGGAATTCCACTTAGACAACCACAGATTTCCCCCGGGGGATGCGGATGGGCCCCACCAGGGGGAGAAAGAAGTGGGGCCCGGCAAAAAAATTAGAGAAATATACCCAAAAAAATTCTCATTTTCTTGATTTCCATCTTGATTTTATATCACACCGGAGAGGAGGGCTGGGCAGGAATAATAATGGCGGCTGGAGCCTAGCGCTTCTTAAGGTGAATCACTGATTTTTGCCCTCTTCCTCAAGCCGCACGAGCTTTTTATTTCCTGGCCATTTTAAATAGGGAAAAAACCATAAATTTTGATCTTATTTTTTAGTATTATGAGAACTTATTTTCACTTAGTAGATAAGAGGACTTAACTCTTGTGTATTTTACTTTTAAAAAACCCAAATTTATACACATATGAGGAATATATCGTGTATTCCAGCACCATCCAAGGCATATTTGACACATAGGTTTTGTATGACACGAAATTTTTTTTCTTTGGTATATACATGATAGTGAGCACATTTATAATTAGAAGCATTTATATTATAATAAATATAGTTTGGAATTTTCTTTTGCGATATTAATCTTATATATTGAGAAAAAATGGAAAGTGTTGGTGATGCAAACTTCACTGCAAGGCAAGCGTGGATGTAGGCATTATGCCCAACCAAAATAAATTAGAAAGGCCATGCAAAAGGAGGGAGAAAATTGAGAGGAGATGCGGGTCCCATCTTTGTCTCTCTAACCAAAATAAATTAGGAATTATATGACACGTGTCGCCCAGACACCCACAAAGATCTCTCGGGACAGCCCTAATTCTTATTCCCATATTTTCTTCTTTCATGCACGGTGGCGTGTTATCATTTCATCCGCTCTCTCACTCTCTCTCTCTAAGCCATACTTTCAGTGACCGACTAAAAAAAGAAAAATAAATTCGACTCTCTCGTTATTTATTCACAGGGCTTCGGTTATTTTTTAGTTCGAATTTTATCTCATGAGATTAAGTTGAATCCAGTTAATTAATGTTTCGAAATAATTAAGAGTAAATGGACAATCGTATCCATATAATATCATGTCCAAAATAATCTTCTATAAACTCGATCGAGGAAGATACCATCGAGGGAATCTAACAATAATAAATATGAAAAGAAAGGGTATTCAATTAAAAAAAATTAACGCCGGAGAAGGTAGCTGCCGTCCACGACCAGATCATGCCCGGTGATGAACTCCGACTCGTCCGACGCCAGGAACGGCACCGCCTCCTCCACGTCCCTGGCCTTCAGCATACCCCCGCCTTTCAACACCATGGTCGGCTCGTGGTACCTCTCCACCTCCTCCGCGCTCATCCCGCTGAGAGCACCGCTCGTGAGCCGTGTTGCCGCCGCGTGCGGCGACATGCAGTTCGCCCTGATACTGTGCGCCCCCAGCTCCACGCTCGCCGACCTCACTAGCCCCACCACCGCGTGCTTTGACTCGCTGTAGTCCGTCCGCCGCACCCCGCCACACCTCCCTGCGACGCTGCCCATGCACAAGATGCTGCCCCGCACGTTGAGCGCCATCAGGCCATCGAACTGGGAGAGCTCGAGGTCGAGGATCTTTTGGTCGTGAGGTGTCCGCGGGCCTGGACCGTCGACTGGACGAGGTGACGTCGCAGCGTGCGAAGGTGCAGATCTCACCCCCGATCGAGGCAGCGACCTGCTCGACGATGGCGCGTGCCGTGGGAGGCAAAAAGACAGGCGGTGGCCTCACCGATGCCGCTTGCGCCGCCGGTGACGATGGCTGTCTTGCCTTCGAGCCTTTTGTTGGAGTCGGACATTGCCGTCGAGCCTTCAATTATCTTTTTTATTTTTAAATCTCTCAACCAACATAATATTTCAGACAAGTTTTTCTTTCATTTTTATTTTCCGTTTTATCTTTTTAATCCATTCGCAGATGAATGTAATTATCCATTCGATATTGATCTCGGGTCAAAAGTACTTCGATTTCGAGATCGGTCTCGAGGACGGCGTAGATTGGAGGTTGTACGCCAGACAAGGGTCGGCGAGGACGAGGACGAGGACAAGGACGGGCGGGCTGTCGTCCATATTCTCTGATGATCGTGCGTGCCTAGGGAGGAGCACATCATCATCATCATCGACCTCCATCACGATGGCGAGCAGAGAGGCTCAACCCGACCATCCAGAGGCGTGCCAGTTCGGCACCTGGCAGGCGAACGGAGCTATATATGTATGTGGCATGTGTGCCTGAGCCCAGCAGATGGCCTGCAGCGCGTGGCCTTTCGACATTTTTACTCGCTCACGGATTCGAGAACCACATTCGACTCCACTGTGGAGAACATACAGGAAGGAAGCACATCAAGGAGGAGGAGACAGGACAACAGCTTTTGTCATTCGACGTCTTTCCCATCCTTGTTCTGGAGAAGAGACCAAACATTCGAAGTGGAAGTCGGTGCAACTCTACAGCCTTCATTCTTAAACTCCATAACCAAACCCATTCAATGTGCCCTAGTCTAGAACAGATATTGAACAATTGCTAACTCTGAAATCATAACCGCAGTTATAGGATTCATCAACTCAAGAAGTTAAGTTAAAACAAAAGAAAAAATAAAAACAGGGGAAAACAGGGGAACTTGAACTTAAAGGAGACCGAATGATTTTGAGAAACGATTGCTTCTTTCAGGCAGAAGCTTATTACATATATCTTATTACATATTTTTCACTCTTATTACATATATCTCAGTACATGTGCGGATGCAAAGCAAACCGGGCAACTGCTGCAGGCACACTCAGGAGGACTGAACTTGCGGATTCGACATCAAGGCAGAAGCTTCGTGAGGCGTCGCATTCATGGCTTTTGAGGCCAACAAGAAGGTGATGGCATTGCTAGCTATGATGGTTAGCATGAGAGTCTTGACGAGCCAGTATAGAAGCCGACTCCGTTTGACTCCTCTCATGAGAATCCCCATGACTGTAAGGGAAGACAAAAAACAGATAGTGTTGCTGAGGACGTAGGAGGAGTATTCAACCCCGTTCTTACCGAGCACAACGGGCAGGGGAGGGTTGTTAGCCAGTTGGGCAGAACTCTTTGCCATGATACCAGCAACGAGCAACAGCGTAAACCCAAACTCTTCAATCCATGCATTCCGCTCATCATCGAGCTTGGTCTCCATAACTTTCTTTCTTCTGCACGGGGTAATCCACTCTCTTCTAAAAAAGGTGATATGTTGTGAGACCTTTCAGAATGAGAAGACGGGTGCTACATATACCCTTTGAATCAGTTATTCACGCTGCGTTTGTTTGTGGCGGAGAACGATTGGCGGGTTCGCTTGGCGGAGAACCATCGGCATAAATAGGGAACGGGTATTTTGCAACCGGAAATCAGTGACAACAAAGCTTAGATTTAGATTCGTTTCACAAAAAATAACTTCTAATGAAACTTTTTCTAGAATTTCTGGTGTTCGTTTCATGAAAATGAACTAATTGGGAATGACATGTAGCCATGGAACTTCTAATTTTTTCTAACATAGCAATTAATGATGCAAATAAAATATGAATCATACCTCTATTTAGAAATAAGCAAATAAAAAATATGCTTGAAGATGCAAAGATGAACACAATTGGACATACAAAGAAGAAATATTCCAAAAAAGCAAATCTTCAAGTGGCAATTTCCTAAATCTAAAACACCAAGTAATCTACATGTTGTTATGTTCAAGATGACCCTAATATGCATATCTAATATATAACGGAAGTCTACAATGTGCTATGAATGATTTTTTTATTCTTGTGAAATGTGACATATGTAAATTATGTGCAATGTAAACACGAAATAAAACGGGATATGATTTAAACACCTAGGTTTAACAAGTATGAGAATATTTGGAAGGCTATAGAGGACCCTGATGCCTACATAGTCAATATGCCCCCTCCTATGGCATTATGAATTTCCAACTTCTTTAGCCAGATGATATATAAGTGGAGAGGCAAACCAGTTTTTAGCTGTCATGGTAGTTAAAAATTGGAGACAAGTTATCTCGTGCAAATGGTCCTTTATTCTCTTTTTAGAGAGAACTTAGCATTCTGTGTTACAATGGCTTGGGGCTCTGACCTGGAAATCTCTACATGTCTGTTTCAACTTTTGTGATTGTTGTGTCCAATACTGTAATCAAAGTGAAAAATGCATCTCCCCACACACCTTTACTTTGTCTAAGTCTAAAGTATACAATGCTACTAGGCCTAGCAGGACATAAACTTCTTCGTTCCCTTGACATCGCCGCTCCCCACCACCATGATGGAATTGTAGTTTTGGGCATTACGTATCAATCTAAGTGACATGTGTGATATGAATCAAAAAACGAAGAAAATAAATCTTATATATATATGTATATATATATATATATATCTTATATATATCTTAAATATATCCTAATGTCTACCAAGAGAATTACAAAAAACGAAGAAAGAAATCTTATATATATCTTAAACTTTCTCTAGATACTTCACAAAATTTCTATTCCACCGTACCCTCAAAATATGACTTTGGATTGCTTTTAATCTTTTAAATAATCTTATTACATTTTTATCTTTTTCTTTTCTTTTCTTCTTCTTCCTCTAATAAGTCAGTCCGTTTATTTCAAATTATATATTGAGCAACTAAATCATCAACATCAATCCGTATGAAACATAAATAAACAACAAAAATTTACATAAATATCAAACATATGAATATAATTTATAAAATAAGGAGACAGTAAATAGGGGTGGGTACATATAGAGGCCACGGACAACTACAAGTTGAGCAAGGCAAGTGGAGAGCGGCAAGTGGCCTGGTGAGGAGAATGACATTTTTTTTTTTGGTGACTGGATTGGCATGGCACATATAGTAATAAATGACAAGGTTTATACATAGATGAATTAAATTACCAAAAAAAATCCTATATCTATTAGTCCTAATCATTTTTATTTGATGAATTTAATCCTGTAATATATCCATCAAAAAATTACAAATGTAGTCTAGACACTAACATGAACAAATTTTACATTTTTTTAAAATTATTTTTCTGATTTTTCTGTTGCTTTTTTGCTTTCTTTTTTGCCCTTCATTCTCTGTGGTTTTCAATTTCATTTTGACTTTGGTGAGGGAGACGGTCCCTTCCTCGTGGGCCCTTGGTCATAGGTGCATGGAATTAATTTTCAAGAAGGAGCGATTCGGATCAAATACAAACACGAGACCTTTACAGCAATGTTGTGAACAATCTTATGTTTTATTTACTACCATGTCATTTTCGGAAAAATCCGGATCCTAAATTGAATTCCCAAAAAAGCGTAAAAATAATTAAAAACCTAACCAAATTAGTTTGCAAGAAATTAGGGATTCAATTTGAATGTAAATGGCCATATACTCTCACCTCATCATGGTAGGAGAGAGGATAGTATTAATGGGGTAAGCCAAGGGAGGGGCATATGTATCCTTTGACTTGGCAAAGCAACTAGGGGTGAGTGGTTCCGGGTTCCTTGCGGGTTCCACTGGAACCCTGAACCTACCCTCGCCAGTACGGGTTTCTCATTTTTTGAAACTTGGAACCTATCCTATTATAAGTTTCAAGGTCGGTTCCAGGTTCTAACATGTTTTTTTTTCTTTTTAATATCCAAAACTTTCACAATACTTACCTCGAGAAGTGGTTGTGCGAGCTTATCACAATACTTCAACTTGCAATACGTACTATAGTTACAAAATATAGTTCCATACCAAAACCCACAACACCATCACTCTAAAATTTTCTATAGTTACAAAATATCCTCAACTTAGAATTTCAATGTCCGACAACTAAATTTTGAAGCAAAACATCCACCAATAGGCCAAGCACAACAAAAACACACATTATGATCACAAAATCCAAATCAACGCCTTCCAACAATTCCTATATCTAAAATTACAACTACACAATCACCTACAATCACACTAAAATCAGCAATTTAAGCAAATTATTTCCCATGCAAGAACTTCTTTGCTGGATTATAACTCAACAACATTAACTCCATGCAACACAAATTCTAGAAAGCATAGAGAAATAAAAACAAAATTGAAATTCTAGAGGTTGCTCTCATCCGGCTATTCTTTGAACATAAATTAGATTGGGGGACAAAGTGAAGTAGTGAACGCACCAAAAATTCCTGTTGCAAGTGAAACCGAACTGAAATATGGATAAAGATTGACATGCAATTCTGATTAAACTTCTTGCAAAGATGACCAATGTGATCGTATCTGGGGATGTTATGAAAGCTACATAATATTGCAAGGAAGAAAGGGACTTTAGTCCATGCTTTGAAGTGTTTAGAGTAGGATATGCGTCCACTATACTTGGACATGAAATAGGAAGGTACATGAATCTATCCAAAAATTGAAGTGGCCAGTCTGATCTCCTAGAGTAAGAAAAAGATATCGTCTTGGATAAAGTGATGCTTTTCCTTGACAAAGAAACCACCGTCTTAGTAGTTTTTTTCTTCTTCCTTGAAGTCCATAGTAGAGTAGACTCCTGCAATGTATAATGTATTCTCTTACAAATCAAAGAAACAGTAATTATAAGGAGCTTAGTTATCTTAAATGAAGTCAATGATTCAATAGCTCGTTATTACACTATCAACCATCTCATATCCTAGGAAAAGGATGGTTCATTCTGATTATCGCTATAGTAGTACCTCAAGGAAAAGGTCGAGGAAGAAGTCACGCCTCCGATGGTCCCCCAGGACCCACCGCGAACACCCCTCTTGTACCGCATAAAAACATCACATGCTTGTATCAATCATTTTGATTTTTTCCTAGTTAGCCAGATCCTCAAGAGGAAGAGACATACATCTATAGAAAATATCATCACCTAAACTCATCTGCCCACATTTATTTCAAAGAAAGCTCCAGTCCAAAACAAAATATCATATGTTAGATTTTTTTTTTCCGCCCTAAAAAGCACTGATGGCCGAACTTCGCAATCACTGGAAAACTCGAACCCCCGACCATTATTTCGTCACAAAATGAATATAATCTAATTAAAACGGGGATTATCATAAAACCCATTATGGTCAAGAAATGTCGGAACTCTTAGCTAATTTTTTCAAGATAGGGGAAATTGCAAACACAAGCTCCTGACTGAATCGTAATAAGGAAGAAAGAGTAAAGCAATGACTATAAATATTCTTGATTTATGTAGATTGAAATAATTTCTATTCGGTTGAACTAAATCATATGTCACTGAAACCTTTTTATGCAGAACATTCGAAATTCTTGTCTTCCTCCTTACATAGCAGTAGTGTGGTCCATAAGTCTAGTTACTCTGTAAATCAAGAATGGAGCATCGATAGGACATTCTTGTCCCGAATCAGGTAGATTCTTTGCAATCTTTCTCTTCCTTAGTTCACAGGAGTGGACGTGCACAATTCTTGGGTAACATTTCGAAAATGGCTAAAGACAACGCTCAGCGACTCACCTGATGGAAGCATGCATTGCGGAAGTGTAGGTGTCGACAATCTCGGCCGACAGCAACAGGTCGTTCTGGTCGCCGGTGGCCCCATACAACCTCAGGCACAAGAGAGTGTTGGTGTGTGACATGCGTCGCTCGCCGATATAAGAGAGTGTCGGGGTCGGGGAGTCGGGGGAGAGAATGAAGAAACATATGAGGGTGGTCTGAAAAGAAGAAACAAATTGAATTAGGGTTTTTGAGGATTTTTAGGTTAAACATAGTTCCAATCTGGTTCCTGGTTCTCGATTCCGATTTCAGTTCGGTTCCGATAGTTCCAATTTCGAAAAAAAATGGAACCAAGAATCAGAACCGGTCTCCTTAGAACTATGAACCAGCTGATTCGGTTCCCCGGTTCCCGGTTCTACCCGGGAACTGTGCTCACCCCTAGCAGCAACAATGTTGTTGTGATGATGAACCACACTTCTCTCCATTTAATAAAATCACGACCAGACTCCTTTGGATGACCAAAGAAACGTCCATCTTTGATTTTATTTTACCTCGTTTCTTCTGCTTTAAATGATGCTAAACTGAAAATTTTGATTTTTTTCCAATAATCCCATTTAAAATAAGAGAAACCTTTTTAGATTCCCCCTCCCTTTATTATTATTATTATTATTATTATTATTGAATGATAAACCCTAAATCCTAAATCTAGACCCTAAATAAAAAATAAAAATTTCATGTTTTCCCTCTTCTTTATAAATATATGCATTAATTTGTTATTTTATAATTTGGGGGGTGTTTGGGTGGTAGATTTGAATTTGTAGAGGTGCCACTAGAGATGGAGATGCGAGTTAATTATATTGACGCGCCCTTACTAACCTCTCCCTGGGTGGTATCTTTTATTTTTTATTTAATATTGAAAAGAAATGAGGAAACTGACTTTTGTCCCTTTAAAACTCCGAAAAGAAAAACAAGGCTGGAGATCTTTTATGGCGTTTCTGCCACCCCATTCATTTAAAAGTCAAAAAGCCAAAAAGAAAAATAAAAGGGGCGGGGGGAAGGGCGGATCCCTAGTCAATTGGGCATGTTCGTCAAGTGTCGTTTTTACCTTCCCTCCTCCCTGTCCCTTGGGCATGTCTATCAAGTGTCAGTCTCTTTCTTTCTCTTTCTGTCCCCTTGAATCTTTTTTTTCCCCTTAATTTATTCGTATAAATGACTTAAAGAATGTAATTGTTTAATAGGCTCGATTATGGTCCTAAAAAATTATGTAAATGTGGCAAAAAAAATTTAAGTCACAAACGAATTGATTTTTCTCCTTAATCCTGTAAGCCCCTGCTTTTCTTTGGGCAAAAGTCAGCATTTCACAAAGATTGAAATCGGGGGACATGATTCTCTCCACCACCTTCGACTTCTGCTATTACTTAGGCTCCGAGGAAGAGAAAGAAAAATGTAAAAAGGAGACAAAATTTTCTTGATTCTTCTCCTCATGTCACATAAAAAAAAGAGAAAGAAAAATAAAAAAATTTTTAAAAAAAAAATTGACTTTAGGTCTTTTAGAAGTCGGGAAGAAAAACAACATGGGAGGAGATTTTGAAGGCTTTACCCTCACATATGCTGCGTGAATCCACCCCTATCCCACTCGAAAAATGGATAGTCGGCGACCTCTCTCCCTTTCTGCTTCGTCTGATTCATCTAGGTATTTTTTTTTTATATATATCTCGAAACATTAAGAGTAGAAATTGAAGATTTTTTTCATGATTTAGTGTAGAAAAAAGAGGAATATTCTTGAATTGGAGGGGGCAAAACCTTTGTAAGGGCGGGGTCCCAACGACGGTAAGTCACCCGGCTGCGATTGATGATGGAAAATGGGAACCGTTCGTTCGGCCAGCATAAAAAGTCCAAGAAAAGTGCTCCTCTTTTGGTCGACAATTCCACCCATACTTACGCTTGCTCACGTTAAGAATCGGATCAGTGGGGACAGCACCGATCAAGTAAATAGTTGTTCGTCACAGTCCCATTGATCTCGCAATTGAACAGACTTGCACAATAGTTTGTAACCAACTTGTCTTCCTAGTTCAACCTGTTTTGAAAATTTAAATTGTGATGAGATGGAAAGGAGCAGAAAAGAAATTTACAGCACAAGGCGGATGCCATGACGTGGCGGTTCAAAAGACAAATTTCCGAAATGGCAAGGAAAGAAAAAGCACCGGGAGTTGGGACTTAATTTCCGTCTTTTATTTGTAGTAAAAGATATTTTCTCAAAGTCCTTTTTATTTTGTCCGCCTAAAATATTCAAGAGGTAAAAAAGTTGCTCAAGTTACCTAAAATGAACAATAGAAGCTTACGACTCAACAAGCCCAAAGCCACATCTTATTTAAACAAAAAGAAATACAATCGAGTTCCACAATTTATAATAAAAAGGAGTTGATTTAACTAATTTGATAATTTTTATTACTTTTAAAAAATAGACCAATTTTGTCCCCCCCCTTTGGATCGTAAGAATGGGGCACCTTCATTTATTTTAAATTGGTAAAAAAAGGGAAAAATTGAAATAAATATGGAAGTGTTGAGAAACGGACAAGGTTGAAAGACTTGATCCATAGAGGAAACAATAATTCTAATCCTTGTAAGACAAAATGAAGTTTAATTTTAATTTAAAAAATCATTAAAGAAAACTATGATTATATAATGATTTTACTGCTAGTTATAACCATAGAAGTTTAAATGATTTGGCCTCCTTCTTTAGAATTGAATTGTCGAAAGATTTAAATATAATTTTTTTAGAGATATAGTACTCTTCTTGAACTTTCTTATTTCTCTTGATCTAGCATCCCTTTTCCCTGATGGGTATTCATTTTCTAATGTTTAGCTATTGTTGAGAACTCACATCAATCTATATTCCCTTTTATGGTGGGGTGGGACCATTTTCCTTTTATCGAAAAAGCAAACCAAGCATAATTCAAAGTTCAGAACATATTGCGATTTGGGGTCAATATTCTTTGTACTTTGCAAAAAACCTTTCTCATCGGTCCACTCCAGCTTGCCCCAAAAAAAAAAAACTTAATGATAACATATCGAGAGAAGCAATTCATGCTACGATCTCAATGGAAGGCAGCAAAGCTTCCCCTCCAAATCCTCCTCTTTTGGTTCGCACTTGCATGTTCTCCCATGGGCTTTCACCACTTTGTGTTCACTTCACCATTAAATTTTCAAAAAATGAAAAATTTTAAATTATTCCTAACTAATTTTTTGATGACAAAAAAAACTAAAACTCACTAGTAAATTTTTACTAATGTCCCCTCGTTTATTGTTATTGAAAAGTCATGGAGGTAAATTTATCACAGTGATTTTTTTTTTTGTGATAAAAATTGTGGTAAAAAAATTAATTAGCTCGATTTAGGGTTTTATGCACAATTGCCAACTGGGGACAGTCACCATGGTGGACCCCACCTTTTTATTTTTATTTTTGGCTTATTGACCTTTAAATGGATAGGGTGGCGGAACAAAAATAGTGCAACGCCACAAAAGATCTCCACTTTCTAGAGTTCTAAAAGGACAAAAGTCTATTTCCTTTTATCTCTTTTCAATTCTAGATAAAAAATCAGTAAGGGGGCATCAGCGTAATTAACTTGCATCTCCATCTCCGGGGCCACCTCTTCAAATTCAAATCTCCCACCCAAATCCCCAAAAAAAATTATAAATTATAAAAGAAAATTATAAAATAACAAATTAATGCATATATTTTTAAAGAAGATGAAAAACATGGAAATTGTTATTTTTTATTTAGGGTCGAGATTTTGGATTTAGGGGTTAGCATTCAATAATAATAATAATAATAATAATAATAATAATAATAAAAGGGAGGGGGAATTTAAAAAAGTTTATCCTATTTTAAATGTGATTATTGGAAGAAATTTCAGTTTAGCATTGTTTAAGGTTAAAGGAGAGGAAATGAGGTAATATTATCAGCCATGACAAATATTTTATCAGAGTAAATTCAAATATCAATATAATATTTGGTGGTAGTCTAGATCATCAACTTATGCTTGATTGAGTTTTTTATACTCTAAATTTACTATGATGAGGGGCATAGCCCAATTCACACAAAATATATTTTCATGACCGTTATGGTTTGCCACCTTTAGAAGGTCGTTCAATTCTGATAAAGAGAAAAGGTGGAAGTAGAGAACAATTCACACAATTTTTAGTTTACATAGGAAAATAATCTTCTACTTGTTAGATTGGCTTAGATTTCCACACTTTGAAGTCTCCGCATGATCAGTGTTTGGAATGCCTAGACTCTCTCCATTTATTTATATTTGAAACTGTCCTTTTATTTAAGTCTACCCTGATTTATTTTTTACTTTCCTTTCTTCTTCTTTTTTTCTCTTTTCTCATTTGCCTCTGTTGGTCACCAGCTGCCAGTGAAGGCAACCCACGCTTGTGGCCAGCAACCTTCATTGGCCATTGCTGAAGTACTAAGTATTAAAATTGACCCATTGGAGGGAAAAAAAGGAAAAAAGAAAAAGGAAACAAAAAAAACTCAGAAATTTTTAGAAATTGGAAAAATCATTTATGTTAGCGTTAGTCATGCCATGTAAAATGGCTAATGCTTGTTAGACCATTATACTAGCGATTTCCGACCAAAATTGATCGAACGTACTAAATTTTGCATATTGTCAAAAAATTTAAGACTAAATCATCAAATCATAAAAAAATTTAGGATCTAATTGATACAATTGAAAGATTTAAGTTTAAATTGATAAATTATCAAAATGTTTATGACTAAATTAGCACAATTGAAAGATTTAGGACCAATTTGACCTTTGTAAAATAAGTTAAGAAATTTTAGGACAATTTTCTCATCTTCACACTATATATAATCCCAATTTTTTTGCTAAACTTCCATTTTTAGCCTTGACCCAAAGCTTAATATCTTATGTTTCGATTCTTAGGCGTGCCCAAGATTGAATCACGTTGTTGCATTATAAATTTTATAAGCAACCCAAGAATTGCATTAATTACATCTTATTTGATATGATTATAGAATTTAGTAGAAATAATACTTTCATATCCCTTCTGTGCATGAGCGTAGAGCATATTATCCACTGGACCATGTGGGTGTTACAAGCACCTTGTCTAGGTAAATGCTCAAATTAATTTTGTTCGTACATGCAACCCGGGTGGCGTAATAATAGGGCAAGATGTACAACCTCGAGGATCAAATCCTCACAAAGATATAAAGGCACGGAGAGTAAGATCATAGACCAAATTACCAAGATGATCATTCTTCAAAGTGCCTATGTGATTCCACAAACAACACCATTTCGACTAATGCGTGCACTTTTTGAGGCAGGATTTCCTTGGTCTCTACTTGTGTGCATTCCATTTGCTATTTGCCCTCTCATCCATCACATTTCGGTTCATACATATTTCTAAAGAGAAAATTCGCTATTTTGGTGAGTGGGTACTCATTTATTTGGATTAGATCATTTCTAATAGAGAAATTATTGGATTATAGTCTTTAATTTACTATGATAATAACAATATATTCTAGACTATAAAAAACTAAATTACAAATAATTATAAATTATTATAGGATCCATTTTTTCAAAAATTTATGACTCATAATAAGATGTAATTCTCACGGTATCCTAATGACCGTTACGCTAGCTCTTTATAATATAATTCTTCAAAATGGGTTTGGGTTTTCTATGTCCTCAATTTCTCTTGAATAGCACCCAAAGCCATGCTTCTCTAAACTTGGATCAGGGTTGTTTGCACTGATTTATTTGGCTCTTCCAGGATCTGAAGGAGATTTTCAGCCTTCCGATGAAGGGGTTCAACATTTCTCCAACTCAGCAGCAGTTTTATGAGGAGCATGATCACCAAGTCAAGATGTTCTAGCTTTCATTCTCTGTGGTTTAGTATCGTCACTGGCTATAAGAGCTATTCATGTTCGGTGAATGGCTTGCTTTCCTCCGCTGTCGAGATTTTTGGCAATTTAAAAGATGAAATATCATAAAGCGGCTTATATTTCTTTCTTCTTCTTTTTTGTCATAAACGAGTCGATTCTTTCATTCATGATTACTAGAACTACAAGCATAGTTTAAAGGTGCGTCTAAACATAAAATATTCCAAAGGGGCTGCGGGGATTAGAGGTCCACGTATAGTAGAGGTTTTTGCATCGGTGGGCCTTCGCAAGCCAATCTACGGCCTGGTTCTCATCTCTTAAGCAGTGGGCTACCATGACATTACCGAGCTGGGCTACGATTTCTTTGGCTTCTATGATCAAATTTCGCACGGCCCCTGGGGCTTCTATTCGGCCCATGACGCTTTCAACTATAGTTGAGTTGTCACTTTCAAGATCTATTCTTGGATATTGCCCATGTACTCTCCCCACGTAATTTGCTCCTCTCTCCTTCAGAAACCGTAGACCCCTGACCACCGCAAAAGCTTCAGCTTGCAGAGGAGAAGCAGATCACATCGAATCTGTGAACCCATCTTCAACCTTCCCGTTTGCATCTTGAAGGATTCCGGTGATAGAGTAGGCCGAATCGCTCCCCTCCCATGAGGCGTCAACGTTCAACTTGACATCCCCTCTGGATGCGGCTTCCACTATGCGGGTATTCTGCATTTTTTAGGGTTTGCCAATTGTTTTTGCAAATTGCATTTTTGGCGTAATCTGACCTGTGTTTGTGCGCTGTCTACAATGCGCGTGGGTTTGACAGCCAATTCTCGGAAGATTTGATTGTTGTGCGCTTTCCAGATGTGCCATAGAACCTGTGCAACTAATTCGGCCTGAGGTAGGTTGTCTTCAAACAACTCTATTAGCCAATGATCTATTCTGGTTACAGTATAGGGGTTGCTGTTGATGTTGAGTCGTGGGTCTGACCATATTTGTGTTATCCATTCACAGAGCAAAAACAAGTGTTCTGCCGTCTCGGGGGTGTTGTCGTACACTGGGCAAAGAGGGTGAGGTATGATCTGTCTCTTGTAGAGATTTTCTCTTGTTGGGATAGCATTCTGACATAGGCTCCATAGGAAGAATTTTAATTTTGAGGGTATATTTAGCTTCCAGAGCTTAATCCATAGGAGTCTTGGTGGCTGAAATGAGGTAGTTGCTCTGTTTTGTTCCGTTTCTTTGATTCTGGATTTCTTGTTGTTGTAGCAACTTTTGATAGTGAATAAGCCATTTTTATTGCCTGTCCAGCATAATTCATCCTTTCTGGGGTTGGGGTTTAAAGGAATAGCTATGATCTCATTACTCACCCTTTCATCGAAATTACTCCGTATCATGGATTCCTGCCATTCCTGTTGGTCAGCTTTCATCAAGTCCACCACCTTTACTGGATCATCCCTGTTGGCTAGGCCCCCTAAAATTCCTTTGAGAGCCATTTGTCTTCGCGTATTTTAATGGATTTGCCATCTCCTACTATCCATTTGACCTTCGGTTCTATGGTGTCTCTGTCTACAAGGATAATCTGCCATCCCCAAGAAGATCGCTGCCCTTTTGTTGCCCTCCAAAATACTCCATTAAGGAAATAGACCCCTTGTAGCACCTTGCTCCATAAAGCTATTGGATCTTGTATTAATCTCCATGCCCATTTACCCAACATTGCTTTGTTGAAGCTTTGTAAATCTCTGAATCCCAGTCCCCCTTCTTCCTTCCTGAATTTCAGCACTTCCCATCTTTTCCAGTGCATTCCTTTCTTTGAATCACTTTGTTTCCACCAAAAGGAAGCGATTCTTTTTTCAATGGCAGTACAAATAGAATTTGATATCTTGAAGATAGACATTGCATATTGCGGGATGGCTTGCACTACGCTTTTAATCAAGGTTTCCTTACCGCTTTTGACAGAGTTTTTTCTTTCCAGCCTTCTAGTTTGGTATTTACCTGTGCTAATATCCAGGAAAACATTTATTTCTTCGATGGTCCCCATTCGAATGGGATACCCAGGTACTTCTCTGTTTTTTCTATAATTGGGACTCTTAGCTCGTTCGCCATATTTCTTTTTAAAGACATAGGGCAGCCACTGCTCAATGCTAAACCTGATTTGTTCAGGTTGATAGCTTGTCCCGTAGCCCAGCAGTATTGACGTAGAATTGTTGCTAAGTTTTGGCATTCCCGTATTGTTCATTCCAGAAAAAATATGGCATCATCAGCAAAGAGTAGATGTGACAATATAGGGCAATGTCTGTTCAGCTTTATTCCTTTTAGGTTGCCCTCTTCTATTGCATGATTTATCATCCACGATAGTACATTGGCCATAAGTATGAATAGACATGGGGATATTGGGTCTCATTATCTAAGTCCTCGTGATGGTTGGAAGAATTGAGTAGGTTCTCCATTGACTTTCACACTAAATGAGACAGTGGAAACACATTGCATCATCAAGCCTACCCATTTTTAGCAGAACCCCGTCCTCAACATACCGTCTCTCAAGAAGTCCCATTCTACCCTATCATATGCCTTTTGCATATCTAGTTTAAGTACTGTGTGGAACTTCTTTTTTCTGTTCTCGATTCTCATTTGATGTAATACTTCTTGGACGATGAATATGTTATCCTGGATTTGTCTCCCTTGGACAAATGCACTTTGTTCTGCTGCTATGAGTCCTGGAAGCCAAACTCTGAGTCTATTAGCCATAACCTTAGATATAATTTTATAACTGAAGTTGCACAGGCTTATGGGTTTGAATTGGCTAATGTGTTCAGGGATTTTAGTCTTTGGGATTAAAACAATTTGTGTTCTATTGAGACAAGGGTCGAGGGTACCTATTTCAAAGAATTCTTGAACAAGCTAAAGCAGATCTGTCTTGATTTCCTCCCAAAAGTGCTGATAAAATTGGCCATTTAATCCATTAGCTCCTGGAGCTTTTTGTGCCCCTAACTGAAATACCACTTCTTTGACTTCTTCCAGGGTTATTTATGTTGTCAGGTGGGCATTAACTTGTTGTCCAACTAGGTTCGGGCAGTGATCCAGAATTGGTTGGAAGTTCCTTGGGCCAATAGATTCATAGAGGGATCTATAGAAGTCAATATGTGATTCTTGAGAGATTCAAGCTCCCCACACCAGGTATCATCATCCATTTTAAGCTTGGTGATTATGTTGTGTTGTCTTTTTTGTACTGTTGTTGCATGAAAAAATTTAGTGTTTTTGTCACCCAACGTAACCAGTTGATTCTAGATCTCAAACCCTAGTACATTTTTTCTTGTCTCCAGAGTTTGTCGATTTGATCAACAACTTGCTGAGTTTCCTCCCTATTTGCAAGTTATAGGTTTCTGTTTGTAATCTCAGTAAGTTGTCGTCTTAAACTCCTAATCTGGCTCTCAGCATTTCCTGATACAACTACAATGTTTACGTATTCTGAAGTTTTATTGTTTGCAGAAAGGGAAATCAATAGATTTTTTGTCATTGGATAATCAACTATGTCAAAACATGTATATGAAAAACATTACAACTCTTTTTATGGCATATTCATAATTTCATGCCCATGCTCACTTGCATGTTAATTTCCTGGCTTCTTGTAATATCAAGCCAAGTTTGTGCAAAGTGAATTACACCAGTCAGTTAATCATTTGAACCAGGAATCAGATTGAGATCTAGAACTCAAAGCAGTTATGGTCAGAAACATGATCATGATCCTGGCAGTAAGACAAATCAACTAAACCAAGAAACTCTTTGGCCCTGTTTATTAGAGAAGAAATGCCCAAAAAAAAAAATAGCAATAGCAGTGGGGACAATTTAAACAAATAACAGTACTAGACCAATTTAAACTAACAACAGTACTAGATACATAGTGCCGCTACCAAGCCATGTGTCACTTTCATTAAGATCTCAATTAACTAAATAGATGATCAATAAGACTGTGAATCAAATACATCATAAGCTTTATGAAAAGTTTGAATGAGAGCATTCCTTGTTCTTTACGCGTATTCTGCTATCCATATTTTTACTTGACTCTCTATTTTCTCTCTCAAATTTTTTTTCCTTTTGATGATTTCACTCAATTAATTAAAGACAGTTTCTTCAAATTCTCTTTCTTGAAGTAGAGTTTCGATGGAGCTGACGAAATTGGGATAAATATAATGGAGCAGAAGTTTCAAGCATTCGGTATATATATATATATATATATTTTATGGGACAATGGGCTGACAAGTCACGTGGGTGGGGGAGAGAGAGGGAGATAGGTGGCAAAGACATCGTATTTGGTGCATCCGCTGCAACCCAACAATAGATAAACTTTTCTGATTTTGAAAACAAACAATAAAAAGGTCCAATATCATCATCACAAAAGCTTGGAAAAATTTTCTGTATTCTGAAATAATATATCAACAAGTTAGATGACTTCTTGCAATCCTAAAGGATTAATTACTCAGGTGCAAAAAATGTTCACTCCAAATCTGTGAGAACATTTTTACATGCAAATCAAACTTTTAACTAAGAAAAGGAAATGAGAAAAACTAAGAAACCAGTACTGTATTCATCCTCCGAAAAGACAATCATTTCCACAAAAGAACAATAGATTTAAAACAATGAAATTAATACACACTATGAAGCTTGCAATCCTTACAATTGATTTTATTATGATATCCATAATTAGTCCAGATGAAGATGATAAGTGGACAGACACTATTTTACTGAAAAATAGGGTGCAAAACTACAGATAAATATTTCAAAACAGATATCAACATTTGCTGAAGAGTAAATAAGAAAAACAATCTATTGACCTTGTATTTCTACATTTTCTTTCGACTCTCATGTTTCTTTCATAGGTAAGAACTCTATGCTTCTTTATATAGCCCTACTCCTGTAAATTGGTAAAGTTAGACCATATAATATATCTATGCTATGCTCTTCTTTATTCATTGTGATCCTGCTCTTTACTGAGATTATAAACAGCCTCAATTGATGTGAAAGCATTGATGTATGATTTGTTATGACAAAATAAAAAAAATTGCTAAAGGAGCACCTGCTTTTCTATGCATAGAAGTCCACGGCACCAAAAATCTCTAAGGTTGATTAGCTACGTCATTTATCGTGAAATATTGGTAGAACTAGTTACAAGCAGACAACCGCCTATCCAAAATCCAAAAATTCAAGACACGCACAGATACATTGACATGTTAGTACCTAATTAGATTTTTTCAGCCCATCAGCAATCTCAAGGTTAAAAAATGCTCAGATGTACTGACAAGCTAGTACTTAGATTCGATAATCTTAGCAATCCAATTTACCCACCTTGACACGTGACTATCATACTCTTAAATGAAAGTTTCACAGAAAATTTGAATGGAAAAATCATACGAATTGTTTCTTTTCTCCTCTGGGCCTATCTTGTCTAAATTAACATCCCCCCACCCCCGCGCCTTTCCCCTCAATGCCCTAGATTCTGGCCCCTAGGATTTTAGTTTCTTTCCTAAGCTTGATGAATTTCCAATTTGTGCTTTGGTAATTTCTTTTTATTTTCTTTTCCTTGGAATAACAAACAACCTATCTCAATAAATTATATTATATATGAAATTCTTTTGTAAATTTATCATGTCTAAATTAACATGCCAAGTGTTCCCATTGGGATTTTTGGTTTTTCATTTTTGCACTGATTTAGGTTCTATTATCTGGCATAACACATATAAAATATCTTAAATTTGTTTATGAAATTATTTTGTTAATAGACTAACCGAATAAATTAATGTCGTTAAACTAATAAATTAATATGTTTCTCTATTTAGATTTGGTTTTGCTTCTGTCTTTTGATTTTCTTTTTATGAAACTCCTTTAATAAAAAACAACACAATCCACAATCCTATCAATAAATTATATTTTATATATTTTAAGAAATTATTTTGTAAATAAGTTGGTGTAAATTAACGTGCCCAAAGGATTTTAGTTTTAGTTTCTCCCTAAGGATTTTAGTTTCTCTCTCCACGCCTCAAAATTTAATTTTAATTTATTACATCTTGTTTGATGAATTTCCAATTTTCTTTGGTACATGTAATCCACATAGTAAACTATATTAATTAATAGTAAATTAATAACAATGAGAAAGGGCAATTTCGCCATTGGCAATTGACAATTGACAATAATGGAAAGAAAAAGTGAGAGCAGCAAGGGTCGGGTCAATCAAATCAAATCAAATGCATGAAGCAATAACAATTTGATTTTTCATTTTTTATTTCTTAATTCAAGTGTTCTCCATATTGTTTTCTCTTTAAGTGAAAATGCAAACCTTTTTAAGATTGGCATATAACTAAAAAAAAAGGCAAAAGACTTAAGAACAAAATATGTCAAGAATTTCACAAAATTAAAATTTTCATCTTGAAATTTTAAGGTGCCTTCACCTTGCCTCTAGTACTTAATAGAGCACGGAAATATAGCTTATTCTTGAAACATGGGCTAGAAGAAGAGGGAGAGAGGTAACGTTCCATCCATATACTTCAATTTGTCAGAAAATTATTTTACATCCGTATTCCCTCAGCATTTTTACAACTTGTATTAAATCTCCCAAAAGTCAATACCCGCCTAATTTCCTTAAACTAGAGAAGACTATTGATCCCAATACTTAGAATCACGTATTACAGAATTCAGATAAAGCAATTGAATTCAGATAAAGCAATTTAAGGACTTACTCAGATCTACCCAATAGATGTAATTAAAACTTTCAAATGCATTGAAAATGATCCCCCAAAAGTTCCATGTGAAATCAAAGATGGTTCACATTTTGAAACCTTCCCTTCCATCTACATTCGTAATGCATCGTCGCACTTTGATGCCAAATCAAGTTCCAAACATAATGTGCCAAAGACAAAAAAGAATTAGAACATCCTTTTAAGTCTCATACAACACTACCACAGCACTACCTTATTCCACAATAACCAACAACCACGAATACTCAGACAAAACTTTTAGACATAGCAAATAAGTAGATTCTAGTTCAACCGCAAATCTCTTCTATTTATCAATTTTCTCAGAGTGTGTGCATGGAGTGAGATAAGATGGAAGGTCAAATATTCCATCCATCATGGAAAGAAAACCGCCACCCCGGTTCATAATAAATCTTAAAGAATTGAAGTCAGCCTGTCGCATCCTAATATATTAAAGAATGGAAGCCGGTGTCAAAAAATCATTACACGAATAGCAAACTGGCTCAACAAGGACTTCCTGGCTGACGTTGTGAAGCTTTGAGATCAACAGGAGGATGTAATGCTTTCGTCAGTTCAAGATAAGTAGAAGTAGAGAATCTCGCGGGAAGGATCATGATTCATCCCCCCTTAGTTTGTGATATGCCACCCCTAAGGCATGGCCCAAGGCCCGCGCCACCGGAATGGGAACTCCATTTCTTATCTGGCGGTACCTTCACATGGTAAAAAAAAATAAAAATAAATAAATAGATGAGCTTAAAAAAATTACATAGGCACATTCCAGACTGTACGTGCACTGCACATATTATAATTTAACACGTTCCTTTAAGCAGCAGCGAGATCAATTTATCCAGAACACAGATACATGTAATTAGACCAATATAAATTGTGAAATCAAATGATGAACTAAAAGGTGTAACAACACAGGGAAAGAGAGAGATGTTCATTTCTCCGAGCATGAGTATGCTGTTTCCTCAAATTTTGTGTATGGGCATGAGGTTTCTACTTCACAGTTTGTTTATCTATCACATACAATCTTAGATGCTGAGTTTCTCAAATTTCTTCATCAGGTGGCTCATATTTTACGAAGCATTTCGAATCTCAAGATGAATGCGTTTCAAGAACCAAGCCTCTATGTTACTGTTGCACTGAACCTATGGGAGTTTGGAAATCCTTGCAACCTTGCACATTCTCTTATTGTGAGGACTCGATCCTGCTCAGGATGCAATGCTGCCTTTACAAGTCTGAAGTCAGTATATTACTTGCAAATGTTGTGCCATGACATATAGGATGTGTTAAACCAAACCTGGGTCCGATGATGGGGCAAGGTTAGCACAGTAGGCACCATTTCATCCCACCATAGCCTCCCAAACGGTCTGCAGCTTTGCCTCTGGTTAGAAATGACATGATTTGATATGACAGTGCATTAAAAACATAGCAAGCAGGAAAGGTTTCACCCTTTCGACTTTCCTTGATCAAAGGTGAAGAGGTAATCCAGAACATGAACATATATAGAGAGAATGAATCATCATTGTCCATATCAAACATTACTGGAGTTCCACATGATAACTGTTTTGGCATGTGATCCTATATAACCATAACTTCTTGTTCAACTTCAGAACCCTTGATACAATTTGGGTGAGTTTTGTCTTTGGCTAATGTGCGTTTCCCCATATGTCATCTCAATCTCTACACAATCATTTTTGTCATCACATAATTAATGGAGTATAACAGAAACAGGGCTTGGTCACTGCCATCATGAGAAAAAGCTTGTAAATTATTCAAGGAGGATCCTATGATGGCCAATGTCTGCATCTATTAGAATATTGTTTGAGATTATGGGATCAAATCTGTGATCTCCAAATACATGAAATGAAATCAAAGACAAAAATGCATTATTTAAGATACAACAACAAAAGGAATAACAGAGGCAAGAGATTCCAAGTTGAGGACTCGATGAAGTGCATGAACAATCATGGAGATCATAAATCATTGCCTCCATCCATCAAAGTTGTTTCCTTTGTTAACCGCATATACCACTTGAGAGACTTTTTCTATGTTATTTGAGCACAGCAAGCATGGTTTTCACATTGCAGGATTAGTAGATTGCACATTAGCCTTTCATTGAATGACACATTCAACTCGGAGGCCACATGACAAAGAGTTTATTTTGGCAGCATAATGTCAAAAGACCATCAACTAAGAGATGCAAAAGGGAACAAAATCACGTATTCAGTTGACTGCATAGCATTCTCCACAATGAAGCCTCAAAAATAAAAGGCCAAAAGGCCTGTATGACGGCATTTTGGTTACATGACAAACTCAAGTGCATTTTAGATGAGAACTAAACTGACAAGCAGCTGCAAGGAAGGGGGAAAAGAGCGAGTGCTGGAATAGCTTCCATGCTAAAATTCCTGGGGATGAAATTACTCACCATGGGCTCCCCAGATGGCAGCAGTTGCTCTTTGTTTTATTACGCCATACTGCATCATCGGCTCCTACAATTACACAGGGAAGATCTCTGAAGTTTGCTCCCTGCATATAAGAAACATAGGAAAAAATCAGTAGTTTCACTTGTTACCTACTTAAAGTATAGTTCACATCCACCTACCTTTCTTTTCGGAATTTGGCAGATTTGTAAATAATAAACTCCTGATATTGGAAGTGGCCGATGGTCATATAGTAACCTTTTCAATCTTTTGCATTCATCTGATGGAGATCCCATCATCTCTGAAAACAGTAGAAAGAAATATAACAGTCATTAATATCATCATCTTCGAATCTATCTCCATGAGCTCACAAGAGATCAGAAACTGAGTGCAAGTAGGAATGACACAAGTTAACTGATAACTACCCTAAGTTTAGCAGAAAAAGCATCAATTTTTCTCACTTCCAATCTGCATAACCTATAGACTTATTGCATCAGGATTAATAATATCATCAGACAGTTCTAACTTCTCATTTAAAGGACACCAGAGTACCATATTTTGTTGATCAAATATACTACCGGAAATCCATCTCTGGTAAGTTCTTGCATGGCATTTCCTCAGTGGTTTCAAGGCTCAAAACCTGGAAGAGCCACTTAATTTCATAATGTGGGATATTTTGAAAGCAGATAACCACTATGACTACAATGCAGAAAGTTTACATCTGGAAGATCAGAGATAGCATTGCCAAGAACAGCTGCTTTTACAAGTTCAGCAGTATGATCTTCATCCGAAGCCACCAGATTGTGCTGTAAAATGAAATCAAATTCCTTTAACAGTATGAAATTGTCTAGAAAATTTAATGATGAAATAGACAAAAAGAAGTAAAGTTGCTTTCTCTGAGCAGAAATTCAGTACCTCAAACTCTAGAGGAGGCCAGTATCTAACAATTACATCATGCACAGGGAGAGGAAACTGAGGTAGGTTCTGTTGGCAAAGTAAGGAAGGCCAAATATTAGCGAGCACAGCAGAATTTCTACTCCCAAGATGAAGCTTTAACCCAATATTTTCAATGAAGGTTGCTTTCATTCTTGTATCGCTGAAGTTCATTTTTATATTTAAACCTTTTATACAATCATAAATAAGACAGCTTCCATATTGGAGCCACATACGAAATTAAATCACCTCTCTTGGATGAACTCCCCATAGGAAAACACACAAGCGGAACTGAGGTAGACCATAACAGCCAGCTGCTATAATTCCTAATCTTGCTTGGTGTCTCACATGCACCAATCGACTTAATGCTACCTTGCAAGCGAAGCTTTATCTAATCTCAAGATGTCGGCCACATTTTCCATCAATACAAACTTAGGTTTTAGGATCTGCACTATGTCCATGAAGATGACAATCTGACGATTCCTTGCATCATCCAACAGAGCCTCAACATTCCTAAATCGATTGTAGCCACTGATTCCTTGGCACGGGAGGCCCCCAAATATGATATGAGCATCACCCTGAATCCACCACGAAGATATAGACATGGATCATTGATACTGCAAATGTTACTATCACACAGGGCTTCCAATTCTAGACATAAAGATAGGAGTAGGACAAACATTTATCCGATACTTCCAGGGAGTGGCAAGATTTTGGACTTGAAATCCTTTCTGACAAAATTTTGCATCGCCTCTCCACAGTTTCTGAAGTAGATTTGAGATATAACAAGTACTGAATATGAAGATAGAGTTCGTTGATGGAGTACCTTAGTCCTTCGATTGGTTCCCATGTAGCTTCCTTTGAACTGTAACCTTTCTGATGCACCTGAGAATAGATTAGTGAAATATTTTGCGTAAGCTGCAGGCAGGGAATAACTGAATAGGAAAAGAAATTTGAGGACACGTGAATGAACTATAGGAATTAGATAAATTAGAAGAAAAAGTTCACCATGCGATCACCTTGGATAATCATATAAAGCTCTTTTTTGGCTCCCTGATAACCATATAAAGCTGGTCAAGCATTAATTGTATGTTATTCATCTCTTGTAAAATCCCGGGTTCTATTTGGTTCCATATAGCTTCCCAATTATCTGTTTTCTATATACATTGTTCGCATTAACATTGAGATTTAAGGAATAGCCCCTCCTGTTTTCAAGGCAACTACAAAAGGCCACTTCCCAACTCCTTTGACTGAAAGAACATGAGGAACTTTTATCATATTGTTTGCCTTTTCTGTAAGTGAGAACAAAATTATAAAAAGAGATGAAAAATAGAACTTGTAAAAAGTATGCCTAAACAAATGGTTAAAACACACCAAAGAGTTCTAAAATTTAGAAGTGGAAACAGAAAAAATCTTTCCTAGATGTCAGCAAACTCAAATCTAGAAACGTTTTCCTGCACTGAATGCACAGAAATGCAAACTTAAAGTATAAGGAATCTGGTTAAATCATCTGATGCAGTACAAATGACCAAGGAAAGAGGTAAAATCAATGTCCTCCAGATGTTTACACGTGGAAAGATTCATAATGGGAAATCGTGGAGAATTTGACACAAGAAATAAGGGACATGTAAATCACCGAACTCCTAGATAATTTGTTGACAGCTTCCTTTGAGATTAATGTAATGTTTTTAGGCTTAGATAATTAGTTGATGCCTTCCTTTGATATGAATGTAATGTTTTTAGCCTTTGCTCTTGAACATCTCTACAGGTTAATACTTTATTTTGATTAATAGCTTCACATATTGCAGTATTGCAACAGCATGAGAAAGAATAACTGTAGCTAAAATTTATGAACATGGCAACCAAAAAAAAAAACTTTCCACCATGAATACAGATGGGACAGCCAATTACATTTAATATGTGTAGACATGAGACAAAAGAGATGTTCTGCAATACAAAACAAAAGCAATGAGCAATGACGATGAATGTAGATGGGAACCTTGAAATGTAGTCCGGACTTGCCTTATCTCATTGGAATCACCATGAACAGATTTTTTTTTTTTTGGTCGAAATACTTCATGATATTAACATTACTCAAGGGTCTTTACAGCTAAAACTCAACTTAGGAGCATCAAAACATAAAAGATCCCACAAAGTTTTGGGGGGGGGGGAGGGGACAGGTCACCCAAGAAGAAGGAAGAATATTTGAGCATTGGGCTTTTGCAATCCAATCAGCCACCTTATTTGTAGACCTGGGACAATGGGCCAAGGAGATAAATTGAAATTGAGCTAGATAAAGTTGTGCCTCCTCTATTACCGCTTCCATCTCCCATCTCATGTGCGTCTTCTTCAGGAGTACTTCGATCAAAGCTTCGCAATCAGACTCCATTTTAAGCTGATCCTCTCTCCTTGCCTGAAACCATTTCAAAGCTTCAATTAAAGCCATGGCTTCTATCTAAAACATTGATGTAGCTAGGACTGTCATTGCAAATCCATCTAGTAGAACTCCTACTTCATTCCAAAGAATACTTGAAATTGCTCCCTCTGTTTTGCCTTAAGAGAAAGCTCCGTCAACATTAATTTTGAAGGTATGAGTGTTCGGTGGAAGCCAATGCTTTGGTGATTCAGTTTTTTCTACAGAAAGTTTCAAATTTTGGCGTTTCCATTTGTTGTAATTATTGAGCATCATCTTTGCCGATTCAATTAGGGTTTTCGGATATGAAGATTGTCTTCGGAATACAAAATTATTTCTCGCTTTCCACAAAAACCATAATAGGGTTGCAATTTCTTCAAAGTTGAGTATGTTACCTGGCTTTTCGATTTGATCTTGAAGCCACATCTCTAATCTCTTCAAATGTTGATGCGATATTGGGATGCTTATTGTAGGATCTGTCCATACTGTGTTTGTCCAGGCACAAAGCAAGAGCAGGTGTTCCAAGGATTCCACTTATTGGTCACATATTGGGCATGACGAGGAAGGTATAATTTTTCTCATGTATAGATTTTCCGTGGTAAGGATCACATTCTGACATATACTTCATAGAAAAATCTTAACTTTGGGGGGTGTCTTTATATTCCATAAATGATGCCAAAGTTTTCGGGATGGCTGGAAAAATGATGTTGTTGTGTGTTCTGTTGTGAATTTTCTGTTTCTTGAATTAAATTGTAAGCACTTTTGATAGAGTACTTGCCCTCTTTGGTACTCATCCACATTAACTTATCCTATGTTATCCGAGAGTTTAGTGGCATTGCTAAGACCTCAGCAACTGTTTGCTCATCAAAATGTGTTCTGATTTTATTCTCATCCCATTTCCTCTCCTCTGGTATGATTAAATCCGACACCTTGGTTTGATCATTAAGATCAATGTGGGATGATATTTAAAGAGGTCGGCAAAATTCGAATGTCCTACAAGGGTGGGGATTGGGCCTACCATGCAGAGCAGATATCGGGTCTCCTCAATCATTGCCAGGTAGGGACGGGAATGCAAGCCTCGCTACCGTCCCAACCCATTGCCATCGCTATAGGTGACTCTCACATCATTCCGCTCAATTATTAATCAATAAGAGTATTACGGAAACACAAAGTTTCAATGTTGGAAAAAGAAAATCCCATTTATCCAGATATCATCTCTAGAGACTAGAGAGATGCTTTGAAGCCTCTTTATCGATACTATTTACTACTTGAGAATGAGAACTCAGTCCTTATGTATAGATGAACTGGAAAATGTAGCCTCGGTGCTAGGAAAAACAGAATAGAGAATCGCAACCACCGAAGAGGCTCATTAATGTAAAAGAGAGTTCGACCAAACGAAAAAAAATGTAAAAGAGGGTTACTTATTTTATTCTAATTTAAAAAGATATGTTACAATTTAAGGTTATTATAAGCTGAAAATGGAATAATCAGCCCTTTTGATAGATGATGTGTCACAAATGGCGTTCAAGCTCGATGTATGAAAAAACACAACACCACACCTACGCAGGCCAAATGACTTCCAGATACAAATCAAGTTGGTGATAGAAACATAAGTGGACCACATCTAATTAAAGCTTGAGGATGTAAGTGAGTTTCCCAAGAAACAAAAGGTTATTCAAGTATTATAACGAACCGACAATTATGCCCTTTCTTTTAAAAGTTTACAAAAAGAATATTATGTTAATTTACATTGCATTTATGTTTAAAAGTTTTGTTCTCAGTTAAATAAAATTCGAATTGAGCGTGGTGTAAAATTTGAAAAAAAAAAACACTGTGACAAGTAAAAAGTGAACATTATTCCAAACAAACCCAAAGATGTTAACGAGAGAAAAAACATTAGGACATTAGCTATCGTAAAGTTGCTCGCGTTTCTCTTCTTTAATTAAGAGCTATGGATGAGATGTTATACTTTATTTGTAGCTGATCTTATGCGGCAATTCTTATCTAAAAGTAAAAAGGAAGAAATGGAAATTCTTATACAAGAGTAAAAAGGAAAGAATATAAAAGGTAATCTGGAAACGGAAAAGGTAATATGGGAATTCTTATCCCAGACTATAAAAGAAGGAAAGAAAAAAGAGGTCATGTAGCAATTCTTTACCATGCTTTTCTTAATCTAAATCATGTCATTCATGAGGTATAGAGGTGTGATAGGATAATATCGAAACATCTGTACACGAGAGGCAAGTCAAAGTTGTCCGACCATCGATCGGTGAAGGCGATATTCACAGCACAAGTCGGTGTTCTTCCCAAGCTCGAAGGCCTTTAAAGCTTCTTTACCTCCCCAAGTCTCGAGCAGATTAAGAATGCGTCGGCCAATGAGATTCTATATTCAGTGGTACGTCAAGCTTTCGAAGTTTAGTGTTGATTAATTTTATGTGCTGACGTTTTGTACAGTGAAGAAGCCGGGTTCTTATTCATGGGATTTTTGTTTGAACCCAAGAAGAATAGCCCAAATCAAGCCTGAGTCGAGTTTTCCAAATTTCATAAAGGTCCCACTTTTTAGTGGGGGAATTGCCAAAATAGTCTAAAACCTATTGCAATTATGTCAATTTAATTTTAAAACTATTTTGTTTACCGATTCAGTCCTAAACCTTTTGCAATTGTGTCAATTTAGTCCATCCGGCCAAATTTAGCTGGCCGACGCTGATGTGGACGCTAGCTGACGTTGGCGCCAATATTTTATTATTTTTCAAATATTTTTTTAATTTTTCTGTTTTTTTCCCTTTTCTTTTTTTTTGTCTTGTTCCTCCCTTGCCTCCCCCCTAGGCAGTGGCCAACTAGTTTTGACAAGTCTTGCCGACCACTGTGCGAGGGTTGCAAAGCGCTCGCCAGCAGTCGGCAAGGGTTGCAGCCCCTATCGAACTAGCCACCCTCGCCTACGGCCTCGCCTAGACCAGGCTAAGGCTTGGGGGCCGTGGTGAGGCGGTTTCACCTAGATTTGGGCAAAGTTGCCTCACTATTGCCCCAAGGCCTCCCCCAAGTCTGGGCAAGGCCTCCGGCAAGGGTCATGGCCCTCATAAGACTGCCCACCCCCGCCAACAACCTCGCCTAGGTTTGGGCGAGGCTAGCCTCACTGCAACCCCTAAGTCTCCCCTAGGTCTGGGCGAGGTCACCGACAAGGGTGGGCAGTCTGACTGGGGCCACAACCCTTGCTGGCAAGCCACTATCGCCAGGGGGAGGGCAAGGGAGGAAGGAGACAAAAAAAAGAAAAGGAAAAAAAACTAAAAAAAAAAAAAATAATTCGAAAAAAAATAATTTATCATTAAATTATTGGCATCAGCCCCGCCTAGCGTCCATGTTAGTACCGTTGGGCCAAATTTGGCTGGATGGACTAAATTGACATAATTGCATAAGGTTTAGGAGTGAATCAGTAAAAAAAAATGTTTATGACTAAATTAACACAATTGCAATAGGTTTATGACTTTTTTAGCATTTTCCCTCTTTTTAGCAAGTAGAAATACAACGTAAATGCCAAAACTTAGTACAGGAACACTTAAGTACTACTCTCTCTTTTTTTGAAATTGAGATATTTAAATGTAAGTCTAGCGAAGGATGTCGGATATCCGACGTGGCTTATTTTTAATAATATAAGTCACCTGTGTAGCACACTTGAAAGCTAAGTCAACAAAGAAGAGCCAAAATGATGCCATTTTACCTCGGATTTGAATTTTAATATATATATATATATATATTAATTAAAAAAATATCTACAGCAAGCTTCGCCCAAGCCAATCCTCGCCAAAGCTTTTTGCAGATCTTCTTCTTCTTTTTAAATTTAGTTTTTAATTCAATTTAATTAATATCAATATTAAAAGTCATGTCACCACTAAAATGATGTCGTTTTGGATTTATCTAGTCATGTCAACACAAAAAACGATATCATTTTGAGCTTAGCTCATTGAAATAATGCCATCTTAATCGTTTGGTTGGAATTTCTTGCTATTGATACTTAAGTTATTCATTTTTCTCCGATTTTAATACTTAAATATACATTTCAGAACTTTTGATATTGAAGTGTCTTCGTATTTAGTTTTGACACATGAGATGCTCGGCACTCCTTTTAAGCCTCCCTTAGTCAATGTTCGAAGTGTTCAATTTTTTTTACATTGTATCCCTATTTTATTGATTTCCTATTTCTTTTCTTGTGGGTCCCATATTTTACTTTCCTTAATCTTCCTCATTCTCTCCATTCTCACTTGGGAGGCAGAGAAATTGAGAATCAGAAAGGTCAGGTTTCTCATGCCCTTGTGCTCGCATATCCTAGTCAAGGCCACATCAACCCGCCACCAAGACGTCAACGAAGCTCTCCTCGGTGACCCCCTTTTGTCTCCACGCCTACTGATCCGACTCGCTCAACCAGAGTGCAATTAACCGTTCTTTGCGAGGAAATCAGCACACTCAAGTGGACTCTTTCGAGGGATAGATGGGAGGAGGAGAAGGCGAGAAAATTGATTCTCAGGCTTTGGGAGGTAATGAAATGCCCGGAGGATTTGCTCGTGAGCAAAGCTGCTTTTGCAAATTTAATTAGTCAAGTAGATATTCATCAAAAGCACCATGGAGATGAAATTAACTTTCTCGGCGAATGAAGACAATAGTGAACAGGCTTTTACATCTCTCATAATTGGAATACTCCTTAGTTCTCTGCTTTCAAGCAGCACACAATGCTAATGTTTTGAGTTGGAGGCAGATGCTACAAATCGCAGTCGATGCAGCTCAAGGTACATAAAGTAGATTGATGAAATCTTACGCATGTTTCCACAAGTTGAGCTACACAATACACTTCATTTAAGTTCTCTTCTTTTGTTGTTGGTGCAGAATTGGAGTACCTGCATAATGGCTACAAAACTCCCATCGTCCATAGAGATCTAAAAACGCCCAATATTCTACTAAACAAAAAGATGCAAGCAATGATTGCCGATTTTGGATTGTAGAAGGCATTTATAACAGAGCATGATTCTCCTACTCGACTCGCCCGGCGGGGACAACCGGCTATCTCAATCCGGAGTAAGTGACTTGAAATAACACCTCTAATACAAAGACTATACCACTTAGGAAGCAGAATAACTGAACTAATTTAGACCAACATGAGAAGGCCCATACATCTATTTATACATGTTTATGTTGGATACACTTATGTAAGTATGTTTATGTAAAGAAAGTTTCGGCTATTATTGTACTAATCAAAACAATAATTCCTTTTGTGTGAATGTGAGATTTGTGAGAAGGCTACATGGGCTATCTTTAAAAAATTTCATGAGCCAATTTAATTAAACTCAAGTAAGCCCTAGAGGTAGCCTGGTTCTTAGGCCAACACATAGGATCCGGGTCATTTTAGTCAAGCTAGGTCTCTTAACCCGGTCCGAATTCAGTTTTTTTTCTAATATTAAAAATCATAGGAAATATATTAATAAGAAAATCATTAAAAATGTGAGTTCAGAAAATTCTATAAAAAAAAAAATCAAACATTCAGAAAATCATAAAAATATTAAAAATTCAGAAAATTTTTAAAATTTCAAATCCATGGAAAATTAAAAAAATTAGAAAAATAAAATTATTTTTTAGAAAATTCAAAAATCTTAAAAATTCATAAAAATCAAGAAAATTTTCAAATATTTTTAATTTCTTAGAAATGGCTTGAAAAGTCTTTTTGGGTAGTCTTCTCTTTAACTATGCAAAAATCCTTGGTGAAAATCATACTTAGTTAAACAAGTCTTTAGGACTCTACCATAGGGTTTCGATTTCTTTTATAGAATAATACCCTTGATTGATTGTCGTTTACCTTTAGCTTGATTAGGATTGACATTTATTTCATGCTAGACCCTTGTTTTCCCTTGCAATTTATTTAATTCTTCCTTGATTGTTGATTGTTACTTTAATGTGCGCACCTGCATGGTCATCTCACATAGTGGATAGGTCTAAAATCAATCCAAACTGCCTAACAAAAATATTTTTGAAATGAACAAGGTTAGGTACCGAAAGAGTACTAATTAATTAACTATGTGGTTGCATAAGAAATGAGGTCCACTCTCATACCTCACTTAGTTTTTAACTAATTTTAATAGGCTAGTGGCGACTCCTCATTAGGAGATTTTATGGACACCCCAATATCGTGCAAAGTATTGGGTTCGGAAAGCCTACACTTAACCATGGGTTGCAGGCTTATCTTTTAGACAATATCCCTAAACCTACTATTCTCTCCCCCTGAAGGGTAGGTCGTGATAGTGTTCTTAGGCTATTTGCTAATGAATTAATTAAGAAACTTTTGGTGCGCTATGCGTATAATCACAATTTCCTGCTTTTAAAATTTTCTTACACGGGATGCTTAACAAATGACTAGCGACATTCATTAATTGAAAACTTCTTTTCAAAATTTTCTCCATTTCAATTTGATCGTAAACAGTGGCCAATGTCGATCCTAAATTGTATTCAAAAGCCAAGCCTTGCCCGCTGATTTTTGGCTGCCGCCCAAACTCACGGATGCGTCGTCCCCATCTCACCACTCTAAAGAAATTGAAGGGGCTTTCTAGGGGTTAGTACCACCAACGTATCTATCAATTAATAGTGCTTTTGAAGGTGGGAATTCAATCAGGTCAGGAGTGATCTTCTAAATTTTGGAGAATATTTATAAGAAAATTTTACTAAAAAAATTGTTCCATTTTTTTCTAGTTTTAATGCATTCATCGTCATAGAATATGCACAATCAATATATTGTAAATCATATGATGTCTTTTATTATATATATTTAACGAGTGTTTTGAGGCTGCTCATTGTCCACAAAGGAAACGAGCAAAGGAAAAAGAAGAAAATAAGGAAATGCTCTTTTGGCAGGGCCTAAATTATGGCTGCCAATAAGATTTTGAACTTTTGTCTGCTAGTTGTCATTTATGTGCATTATTAGAAGAGGGAGCTTCATTGCTTTGGTAGGTGCCCTTTCAAATTGAAAACCTAAGAATCTATGAATCCAATAATACTGCTTTTGAGTTTGGACCATGGAGTCCTCATGTTCGTTCGTTGAATTTCTATAAAAGTTTAGTGTTTTTGGGCGAATCCAAAAATAGTCTCCTTAATGAGCATTCTAGAAGAAATTGTCAATTATAGCAATTATAATAATAATGATAAAAAATAAATGAATAAATAAATAGTAGTTATGCATAATAAACAAGGAAAATAATATTTTTGAAATGAACAAGTATTCTCCAGATATTCATTAATAATAAGTAATATAAATGATTATTTTTAAAAAAAAAAAATTTAAATTATTTAGCTTTAGCAAGATAAACAAAGCTTAAAGGTAATAAACAGAGAGATTTTCGAAATTTCAATTGCGGCGGGAAATCGAGATGCCACTCGGTTTTATTACATTCAATCAAATCCGAATCTAAAAGCTTGACCGAGAACTTTTCCTCGGACAGTGTATTGGAGCGGCCCCACCATTCCTGCGAGTGTCGTACGGTCAGTGAACACGTGGCAGGAGACGACGAGGGTAGCCGCCGATGAGGAATTTTGTCGTTTTTGTGTGGATGGATGACGTCGCGAATCCTGTCATGTCGTCCAATCCCGAAGCGACTTGAAGCGTGTGGGTCTGGGACCCAGCTGCTGCCCCGCACGTGAGATTCTAGATCATTCCGCACGTTGTCCTTTCCTGGCCCCCTCTCGCCCTCCTACTTTCCGACTTGCGTTCGCTAGAGACCAAGACATTTTAACGTAATTCTGCCGAGAATTGCATCAAATTTGGAAACAACATGATAATAATCTATTTTCTTATAATCCTGATGGCATAATTATTGGATTCATAATTTTAAAAAATGAAATAATTTCAATAATCTTAAGTTACGTTCGGTCAATAAAATTAAGAGTTGGTTTGAATATAATAATTTGAATAATCTAGTTTCATCACTATGTCATTATTTTTTCACTATTTGCCGGTTTGAATGTACAAACCACTTTCTTTAATAAGATTTTAAACTTGATTAAATCAAGGTGATTAATTATCATGTAACAAGAAAATGGTTCAAAATTTAAGTGTTAACAATGTTGAATTTGCAATTAAAAAAGTATTAAATAGAAAAATTATTATAATTCAAGTGGTAATTTGAAGCCTGATATAATTATTTCCTACAGCCCATATCGTGGGATAAAATTGAGAATGAAGTTAGAACAAAAAAATTGTAGTTCTTTCAGTGAAAGGAAAAATGCAAAAACATTTTAATTCGTGGATTTAAACTTTAGGAGGCTATTTTAGAGCTTCAAGAGAGAGTGTGTGGTGATTGAACTTCTACGAGCATTCATCCAAGCTTTCCTCTTTTTCACGCATTTGTTTATATGTTCCATTATAAATTGCTTACATAGTTAAGAGAATAGTACAATCTAATCCAATTCAAGGCTTTAGTGATACACATCTATCATATGAAACACTATCACTTGAACCGCATGCAATTTTATTGATTCAATAAGTATAGAGTGGTTAATATTTTTTGTTTTATTATATATTTACTTTTGTAAATGACAGGTGATTTTTTTCAACCATGAAAGATGTCATAATTTATTATAAAGGGAAAATACCACCAAAAATCCTGAACTATGTCTATTGAGACAATTTTACTCTGAACTTTTTTTTGTATCATAAAAAACCCCAAACTATGCCCATTTGGACAATTTTACCATAAACTTTTTTTTGTACCACTAAAAACCCTAAACTATGCTACTTTGGATAATTTTACTCTAAACTTTTTCTTGTGTAAAAAAAAAAACCTTAAATTATGCCACTTGTGACACATTTACCCCAAACTTTTTAACTAAATGGCATTTTTGTCTTTTTATTTTTTTTTTTTCCCTCTTCCCCTCTACTAATCCAGCAGAGGGGAACCGGCGACGACCACCCTCGCCGGCGGCAACATCTAGCAAGGGTGGCCCACACCGAATCTGGCGAGGGCGGCCCTCCCCGGTGTCGCGCGAGGGTTGCCCACGCAGGATCTGGTGAGGGCAGCCCCCCCTTCCCCTCTGCTAGTCCAGCAGAGGGGAACTGGCGACGGCCACCCTCGCCGGCGGCAACATCTGGCAAGGGTGGCCCACGTCGTAGAGGGTCGCCCCCGACCGGGCGAGGGCGGCCCTCCCCGGTGTCGAGCGAGGGTTGCCCCCGCCGGATCCGGAGGGCCCCCCCCCCGACTTGGGCGAGGGTCGCCCGCCGAGTCGGCGGTGGCGGCCCCCCCGCAGGGCCACCCTTGCATGAGTCGGGCAGGGCTGCCCCGCCGGATCTGGCGGGGGCAGCCCTCACTCGGTCTCCCCAGCGAGGTCCACCCTCGCCCGACTCAGGCGAGGGTCGCCCGGTCGAGAGCGACCCTCCCCGGCGAGGGTGGCTATCGCGGCACCGGCTCCCCCTCTACTAGTGGGGAAGAAGACAAAAAAATTAAAAAGAAGAAGGAAAAGACGAAAATGCCATTCTGTTAAAAAGTCTGGGGTAAATGTATCCAAAGTAGCATAGTTCAGGGTTTTCGTGGCACAAGAAAAAGTTCATGGTAAAATTGTCCTAAGTGGCACAATTTGGGGGTTTTTTATGGCACAAAAGTTCAGGATAAAATTGTCTCAAGTGACATAGTTTGGGGTTTTTTATGGCACAAAAAAAAGTTCATGATAAAATTGTCCCAATGGGCATAGTTTGGGGTTTTTGGTATCATTTTCCCTATTATAAATGCGGTACTCAAATAGTAACTAAATCTTTAAAAATAACTTTTGCATTTTATAATGCAATGTCAAATGAAATGATATAAAATATGATGTATATTTGAATGTAGCTTTTATTTATATAAATCAATTTATATTTTATAACTTTTTATGCATAGGGATTATCACTGACACTCGAAATTAATATTTTTACTTTCAAGATCATTATTCATACTAAAAATTGCATATCTTATTAAATTATTTATAGAATTTATAATCCATGTCGCTAGTACTAATTTTAGTTATATTTCCCAATCTTACAATTCAAATCAATTGTTGACATAAATTTAAGATTTCGATTAACTATACGTACCTCGATTTAATGACTATGATTACTTTCCTCAAACAAACATAAAATGATATAAGCACAACCAATATATTCTGTCACTAAATTATCTATTGTCCTCTTCTGTGAGCCATTCTTATTTCAAATATGCACTCAATTTGTTTGAGCCAAATAAATATGCAAAATTACTTTAAACAAAAGGTTACCCGAATCCAAATCGACGCAAAATGGGTAGATGGTGAATGCTTAGGGGTACGAGACAACTTCCTTATGCCACTTCTCATTCACTCTTCGTCATATTTACCAAAATGATAGCTGGATCCTAATTGCAGGAGATTTGGCATAGAACTCACAAATAATTCTAGAATAATTCAGAGCTACAATGAAAGTGATTTATTAAAAATCGTTTGATCCATTTTTTTCACAAAATCAAACTGAGATTGTCCAATGGATTCCTTTTAGCATTTAAACAAGCCAATTACTATTTATCAATCTCTAATTGCAAAAGATTTGGCATAAAAGTATCATTTGACTTCACAAAGTTAAAAAGTGATTGTGCAATGTTTCCTTTTAGTAAAATGACAGCTAGATCCCAATTGGCAAAGATTTGACATAGAACTTACAAATAATTCTGGAAATATTCAGAACTACCATAAAATTTATTTATTGAGGATCATTTGATCAACTTTTTCAAAAAATCAAAATGTGATTGAGCAATGGTTTCCTTTTAGCATTTAAACAAGCCAATTACTGTCTATCAATCTCAATCGCAAAAGATTTGGCACAAAAGGATCATCTGATGAATTTTTTCACAAAATTAAAATGAGATGCTGCGGTGGTTTCCTTTAGTAAAATGATAGCTGAATCCCTAATTGCAAAAGATTTGGCATAGAACTTACATATAATTCTAGACATATTCAGAGCCACCATAAAAGTTATTTATTGAGGATCATTTGATCAATGTTTTCACAAAATCAAACTGTGATTGTGTAATGGTTTCCTTTTTGCATTTAATCAAGCCAATTACTGTCTATCAATCTTTAATTGCAAAAGATTTGGCACAAAAGGATCATTTAATTAAATTTTTCACAAAATCAAAATGAGATGGTGCAGTGACTTCCTTTAGCAAAAGTACAGCTGGATCCCTAAGTGTAAAATATTTGGCGTAGAACTTACAAATAATCCTAGAGATATGTCGAGCTACCATACAAATTATTTATTGAGAGCTACCATACAAATTATTTATTGAGGATCATTTGATCAATTTTATCACAAAATCAAAATGTGATTGTGCAATGGTTTTTTTTTAGCATTTAAACTAGCCAATGACTATCTATCACGTTTTAATTGCAAAAGATTCGGCATTAAAGGATACTTTGATCAATTTTTTCACAAAATCAAAATGAGATTGTTCATAGCAATGGTTCCCAAAATCAAAATGTGATTGTGCAATGGTTTCCTTTTAGCATTTAAACTAGCCAATGACTATCTATCACGTTTTAATTGAAAAGATTCAGCCAGATTGTAATTGCAAAATATTTGACCTAGAACTTATAAATAATTCTAGAGAAATTCATAGCTATTGTAAAAGTTATTTATTGAGGATCATTTGATCAAATTTTTCACAAAATCAAAATGTGATTGTGCAATGGTTTCCTTTTAGCATTTAAACAAGCCAATTACTATCTGTCAATATCTAATTTGTTTCAGATTTGGCACAAAAGGATCATGATCAATTTTTTTCACAAAATCAAAATGAGAAGGTGTAGTGGTTTCCTTTAGCAAAATGGCATATGGATCCCTAATTGCAAAAGATTTGTATAGAACTTACAAATAATTCTAGAGATATTCAGAGCTACCGTAAAAGTTGTTTATTGAGGATCATTGGATCAATTTTATCACAAAATCAAAATGTGATTGTGCAATAGTTTCCTTGTAGCATTTAAACAAGTCAATTATTATCAATCTCCAATTGCGAAAGATTTGTCATAGAAGGATAATTTGATCAATTTTTTTCACAAAATCAAATCGAGATGGAGTTGTGGTTTCCTTTAACAAAATGACAGCCGGATCTCTATCTGCAAAAATTTGGCAAAGAACTTACATATAATTATAGAGATATTCATAGCTACAATCAAAGTTATTTATTGAGGATCATTTGATCAAGTTTTTCATAAAATCAAAATGAGATTGTGCAATGGTTTCCCTTTAGCCTTTAAACAAGCCAATTACTATTTATCAATCCCTAGTTGCAAAAGATTTGGCACAAAAGGACCATTTGATTTTTCCATCACATGTTTTGCTTCCATGATATTCTTTGGGCCATTGCGAGATAATAGTAGGTTGTAAATCACAAATTCTTAAAAGAGTAGGTCACATAATAATTTTCAATTATCTATTATTTATTGTTTAAAATAAACTATTAATCTACTGTTAATCTCATATTATATGAGTATTTCTCTTTTCACAAAATCAAAATGAGATTGTGCAGTGGTTTCCTTTCAGCAAAATGATAACTAGATCCCTAGCAAAAGATTTGGCATAGAACTTACAAATAATTCCAGAGACATTAGAGCTACCATAAAAGTTATTTATTGAGGATCATTTGATCAAATTTTTCACAAAAAATAAAAATGAGATTGTGCAATGGTTTCCTTTCAGAATTGAAACAAGCCGATTATGGTTTATCAATCTCAACATTTTCTCCCCACAAAAGAGTTCCTTAAAGTGTTGATACATCATGCTAGTATAAGTTCTCAATATGACTAACATTGCCAAATATTTTGTCATTAACCAAAAACTCGATTTGTAGCTAACCGTATGTAACAATTCTTTTCCCAAAGTAGATAAGAAGAAAAATAAAAGGTAATACTGCAATTAATCGTCCCAAATTAAGACATTACCAAAGATTTTCCTTACTCATTCTCTCTTATCTCATACCTGACTAACCTCTCTTCTTCCTTTTTTTTTATTTTAAAAATTTGAATTTGAATTATTTTATTTTTCTTTTAATTATTTTATGTTTTTCTTTTATTTTTTTCACCTTCTTCTTCAATTAGTTGCCAACTCGACCAAGCCTCAAGCTCACTAGCCTTGGGCAAGTGACAAGCTCTAGCTCGCCAGATCACACAAACTTGAGGCTCACCATTAGTCCCTAATTGGTCAATCCAGCAAGCCGCAAGCTCATTGGCTTTGGAGGGGTTCGGACTTGTCTGGATTAGCTGACCGTCAAGCTCGCCAACCCATGTCTAGGTCAGTCGGTGGGCATCCCACCATCACTGAGGCATGCGGCGGGGGAGGAAGGAGTAGGAAAAAGGAGGAGGAGGAAGCCGCGGGAGGAAGGAGCACGAAGAAGGAGGAAGGAGGAAGGAAGAAGGAAAAGAAAAGGAAAAAGAAAAAAAGAAAAATCGATTTGTTTAAATAAAAATAATTAAAAGTTCAATTTTTATAAAAATTTAAATTACATTAGTAATTTTTCTCAGAAAATAAAATTAGATATTGAATAATGGAAAATATTTTTCACTTTATTTTTAGGTTTCAACCGAATATTGAAAAATATTGCCATGTCCTTGGAAAATGATTTCCTAGAAAACATTTTCTAGAGACGTGATATATTTCGCAAAATGAATGGAGCCTAAATGTCATCGTGAGTCATTGCACCTAGGCGTTTAAATCATATCCCATTTTATTTCGTGTTTACATTGCAGATAATTTACATATGTCACATTTCATGAGAATAAAAAAATCATTCATGGCACATTGTAGACCTCTGTTATATATTAGATTTGCATATTAGGGTCATCTTGAATAGAACAACATGTAGATTGCTTGGGTGTTTTAGATTTAGGGAATTGCATCTTGAAGATTTTTCTTTTAGAATATTTCTTCTTTGCATGTCCAATTGTGTTCATCTTTGCATCTTCAAGCATAATTTTTTATTTGCTTATTTCTAAATAGAGCTATGATTCATATTTTATTTGCATCATTAATTGCTACATTAGAAAAAATTTAGAAGTTCCATGGCTACATGTTTCAATAAATATGAGGGCAATGTGATTGCATTAATATTTAATTGATATAACTGTAATTTTATTTTGATAAATCACACGTAACTATATAAAAAAGACTATAAAAATCACTCCATGCATGATTAGTAATTTTATGTTGCATCATGGTCACAAGAATCACAAGAATATGCCTAAAGTGAATTCAGAAGAATTTATATTTTATTTGCATATTTTCCTTATATCTTATTTACCCTCTTAGGGTCACATTCTTGATTGTGTCAAGTTCAATTTTCATGCATCTTATCAACAACAAAAAAAACCAAGAAAAAGAATATTCTCGTATTTGTTAGAAGCTCGCTTTAGGAATGTAATTTATGAAGAGTGCATTACATCTGCATATTCATGTTCTATTGATACATTAGAAAAATTTAAATAGAGTTTCCATTTACCACTCATGAGTCCTGTCTCAAGGTGTAATAACAAACTCTTACACTAATTTTACCTGATATGGCTTGGGTTATTTACCTTTCAGTAATTTAATTGTTTCACTATTGATTTCTTTGATTTTATTGCTCGAGCATTTATGTAGGGATATCTAGATGCGTTTTGGAATATAAAGGAAACATTGCTTAAAATAAGTTTTCATAAAAGAGAAAAAGGTACAAAAAATGAAAATAGACATATCAACATAATCTATGTCCCCATACCCACAAATCTCTTGCTCGCAAAAATTAGGTTCCGTTCATTTCGTGGAAAATATCATGTCTTCGGAAAATGTTTTTCAAAAAATCATTTTCAGGAAAATGATAATATTTTTCAATGTTCGATTGAAACTTAAAAGTAAAGTGGAAAATATTTTTTACCATTCAGTATCAAATAAGATTTTCTGGGAAAATTACTAATGTAATTTCAATTTTTATAAAAAATATATTTTATATATTTTATATTTAAAAAATCGATTTTTTTTTTTTATTTTTTATTTTTATTATCCGTCCTTCTTCCTCCTTTCTCCTCTTTCATGCTCCTTCCTCCCGCAGCTTCCTCCTCCTTCTTCTTCCTACTCATTCCTCCGCCGCCGCATGCCTTGACGATGGAGGCTGCCCTACAATCGGCCTAGACACGGGTCACAAGCTTGAGGCTTGAGGCTTGAGGCTTGAGGCTTGATCGATCCAGGCGAGTCGAGCTTTGCCAAGGCCGGCAAGCTTGCAGCTCACCAGATCTAGAGCTCATCGCTCACTAGATTAGCTAGCTAGAAACGAGCGTGAGCCTATGGAAAATGTAAATTAAAAATAATTAAAAATTTGAATTTTCTAAAAAGATAAAGAAAAAAGAGGTTAATAGGATATGAGATGGCAGGTTGAGTAAGGAAAATATTTTCCCCAACTTAAAAGTGGAAAACATTTTCTTCTATTCCAGAAGACTTTTTTTTCTTTGAAGGAAAATGTCTTCCCCGACTAGTTCATTTTTCACGAAACAAACACCCGAAATTCTAGAAAACGTTTAGTGAAACGATTTTTGTTGTGACCGATTCCGGTTGTAAAAAATACCCGTTGACTATTTTTATCAATGGTTCTCCGCCAAGCGAACCCGCCAATCGTTCTCCGCCACAAACAAACGCAGCGTGAATAACTGATTCAGAGGGTATATGTAGCACCCGTCAACTCATTCTGAAAGGTCCACAGCATATAACCTTTTTTAGAAGAGAGCGGATTACCCCGTGCAGCAGAAAGAAAGTTATGGAGACCAAGGTCGAAGATGAGGAGTATGATCCGCTCGAGAATAATGTGTTTGGGCTGATCATCGTTGCCACTGTTACAGCTTTGAATTCTTACTACGTGGCTTTCAACCCTCCCCTGGCCGTTGTGGCCGGCAACAATGGAGTCGATATTTCCTATTTTATCATATTCAACACTATATGTCTTCTCGCATCCGACACGGTGATACTGATTCTTGTCACCGGCAGCGTCAACGGGAATCGGTTTCTGTACTGGCTCGTCAAGCCTCTCATCCTGACCATCCTGACGTGCATGGCCATCACCTTCACCATCAACATGATAGCTAATGGTGCGATGCCTCACAAAGCTTCTGCCTTGATGTCGAACCCGCAAGTTCAGTCCTCCTGAGTGTGCCTTGCGGCAGTTGCCCGGTTTGCTTTGCATTCACACATGTAATGAGATATATGCAATAAGAGTGCGAAATATGTAATAATATATATGTAATAAGCTTCTGCCTTAAAGAAGAAAATTGTTTCTTAGTATCATTTGGTCTCCTTTCAGTTCAAGTTCCCCTGTTTTCCCGTTTTTTTTTTTTTTTTTTTGCTTTTGTTTTTAACTTGACTTCTTGAGTTGATGAATCCTGTGACTGCGGTTATGATTTCAGAGTTAGCAATTGTTCAATATCTGTTCTAGACTAGGGCACACCGAATGGGTTTAGTTATGGAGTTTAAGAATGAAGGCCGCAGAGTTGCACCGACTTCCACTTCGAATGTTTGGTCCGTTCTCCAGTGCAAGGATGGGAAAGATGTCGAATGACAAAAGCTGTTGTCCTGTCTCCTCCTCCTTGATGTGCTTCCTTCATGTATGTTCTCCACATTGGAATCCAATGTGGTTCTGGAATCCGCGAGTGAGTAAAAATGTCGAAAGACCACGCGCTGTAGACCGTCCGCTGGGCTTAGGTACACACGCCACAGTACACATATAGCCCCATTCGCCTGCTGAGTGCCGAACCGGCACGCCTCTGGATGGTCGGGTTGAGCCTCTCTGCTCGCCACCGTGATTTGAAACGTGCTTGGCGGTCCGGCCTTACTACTTCTGGCTTTTCTATCTTAAAAGACAAAACTACATGTCCGAAAGACGAGTCCTCATTGTTGCAACTTGAAAGTGCAAAAAACGGCTTCGAACTCATCGCTCTTTCTTCCCTACTTTTTTGAGCTTTCATTTCCATATGAAGTTTGAAGGTCGCCATCTCGTTAATGCACATTTAGCTAATTTGCTGCGTAAGGGAAGGGACTGGTGATTGGTGAAACCAGTTGATCCTTGTCTATTAGTTCGAAAAAAGTCTATTTCGTTCATGGTATAACAAAAGGCTCGAAGGCAAGATGGCCATCGTCACCGGCAGCACGAGCGGCATTGGCGAGGCCACTGCCAGTCTTTTCACCTCCCACAGCATGCCCCGACGTCGAGCAGGTCGCTGCCTCGATCGGGGCTGAGATCTGCACCTTCGCACGCTGGGACGTCACCTCGTCCGGTTGATGGTCCAGGCCCGCGGACACCTCCGACCAGAAGATCCTCGACCTCAAGCTCTCCAGTTCGATGGCCTGATGGCGCTCAACGTGCCAGGCGTGGCGGCATGCGTGAAGCATGTGACGCGAGCGATGATGGAGCGGTGCGTGCGGGGCAGCATCTTGTGCACGGGCAGTGTCACCGGGAGCTGCGGTAGGGTGCGGTGGACGGACTATGGCATGTCGAAGCACGCGGTGGTGGGGCTAATGAGGTCGGCGAACGTGCAGCTCGGGGTGGCGACACAGCTCACGAGCGGCCCGCTCAGCCGGATGAGCGCGGTGGAGGTGAAGAGGTACTACGAGTCGACCATGGTGTTGAAAGGCGGAGGGATGCTGAAGGCTAGGGACATGGCGGAGGCGGTGCTGTTCCTGGCGTCGGACGAGTCGGCGTTTATCACCAGGCATGATCTGGTCGTGGATGGCAGATACCTTCTTCGGTGTGAACTTTTTTTTTTTAATTGGATCGCTCTTTCTTTTCGTATTTATTATTGCTTGATTTCTCGATGGTATCTTCTTTGATGGAGTTTATAGAAGATTATATTGGACATGATATTATATGGATACGATTGTCCATTAACTTTTAATTATTTTGAAAACATTAATTATCTAGATTTGACTTTATCTCATCAAATAAAATTCGACCAAAAATTTTCGGACTTCTCAAATATGCATCATCACTTGATTTGTATAACATGGAGATTGGTAAGATGGAGCGCAATGAAATTCTATAGCAAATTTCGACTTGAATGTCACAACATTTGACATTTAAATGCAAGTTTAAGATATTACACTTTATCAAGATTTTGTTTATTTTACAAAAAATGAATGATTTGGAAATTATTTAAGAGTTAGTTAAGTAGAAATATTTTCATTACTAACAACAATTTTTAATCTAAAACGTATTAGTGGATGATAAAAACATTTTTAGGTCATTATAAGCTATTATCATTAAGAAAATTATTTCCAAATCATTTATTTACCTCGAAATAAATATAGCCTAAATTTTTTTCCAATTAACATATTTTTTTAAAGGTGAAATTACCTTTTCTTCATCAAAGAGAAAAATGAAATCATTCGATTGCATACATATTAGAGATGTAAACGATTTGATTCGGTCCAGAATCGATAAGGTGTGATTTTGAATCAAACCAAATCTAACCTAAACAAAACACACACTCTCCCTCCCTCTCTCAAGTGGGTCAATGCACCACAACATAATTTTTATGCCCCCGGGCGACAACATAGAAAGAAATAGCCTTGTGAATAAATAATGAGAAAGTCAAATTTATTTTTCTTTTTTCTGTCGGTCACTCGAAGCATGGAAATGAAATGATAACACACCACCATGCATGAAAGAAGAAAATATGGGAATAGGAATTAGGGCTTGAGGGCCAAATCTTCGTACGTCACAAATCCCAAGAAAGGGGAGAGGCCTAAGTAGGAGATTACGGGTATGAGAATAAGGGCTGTCTCGAGGGATCTTTGTGGGTGTCCGAGCGACACGTGTCATGTAATTTTTAATTATTTTTAATAATAAAAATAATTTATACTGATTAATTATTTCAAGTGATATTTTTAAGGAGATATTTTTTAAATTATTTTTTCTGCGAAATAAATGAAGCCTGCATTAATAGAAAATGGAAATCTAGCCCTCGTGAGCCCTTATGTTATGATATATAACGCAGCATGCACATGTTACAATATATATATATAGCATATTCAAAATATAAATAAATAAAAGACAAAAGGAAGATTTCCCAGTCTCCTTCTTCATTTGGAATTTGATTTTCAAAAAGTAAATAAGCTTAATGAGTGACTAAGATGCTCGCTTCTTCGCTCGGAATTTGATTTTCAAAAGGTAAGTAGGTTTAACGAGTGACTACGATGCTCACAGCTGTGCATCGTAGGGGTGAGCATGGTCAAAGTTGGGCCGGTCCACCCTTTAATCCTAGGATCAATTCACACAATGTTAATCCTTTATTTTTGGGATTGAGGACCAACCCTATTAAGCTTGAGATCAAGGATTGGACCGACCTAATAGGTTTCGGTCCTATTTCAAGATTAACTTAAGACCAACTAGTAATTTTTTTTGTCTCTTTTTTTATATTCCTAAAAAGGCAAATCTATTATTTCAAATTACAAATCCATCGATAAAGTGTTGTTGAGCAACTAAACTATAAATACTAGTACATATTCAACAAATTTTAGATAAGACAACAATAAAAATTTCATACTTGCTAAAATCAAGAAATAAAAATGATTAAAATTGCTCATAGAGCTGCAAGGCAGGTGTTGCTTATGAGCAAAGAGGATTTCTAATTATGATTTTTTTTTATTTACTCAGTGACGAGTGAGGTTAGCAAAGAGAGGTGAGCAGTGCAAGCAGCGAGCGGCAAGTAGGGTGAGCGTTGAGTGGTGAGTAACTAAAGGTGAGTGGGACGAGTATCAAGTGGCGAGCAGGGTAAGGTTGCTCATGAGCGAAGTTGTTTTTTTTTTATTTTACTTAACAAATTGAAGACTAAGAGGATAAAGAAAAAAGAAGAGAACAAGAATACTAGAGAAGGAGGACTCCATTATAGTTAGAATTTTCTCTTTAGAATAGATAAAATATATTATTAAAAATATATTAGATATATAATATATAATATATCTATATATATATATATATATATAGGTTAGTGTTGGTTCGAGTTGGACCAACTTGAAACTTCTAGGTTTGAGGACAAGCCCACACAGTATTGGTCCAAAGATTCTAGGACCAAGACCGGCAAGTTGGGCCACTCTAGGGTCGATCTAGAGTTGACTCTCGATCGATGCTCACCCCTAATGCAACGTCGGACGCCGCTTTTTGGATTACAGCTCTCTCCTTGCTTCTTCTCTCTCCATCAATGGACCATAAATTGCAAACGCGCCGGTGCACGAGATCCCAGCTCGCTCGCACCATCAGATCAGGCAGGCTCTTCGAATGGCCCGTCTCATCTAACGGCGTATTTGAGCTTGGTCCATTTGTGATTTCTTTCCTAATAAATTGGCAATGGCATCATTAATCACGACCAGTGCTTTTCCCCTGCTCCTCCATCCCACGTCCCTCACCCTCATCCTGCCGTCCGCACTCCTCCGCCCTTTGACTCTCCCACCACGGTCCTCAAATCAAACGGACCACAACATGATAGCTCACCGATCCTTCATACAACCACCCGCACCAGATCCACCTGTTTCCTTTCCCCCCTCTCGCCCCCTTTCCTTCCTTTTTGCGTTCCTTCTATCTTTATATCATCATCTCTCTTTTGAGTAAATACTGAAAAATGAACATTGAGGCAATGATCCGTGCTATTAGATTGATGGAATGATAAATCTTGCATCATGTACATCTTATCAGATTTGACGACCCATGTTTAATTTAATATGAATACTAAATTCACCTAAAATTGCTCATATCCAATATATCACGATAGAGGGCCAGAATAAATTTTTCCAGTAGATCATTAACTCGCATCTTAGTCACTTGTTAAACCTATTTACGTTTCAAAATCAAATTCCAAAGCATTGATTTCATGTGACATGAGAATTTCGTACATTGAAAGCTGCAAAGACTCCATTTTTTATCGCTAACCATAGCTCTAGGGTTTTTTTTTTTTGGGAGCAAATTAGTATTAATCTATGATTACATAATATTGGATGATTAGATTTTGATCATCAAGTGGCATGATTTTTGAATTGGTTGATTGATGGCATATTGTGTGATTTGCTCATCTCATAACTATTTACATCATCACATGGTAGGCTTGTTAGAGCTTCAGTAAGGAAGATCCTCCTCCATCGGAACAAAAAGCTCAAAGAATTAGGTGAAAAAAATGATTACTTGATTAGGACAGCTTTTGTTATTTTCCTTATACCATTAGTAATGGGACATTCGTCGACTCTACCCAAGGTAAAATGCAAGATATATTTTGCCAAGATGTTGATTCATGTTAATCACCACAATCTGCAACAGTTTCCTACTAAAAAGAAATGGAGTTCTTTCAATTTTTAGATGTACAATAGTTAATTTAAATAGCAAAAATGATAGTTTTTGTATTATCATGGAACTTTGGGGATAAAATTACTTTTGCGAATTTGTACCCTCGTTCTTTGTTGGCATCCAAATTTATCCCAATTAAAAAGACTAATCGTCCAATGTTTCTAGATAACCTCAACATGCACACATATCAAGTGTTCCATAGAGAATTCAAATGTAAATAAGGATCCAAACTAGATATATAATGCAGCATGCACACGTTACAACAAATATATAACACATTAAAAAATATATAAAAAAAGTAAAACTTGTTAAATTTGTCGTTCAAGTGTGGTCGCATGTTATTTATTCTTTTGGTCCCCACACGATAGAAGGACACATTGAAAATGCCGCATTGTCTTCGCTCGGGATCTGATTTGTCGCCCCCACCACATGTCACGTGGAAGAGAAAAAGACAAAAGGAAGATTTAATGTCTCCTTCCCCCACAAGCATAAGCGGCGGCAAGCCAACCTTTTCATCCTCCCCCGTCCCGATGACACCTTATCCATGGGACCAATATCCAGTCAGCATGGGAGACAGACCGACGGGCCGTGATCGTCCGAAGTGAAACTTTTTGGGGGTGGGGGGCGGCTAAATCTATGCCATCCAATGAACTCGAAGATTATATGTACACACTTTAGGGGCCACCTTTCTTATATGAGAAAAGGAAGTGAGGAGTATAAATCTCCATATAAGGTAGAGACAATTTAGTTTCAAGAGTTAATTTCAACTCCCACACCTTATAAAAATATAGGGCAAAAGTTTGAGTATTAAAGTAGGAGTATAGTAAGACCAATAAAAAAATATAATTTTCTTTTATTTTCTGTTTTGGAATTAATATAAAAAAAATACTAAATTAGTATACCCATGACAAATTTATCCTATTTTTTTACTATCAAAAACTCAAAATTGGTACATTTGTGATAAATTTACATTCTGTTAATTTTTATTAAATTTAATTGTCAAATTGCTAAGTTAGATAATGCATAACAGTTAATTAGTATATTTGTTTGGGATTTCAATCTCTATTTGTCACAATTGTATCAGGTTTTATGGTTTTTCATGATATTAATCAAATTTAATAGAGAATATGTTTGTTATAAACATACTGGTTTGGAGTTTTTTGATGGCCAAAAAATTAGCTTAAGGGTAAATTTATCACAAGTATACCAATTTAAGGTTTTCTTTGTGATCATTTGAGGTAAATTTATTATAGGTGTATTAATTTAGAGTTTTTCATGGTCAAAAAATTATTTTTGGATAAATTTGTCATCAAAGTACAAATTTTTTTCCCACCATCTTTGCTGGTAAAAATCTAATGATGATGTATCCAGAAAAAATTGGAAAAATTTATTAGGTAAAAAGAGAGATAATATTTGAAGATTTTATCTATCCCAAAAAGCTTCACCTAACTTGTAAGATAAGAAGATTTCATTTTTAATTTGAGGGTGCGTTTGTTTCAATGAAAGTAATTTCCCTAAAAGTTTTTTCCGAACTTTCCGCCGTTCGTTTCTCCAAAAAAATTTGGTCAATGGAAAATACTTTCCAGTTAACATAAATATTATGTATTGTTTTAGGAAAATGAATTCTTGTGCATGAGAAGGGGAAAACACTTTCCCTTTTTATCAGGTTTTTAAGTCATTCCCTTTTTATTAGGTCATCTCTATCCTTTTCTTTTACTCTCCAAAATCTTTTTTTTTTTACATTAGCGTAAATTGTTAGTTTAAATTTTATTCAATCATTTTCCAAATGCAATCCAAACGCCTGAAAATATTTTCAATCACATATCATCAAACATAAGAAAACTAATCATTTTTCTTGAAAATGATTTCCTAGAAAACATCTTCCAAAAATGATACGATTTTCACGAAACAAATGCACCCTGAATTAGTAATAGATAACTCTCTTCGTTTTATGTGTGAAGATAGAAACAGTGATACGAGAGAGTACAAAAATATGTAAAGATTTCGATCCGCTTTTTAAACATACTCTCCGTTGTCATATAAGGGAAACTAAAAGAGAGTTTAATGTTCATGGAATAATTGATAAGTTTTTAAGTCCAAATTTAGAAGGGTAAACATTCATAGATTATTTGTCAATTATCTTGAATATTGTAAATTATGGTTGATATATAATTGCAGGGCACGATTGATACATATAGAGGTTTATTGCAAAGTTTCTTCTTATTTTTTTATGTAAAAGTTGAGATTGAAGTCGTGATGAGATTGGCTTGATAATTAGGAGAGATTTACAAAGTGGTATATTTCCTTATAATTATATCAACTCTTTTTAATTGCACGAAGAGAGAAGGAGGGAAAGAGAGAGGGGGGAGGGGCGACGGAGAAAATATTAGGTAGGTTAAATAGTCCACGTCGATGGTACAGTTCACCATTCAAAATTGGACACGTGGCGTCCATGTCGACAGTGAGCCCACGCGGGGCCGAACTCCTCTGTCCTCTGTCCTCTCTCTCTTTTGCAGAGGAGAGAGAGCAGCCCGACTCTTCTTCGGACCAAGGGGAACACGATGGCGGAGGCAAAGGCGGCATTGATGTCGACGTCGGCGTTGGCGATGAAGACGGAGCCAAAGGCATTCAGAACGGCGAGGCCCATGGGGGCCACCTGAGCACGAAGGACAAGAGGGCGAAGACGTCGAAGCCGGTGGAGATCTCGAGGACGACGGGTCTCATGGCGGAGGAGGAGGAGTCAGAGTTGGAGGAGTCTTGGGCGGTGGCGACGATGACGGGTGGTTTGGGACCCAGACCGCGGGCGAGCGATGGCGCGTGGGGCAGGGGATGGTGGAGCGTGACGTCGGAGACGGAGCCAAAGGTGTTCAGGACAATGAGCCCATGCGCCGCCTGAGCGCGAAGGATGAGGGTGTCAACGACATCGGAGCCAGTGAATATCTCAAGGATGACGGGTCTCATGGCAGAGGAGGAGGAGGAGTCAGAGCTGGAGGAGTCTTGGGTGGTGGCGACGACGACGGGTGGTTTGGGACCCAGACCACAGGCAAGTGACGGTGCGTGGGGGCAAGGGATGGCAGAGCATGACGTTGGAGACAGAGCCAAAGGCGTTTAGGATGGCAAGGCCCATGCGCCGCCTGAGCACAAAGGACAAGAGTGTTGACGACATTGGAGCCGGCGAAGATCTTGAGGACAACGGGTCTCATGGCGGAAGAGGAGGAGTCAGAGCCAGAGGAGTCTTGGGCAGTGACGACAACGACGGGTGGTTTGGGACCCAAACGCTGACACCGCCTCTGCCTCCGCCGTCATATTCCCCCCTAGAGTCGGGCTGCTCTCTCTCTCTCTACTCTGCAAAGGAGAGAGAGAGAGGATAGAGAGGACAGCAAATACGGGAGAGGAGAGAGGAGTTCGGCTCCATGTGGGCCCACCGCCAACATGGACGCCACGTGTCCGATTTTGAATGGTGAGCTGCACAATCTACGTGGACTATTTAACCTACCCAATTTTTCTTGGGGGCGACGGAGGGGAACCTTGGATCTCTTCTCTTGCCCCCGAATATAGATGGCCCACCAAGGAGAAAATAAAGAGGTAGTGGAGCCTAGAAAAATAGAGAAATACAAAAAAAAAAGAGCCCACGGGTAAAATGGCCGCTTCTCGAACAATTGTTCAATTCAAGAACTGAGAAGCACAAGATTTGTTGGCAGCGTCCTTGTTTTTATCCATGTTTTCTTAAAATTTGCTAGGTAAGTAGATAGCTATTGAAATCAGTTGGGCCATCTCGATCCTTTCTTTTCTTCGTACCAAGTCGAAGCAGAGAATTGTCAAAAAATAGTCCACGGATATCAAAAGATTTACAAGTCCTCCCCCCAAAAAAATAAAAAATTTATGATCCAGACGAATTCATTGATGAGTTTGGTAGTTTTTATCAAAGAAAATATTTTTCTTAATCAATAGGTCTATTCTATTGATTACTAATTACTAGTTTTTATTTTATTTTATGAACACGTACCTTTGGAAAAAAAAAAAAAAAAAAGAATGCAAATTCTTTCAGCAATTTATTTTATATATAATTGACTCCAATGCGTGCGTGATGAATAAACATTTTGCTCATATTCAAATAGGAGTTATGTGGCTTTATATTCTTTATTTCAAGATCGTCCATAGATCCACAAGCTCCTACGCCAAATTCATCAAACCGAGCAAGTTAGTTGAATTACCTTGATTTGTGTTACTTCTATACCAAGTGAATTATGATACCATTTTTTAAAAAAATCCCCAATCTTAAGATACTTTCGGCTCTTTTAGTGTAATATATATATTTCAAAAGCTAGATTGAAGCGGTGATTTTATTATTTGCCAAAACATCGTATGGTAAGAATAATATATGGACTACAAAAATGACAAGGTAACGAAAACATAAACAAATAAAATAATAATAAATTGCTAACACTTATATATCCTTTTTTATTCCTTTTGCCCCTTAAAAATATACAATGAAATTAGCTAAGCAATATAAATATTTTTGTATGTGGCCTTTCATTTCCTATCTATTTGCAAATAATATGTCAGACATATTCAAAGATTTGAGAAAAATCAAGATAGAATTAAAGTTGTAATTTATTTTGGTTAGGCATAATGCCTACATCCGCGTGTCATGGTGGAGTTTGCATCACCAACACTTTTCATTTTTCTCTCGATATATAAGGTTAATACAACCCAAATAAATCTCAAATTATATTTATTGTGATATAAATAATTTTAATTACAAACTTGCTCATGGTGACACATAAACCTAAATTTTTTTTTTGTTATTGTAGAAAACGTTGAACTTATATCAGTGTGACAAATATATCTTAAATAGTGCTAGAATATAGGGTATATATGTCGTAGATGTATAAATTTGGGTTTTTTAGTGATAAAAAAAAGTTTGGGATATTTGTATATTTATGTCGCCGTGAGTATAGTTTGGAGGTTTTTTTTTATATTTATAATTATGTTTTTTGGGAATCAAGAAGGTCCAATGAAGGAAGTTGGGTATACCTCGTACATGATTCTTCTCCTTTCTCATTTTGGCCCTAAAAGTAAAAGTATCATCAGCATACTTTCTGTGTCATAACTAAGCACTCTTAAACTCTCTTTCTCTCTCTGTAAATAAATTTTTTATATGGGCAACATTTTCTATCTAAAATAGTTTATTGCCTTCTATGCTCATATGCATAATGACCTGATTAAGTTAGTGATTGGCTTACCCTTTTCTGAATAAAAGCTGTGAATCAAAGAGTTCAGCTTCAGCTGAATTATGTAATTAAGACAGTCGGGTGGGGCTCTTAAAGAGAGAAGAACATGTTCTCTTAAAGTAAGCTTTAATCTTTGTCCATTAGAAAAGAAGGAAGTGGTCCAAAAGTTTTCTTTAGTGTTTTTCTCCCCCATTTCTTTGGCTTCCCTTGTCGTTCAGGCGGGCGAGTCTGCACATTTGATTGTCTTGATGTACTTGTGCTTCTTAAGATATTGACGGTTCTCGTGAAGTAAAACTAGGTGAATTTCCATGCGGGGATTGTTCAGACAGAAATCTTCGAAGCGGCGTATAACGAATTTCGAATTTCGTATAGATCCACAATCAAGCAACGAGGGTGCAAGCAAAGGAGGTTTCTTTGTCAAATAAGAATATAGAGGTTGGGTCAGGTCATCTCGTCTCGAGATCAACTTGAGGTCGAGCTCAATGCACGATCAGTGGGTGAACGGACAAACCTTGTAAACGCACATCAAATATAACAATGAAGTTCAATAGACTTGTGACTCTAAAACTCCAATATTGCTCCACAAAGCTCAAATTGCCGAAAGGGAAATAGTGTGGGTCATATATTTTATAGATTATACCGATCAATCTACGGTCCATGTATGGTTACTAACTTTTTTTCGCGCCTCATGCAACCAAGTGAGGAAAAGTTCTGCTATATTTCTGGATCAAACGTGATAATTGACCATGCACTGATATACACGCCAGAACTCCAGGGATAACCCCCAAACAGGCTCAAAGAGACCAACCCTCCGTGTGCGTCCGCCCCACATGGATCACTCCCACCTCAGCAAACACGAAGAAGAAGAAGAAGAAGAAGAAGAAGCCAGTTAATCTGACCCCAAAGTGCATCTCGAGTAGAATAGAAGTTTATACAAGTACGAGGTCTTATTTAAGAAAATAATTAAATGAAGTTCAAAGATTCGATTGGAAAAAAAAAAAAAAACATCACGTAGGCTCAAGAACGAGAAGTAGAATTTTATTGAGCTAATATATCGAACAGTATATAATTTCATTGTATAAATGAAAGGGAGAGTCGCATTAACCGGTATGGGTAACCCTTTTGAGGTGGTAATACAGATGGCATGGTGCTCGTCATGAGATTAGCCATAAGCAAAACAAACCGAAATAATTTGCAGACACAGCTAATCTTGTGTTAATGTCGAACTTGATAGTATTTATTATATTGTGGTATTGGTCGGACCAAATCAAGGCTTGGACCCTTGCACAGCGAACCGACCATATACATGAACATATATGCTCATGTTGTTTATGTTGGAAAAATATTAGAATATCGAATATGAAAAATAACAATAATTGTTGGAGATACAATAAAAAGAATAGAAAATAAAATGAATTGTCTAAGGCGTGCAAGAGCATTGTCCTTAAGGATAATTCTGCCTCTTGGAATGCAAGACTCGGTGTGATAGGTTCTAGCAGCTATTCTCCCAAGATACTACATACCATCTTCTATATTCCGCACTAAATATTTGAAGGAAACCGAACAACATTTGTGTATAACCCAGCAAAAATAAAATGAAATATATGAGAACTAAGTGTATCTTAAAAACATGTGGTTTGAAGTTTAATTTATATTTAAACAAGAGAAAGAAAGAATCGTTAAGAAATAGCCGTTTAGAAAGAGCTGTAAGGAAACCATCATAAAACAATTGATAATTAATACATAACTTATTGTCAATCATCTTATGTGACACATGGCCACATTAGTGATTTTTAACAAAAAGTTGCATGATTAACTGTATTTGAATTTCAGGTAAAAGTTTAGGACTCAATTGATAAAATTGAAAAATTTATGACTTAATTAGCACTATACAACATGTTTAGAACTAATTAAACATTTTTTTTCTATTTCTAATGACTACATACATTGATGAAAAAGACTGCGCGACGTGTGATGATTTTCACAATTAGGGTTGTGCTATCGAACTAGTTCTACTCAAGGATTGGACTGAATTACCTTGAAAATTTGTTCGATTCCTTTTTTGAGTGAGGAACCACTTGGGAACTAGACCTATTGGATGAAATTTGAAACTAGTTTCATAAAACCTAAAAATCCTTTTTTTTCACTTGGCATTTTTGTCTTTATTGTCTTTGATGTCGGACACTTACAATTCCCTCTCACTCCCTCACTTGTGACTCACCCTCCTCCTCGCTTGCTCACAGCTTGCCCTCGTACATGCGAGCTTTGCAACCCTCCTTGCTAGTTATTAACTCGTGCTTTGCTCATTTGCCCTGGTTAATCTTTTACTTTGAACTGTTTTGTTGTAAAAAATAAAAGAAAAAAAGAAACGAAAGAAAAACAAGTTCTTGAATAAATTTTGGAACTAGACCTAAAAAACAAGGTAGTTTCAAGGTAAATAAGGTAAGCTTCATATTCCAAAAACTATGAACTGATTCTAACAAGGTAGATTTTAGGTTCAAAGTTTGGAACCAATCAGCCCTATTCAAAATCACATCGCTATTAATTTTTTTTTTCATTTAAAAAATGAGCGTAGACTCATAATTCGTTGAGACAGAAGAAAAATCTCTATGTGCTTGATTTTCATATCATTTTGACTATCTAATTACATGTTTTTCAATCATTTTCTTTTAATCTAATATGTCCTTTCTGATAGAGCACGATCTAGTAAAAAATTCATTCATTTTATGAACATACTATGCAAAAGAAATATACTATGAAAAACGTCAAAGAGTGCTCCTACAACACATGAGATTTCATTAAATATGTTTTGATAATATAAACATTTGCAGTGCATAAATTCCTTCAAATTTGTATTCCTTCATTTGTCAAAAACTCCCGAGAGGCATTATATCTAATCTTCAGTTTAAATTATCTATATAATTTTTCGTTAATTTTCGGATGTGTTCTGTGCTTCCTCCATTTATATTTTCTTTTCAATTCTAGAGGTTCCCCCTCAGGGCCTTAAGATTTTTCTTTTCTCACCCTATTTCAACTAGAAATTTTTGGACAATGAATCTCGGCCTTGATAAAACCCCACCGCACGGATCCTTCAATTGGATCCGTTGAACTGCCCCCTCCCTCCACCTGCAAAAAGTAGTTTCCGCATGATCCGTCGTACCATAATTATGGCTATACGATGATCACGAGCTTGTCACGCCATTACCGAACACTCTAGCAAACCCCAAGCCAGCCCGGGGAGAACAGCCATGCATCAAGCCAACGGAAAGGCATGAACAAAAAGACTTGAGCTTTCTTTGGTTCGATTGCTATTATATGATCTTTCGGGAAAATGGATTTTTTGCTTACTTTGTTGTCACAATTATATATATATTTTGTTAAATGTTTCGCTCAAACCCCTCACAAAAATTCACAAAAATGAGTAATAAACAAAAAAAAGTAGGACTAGAAAACCATTATGGATACCAAATCATTTCTTCCATTCAAACCACAATTGAGAAAGGGGAAAAAAGAAGAAGATCACCAACTCACATGAGACCCGATTACAATTATTAGGATTCAAAAAATAGTACTAGATTAATTTGAGTTTCATTTCTCTTGATCTAGCATGATTTGGAGATAACCCTTTAGGCTATATTTGCTAGTCAGGATAAAATTCAGGGTAGGATAAAGTTTATCCTATTTTGCATTTTGTGCTTATTCAAGATAGAATAAAATCAGATAAGAGAGATTTAGATAGGATGTGGGAGGTGGGATAAAGTTAAATAGGATTTTTAATATTTATAATAGAAAATTTATTTTTCTTGAATAATAGACTTTTAAATTAACAAAATTAAAATTATAAATAATGTTTGAATTCTAATATAAAAATTAAAAATAACAAAAAATAACAATTTAGTTTTTTAAATTAATATTATTTTTATTTATATATTAGAATTAAATTCTATCTTATAATATAAAATAAATAAATATTTATTACATATTTTAGGTATTTTAGTATTTTAATTATATTTGTACAATTTACCATCTAACAAATTTTATTAGAAAATGATGGAAGGGGAAGAAAGAAATAAAAATAAATAAATTTAAAAAATAATGGAAAATAAAATAAAAATAAAATAGGTAAAAGTGTCACTAGAGATTTTTACCATCTCCGTTTATAAAAATTTTTGTTCATTTATACCGATATGCATTTATAATAAATAATACATATAATATGATGTGAATGTATATGATTTTATCAATATAATCATCAAATAGTAGATAAGATATAGCAAAATTCATGAATTTTATTATATCCTATTCTATTAAATTCTATCTTGATTAAAAATTTAAACGATCAATTTTAGGGATAAATCCATCTTAATTGGTGTAGGTTTAAAATAAGAACATCCATATCTATACGATTTTTGGTTGAAATCCATATCTCTCCAAATCCTCTTCCTCTGATTCAGTTTTTCTTAGAGTTTCATCATCTATTGCTCCTCGATCGCCACAATCGTCTTCCTTGTAGGCGGTCCTGCATTCCTGCATTTGGTGAGATACAGCTCTTGCTGTTTTTTTTTTTTTGGTGGTGTTTCCCCTTTGGATTCCGGAAGGACCGTCCCTCTGTTATTTCTTTTCTCTTTTGAAATTTTTTTCCACCATCGCCAGTGCTTCGATGGAGGGAGTATTTGATATGCTGAAGCAATCCTTCCTGAATAAGGAGGGCATTGCCAAGGATTACGAGCAGTTGCATGCGGACGCATCAAAGGTGCTGTTGCTCACTGAGGAGCTCCTCGAGCGTGAGAGGTCGCTTGAGGAGCGTGCCCGCGCGGTCGAGTCCAAGGAGGATGAGCTGCGTTCGTTTCGACAGAGGATCGAGGAGTGCGAGGCAGAAATTGGTAGGAAGACGAGAGAGCTGGCTTCATCGGAGGAAGAGAAGTTGGCAATGAAACGACGGTACTTTAGTATGGTGCAAAATCAGCTGGATAAAGACAAGGAATTGGGAATGAGAGAATTACAATTGAGCGAGCTTGAAAGGGTAATTGCGCTCAAACACAAAGAATTGCGGTCTGTCACGGATAAAATAAAGGACTGCTCCCTTGAACTTCGAGTTAAGGAGGAGGAACTCAGTCGAGTTAAGAAGAGCGTTGGCAGGTTTAATGAAGCGCTCGATTTGAAAGAGCAGTTAGATGCAATTACCCAGTTGTTCGATGATAAGAGGTCGGCCACACTTGATTTGAAAGAGCAGGATTCGGGGTTCATCGAAACAACTGTTGGAAATGCGCATGGATCGTGCCAGCTCCTCCTAGGTTCTGGTTCTTCAGACGCACAACCTGGTAAGTTTTTTTGTGCAGCTATTAACTTGCACTGATGGATCTGGTTGCCAGTGTTTTCTTTTTATCACTTTGTGCCTGGTTTTTGCAATATCGATGTTGCTTCGGTTCTTATCTCTTTATGCTAACAAAATTTTTAATCATAATGACGGTTGTGAATTTTGACAAAATTTTTAAACCAAAAGCTGTATGGTTTACTCTGCTGCTACTATTACATTGAATGGGAGCATGAAAAAATTTTGAGTGCCATGATTGGATAATGTCTACCTGATTATCACCGGTCTGATTTAATCTTCTAAACATACTATTTTTCCTTGTTAATGCTGCTTTATAAATTTCTGTTCATATTTAAGTCATTAAACTAATGAAAATCGGTCTTGAAAGTATGGAGAGTGCTCTTTTGATAATTGGGTCTTTAGTCTTTTTCCTGAACCTTTGTTTGCATTCATTCTCACTTGATTTATCTCAGCGCCAGCTAGCACCACTGCTTCTTTCTCTGAAATCCATCAGCAGCCTGCTAGTAGCCTTACAATCGATCAGCAGTCATCCCAGCAGCACCCGCATAAGCGCAGATACGCTGAGCATGGCTGGTAATTGGGCGCAACCAGGAATTGGCTGGTTTCCAATTGACGGGTGTCGTTTTAGTCTCTACCATTGAGTCGCTTAGTGGAAAATTACTCGTTGATGCAAATGCTTTTAATTGACATTGTAGATGTTTTGTTGATGCAGATGCTTTTAATTGACATTGTAGATGTTTTGTCTTGTGATTGAGATCTCTTTTCAGCTCTTAAGCTCCTTTTGTAGAAGTGCTTGCAACCCCTTGGTGCCTATAGCGATACTATCTTCCTACCAAGGGGAAAAAAAAAGGTGCGGAGGATGGATAAATCATGTTTGGCCAAAATATAAATAATTTGTGCTAAATGAGAGAAACTACACTTTAAATCTGAATAATTATGTGCAGAGGCAAAAGCAATGCCCCTTTTTGAATATAAATATCTAGGCATCGAATTTTCAGTGGTAGAATCATTAGCTAAAGAATAATGTCCACTTTGGAATATAATATGGAGTTATTAGATAATGATTGTCAATATGTTGATAGATAGATTTTACTTTACCCAACTAGCTTTTCTCTTTGGATCCAATGACTACAAAATCGTTGACGCGACATCACTAAGGTTAGCTTGCATTCCATGATTTAAATTAGTTACATGACCAACCTTCTGTCTATAATTTCAAGACAGTTAATGACTTCTCACCCGCAACAATTGAATCCCACGTACTCTTAGAGGTCAATACAGCTTGAAGTGGGGAAATAATGTTAATCCAATTAGACCATAGGCTAAAGGGGAATATAATTCTAAAATAATTTAATGGAAGAACTCTGTTTAAAAGCTTTAAGCCTCAAAACTTAATATTAATTTAATATTTTTTGTTTGATGAATTGGAAATTTTCTCGTCATTCAGTAAACTAATAAAGCAATAAACTAATATGATAACATAATAAACTAATATGCCCCAACCAACCATTAACCATTTGGGATTCAGATTCAAGATTTGGTCTTGCTTTGGTTTTTGATTTTCCTGAGAAACTCTTTGAATAAGAGACAACACATTCCACAATCCAAACTCCACAAGGCATCATCAATATAAACTATATTTTATTTATTTTATGAAATTCTTTTGTAAATAAGTTTGTCTAAAATAACATGCCCGCCCCCCTTCCCCCACAATGCCCTAGATTCTGTCCCCTAGGATTTTAGTTTCTTTCCTAAGCTTGATGAATTTCCAATTTGTGCTTTGGTAATTTATTTTTATTTCTTTTCCTTTGAATAACAAACAACCTGTCTCAATAAATTATATTATATTTTATATGAAATTCTTTTGTAAATTTTTAGCATGTCTAAATTAACATGCCAAGTGTTCCCATTGGGATTTTGGTTTTTCATTTTTGCACTGGATTTTAGTTTCTCTTATGTGGCACAACACATATAAATTATGTTGAATTTTTTTATGAAATTATTTTGTTAATAGACTAACCTAATAAATTAATGTCATTAAACTAATAAATTAATATGTTTCTCTATTAAGATTTGGTTTTGCTTCGGTCTTTTAATTTTCTTTTTATGAAACTCCTTTAATAACAAACAACACAATTCACAATCCTATCAATAAATTATATTTTATATATTTTATGAAATTCTTTTGTAAATAAGTTGGTGTAAATTAACGTGCCCAAAGGATTTTAGTTTTAGTTTCTCCCTAAGGATTTTAGTTTCTCTCTCCACGCCTCAAATTTTAATTTTAATTTATTACATCTTGTTTGATGAATTTCCAATTTTCTTTGGTACATGTAATTCACATAGTAAACTACATTAATTAATAGTAGATTAACAACGATGGGAAAGGGCAATTTCGCCTTTGGCAATTGGCAATTGACACTAATGCAAAGAAAAAGTGAGAGTAGCGAGGGTTGGGTCAATCAAATCAAATGTATGAAGCAATAACAATTTCATTTTTCATTTTTTATTTCCCAATTCAAGTGTTCTCAAGATTGTTTTTCTCTTTAAGTGAAAACTGGCAAGCCTTTTTTGAGATTGGCATGTAACTAAAAAAAGGCAGAAGATTTAAGAACAAAATATGTCAAGAATTTCATAAAATTAAAATTTTCATCTTGAACTTTTAAGGTGCTTTCACCTTGCCTTTAGTACTTAATAGAGCACAGAAATATAGCTTATTCTTGAAACATGGGCTAGAAGAAGAGGGAGAGAGGTAACGTTCCATCCAGTTCCATCCATAACTAGTGCTCTTCATATAATTTTTTTTATTTAATTTTTTTGTTTGATGAATTAAGAATTTTCGACACATATAACAACACATTGATTGCTAACCACTCAACCAAATTAATATGCCAAAGACGTCTTTGTAAATTCTATTAGGGAGATTAAATTTTTTTTTTTTGTTTGATGAATTTTGAAAAATAATTTACAACACATCCACACAGATAAGTGTCAGGTGGATCGAATAACAAATAGCTCTTTTGTAAATTTTATTATCATGCCCCATTCTCCATTTAATTTTTTTGATTTTATTTTTTTTAGATAGATTTCCAATTCAACTATACATCAATCAGCAACTTTCCCTAGCAATATCCCCCAAGTTTTTGAATAACCAGCAATCTCCCCCAACCATTGGGATTGTTTGTAGAAGTTTTTGAATAACAAACAAATTATTCTCTTCATTTAATTTTTTTATTTAATTATTTTTGTTTGATGAATTAAGGATTTTCTTTGCACGACACATATAGCACCACATCGCATCAAGACATTGCATCGACTCCTCTAAGCTAACAGTCGACCAAACTAATATGCCCAAGACGTCTTTATAAATTCTATTAGGGAGACTAAATGAACATCATCAATTGACTAACTTCTCCATTTAATTTTTTATTTGATTAATTTCGAATTTTTATTTTACAACACATCCACACATGAGTGAACTATATATATTCAAATAAACTAAACACATCACAACACATCAATACATTGTGGGAACTAACTATTATGCAAAATAGTCTATATCATAATAATCTATAAGTCTAAAGACTAGTCCATTGGGATTTTAGTTTCTCTCCATTTAATTTGATTTTTCTTTTGATGAATTTGGAATTTTCTTTTCAAAACAACACATCAGCAAAAGTTTTTGAATAACAAACAAATTCTCGACCAGCTTATCTCATATAATTTTTTATTTATTTCACAACACATACAACAACACATCTATATATTATGCCCAATCAGGATAATATTTTGAATATTTGAATAAATCTTTGTAAATTCTATTAGTTCTATTAGGGGACTAAATTAACATCATCAATTTCTCTCCATGTAATTTTTTTTTTATTTGATGCATTTCGAATTTTATTTTTCACAACACATGACTAAACTAATATAATATGCCCAACTAGATTTTTTGAATATTTCAATTTTGTAAATTAATAGACTAAATTAACATGATCGACAAAACATGCCACAGAGAACAACATGGAATTTTAGTTTCTTTTCATTTAATTTTTTTATTTAATTATTTTTGTTTGATGAATTTGGAATTTGCACAACACAGCACAAACGCAACAACACGCACGCACGCACATTAGTAATGTTTTGTAAATAGACTAACTAGATTCGAAAATTTGTTGAATATTTGAATAACTATCTCCGGAAGACTAATTTTGACTAAATTTACATGATGCTATATATAGCGGGTGTAAGGAGACTAAATTAACATTATGTTCACTATGTTCAATGAAGACCTGGGAATTTAGTTTCTCCCCATTTCATTTTTTTAATTTTTTTTGTTTGATTAATATCGAATTTTCTTTCACAAGATAAACTATATATATTCTTTTGTAAGTGGACTAAACTAATATGCCGCAACCATTAGAAATTAGGATTCTAGAAGTTTTTGAACATTAAACAATTGTCTTTGTAAATTCCATGAAACCATTGGGATTAGAATTTTGAATTTTCTTCTCATAGCACATCTATATATTGACTAAACTAATAGACGTAGAGATTTCTTATATCTAAAATATTCAATAAGAGATGTACAAATAAGATGAATATGTAATCATCAAAAAAATTGATGTGATGCATCCGTTTAAGTTTAGTTTCAATATAAAAAAAATTAAGCATTTGAGATCATCTCATTAGGATTTTGAAATTTGAATAACAAACAAAGGGAAGACTAAAAGGCAATAAAAAGGCAACGGGAAATCCTTTCCTTCGAATACGCCTCTACCTATTTGACTCAAGAAATCCTTTCCTTAGACAGGCCCTGCCTATTTTTAACAACCTCTTCTAATGGTACTCTCTCTTCCAACTATCTTCCTACAACAACCTAGAATAACAACAGGTTTTAGTACATAAAAATATATAAATAAGAGCTCATAAGATGAATTAGATGAAGCAGAAAGGGATGGAGGTCGACCGTTTTTGAGTGAAATGGGAGTGGATTCACGAGGCATATGTGAAGGCAAAGCCTTCCAAAGCTTCTCCCGCGTTGTTTTTCATCCCAACTTCTAAAAGAACTAAAGTCAAAAAAAGAATTAAAAAAAATTATTTTTCTTTCTCTTATTTTTTTATGTGACGGGGAGAAAAATCAAGAAAATGTTGTCCCTTTTTAATGTTTTTCCTTCTCTTCCTCAGAGCCTAACCTATCCAATCAAAAGAAAAGCAGAGGCCAAAGGTGGTGGAGGGAAAGAGAAGGCACAATCTTTCATACCTGCGAGAATAAACCAGACAACGCGCTCATATCCAACTAAATTGTATTAAAAAAAAGCAATAAAATCATGGGAAACATGCACCAGCTCCCCTGCTAAAGTATTTTTCTTTTATTATTATCAGTACAAAATCATGTCCTCGATTTCAATCTTTGTGATATGCTATTTTTGCCCATAAATGGCGGGGGCTTACAGGATTAAGGAGAAATATCAATTCGTTCGTGACTTAAAAGAAAATTAGCTACTTTTAGGACATAATCAAGCCTATTAAACAATTATTCTTTTAGTCATTTATATGAATTAATTAAGGAACAAAATAGATTTGAACGGGTAATCCCCATATCAAAGAGAAAGGGACGGGGGAGAAAGAGGAACAAAGAGACCAACGCCTGACAGACATGTCCAATAATCAACTGGGACAGTCACCATGGTGGACCCCCACCTTTTTTTTTTTTTTTTTTGGCTTTTTGGCTTTTGAATGGATAGGGTGGTGGAGCAAAGTTCTCCACTCTTATTTTTCCTTGTAGAGTTCTAAAAAGAGAAAAGTCTATTTCCTTTTCTCTCTTTTCATATTGTAGATAAAAAATCAGTAAGGGGGCATCTCCTAATTAACTCGCATCAGCCTAATTAACTCTTCAAATTCAAATCTCCCACCCAAATTCCCCCAAAAAAGATACGACAAATTAAAAAAAAAAGAAATTATAAAATAACAAATTAATGCATATATTTACAAAGAAGAGGAAAAACATGGAAATTGTTATTTTTGATTTAAGGTCGAGATTTAGGATTTAGGGGTTAGCATTCAATAATAATAATAATAATAATAATAATAAAATAATAATAATAAAAGGGATGGGGGAATTTAAAAAAAAAATTCCTATTTTAAATGGGATTATTGGAAGAAATTTCAATTTAGCATTGTTTAAGGGTTAAGGGAGAGGAAACGAGGTAAGATCAAATCAAAGATGGAAGTTCCTTTGAATGACTAGAGGAATGCGGCCGTGATTTTACTAAATGGAGAGAGGGAACGTGCTTCGTCACTATTGCCACCAAGTCAAAGGACATATATGCCCCTCCCTGGTTTACCCATTAAAACTATTCTCTCCCCTACGATGATGAGGTGAGAGTATATGCCCATAGATAAAATGTTTAAATTCAAACCAAACTAATTTGGTTTGGTTTTTAATTGGTTTTACGGCTTTTTTGGGAATTCAATTTAGGATTCAGATTTTTCCGAAAAATTACATGGTAGTAATCTATTAGATCGGAATCACTCCTTCTTGTAAATTAATTCCACGCATCGATGAACAAATGCCCATGAGGAAAAGACTGTCTCCCCCAAGACAAAAAAGAAACAGAAAAAAAAATGTAAAATGTAAAATTTGTTCAAGATAGACTACATTTGTAAATTTTCAATTTTCAAAATGGTTAAGGATTAAATTGGTCAAAAAATTTTCAAAATGGTTGATGATTAAATTTGTCAAATAAAATGATTAGGACTAATATTATTATTATATGTGCCATGCCAATCTAGCCACCCTAATTTGACATAAAGAAAAAAGAAAACCACTTCTTGCTCACCACTCGCCACTTGGCCACCCTTCGCTTGCCTTGCGCAACTTGCACAACTTGTAGTTTTCTCGGGTCTCTATTTAGTCCCTCCGCTTGCCTTGCTCAACTTGTAGTTGTCTTGGGTCTCTATTTACTCACCTCTCCCTTTATGGTTTGTTGCTTTTACCCATGTAAATTAAATTGTTTGTTGTTTCCTTATTTCATATTTATATGTTTGATATTTATGTAAATTTAGCGAATGTAAATTTCCATTGTTTATTTATGTTTTATATGGATTGATGTTGATGATTCAGTTGCTCAATATATAATTTGAATATGTTTGTGCTTTTAAGAATACAGAAGATGTAATAAGATTATTAAAAAAATCAAAAGAAATTGTAAGTCATAATTTGAGAGCCGTATGGGAATAGAAATTTTGTAAACTACCCTAGAGAAATTATTCTTGGAACAAGGTTACCTAGGGGCCAAAAATAAAAGTTTATGATAGATTTAGGATTTTTTTTTTAATTCTCCCCATAGACACTAAAGAGATGTCAATACATACCCTCTTTCAAAATGGGTGATGCATAATGAAGACACAATCTTTGTTTTAATTAAGGAAATTGGATGAACCCAAACAAGGTCAATGTACCTATCTTTGCGAAGATGTACATGGTATAGTTCATTTGCGCATGTCATACCCTTTTTCCATGTCGTCTTGCGATGATGCATGATGACAATGCAAGCACACCTCGTTACGGCAGAGCGTGCTCGAAGGCAACCTGGCCTTGGCAAGGGATTGTTGCTGCCCAAAATGCCAATACGCTCCACCATGGATGAGAGAGAAGTTGCAGCATAGGCCAAAACGTGCCTTGCAATCGATACTTTCCTATGGATCTTTATGACTAGGGGTGAGGGGGGACCCTAATTCCACACACACACACAAAATGAAACCCTCTCCTCACCTTGCTCGCCACTCATCTAGTGGCTAGCCTCTCTCCCCTTGCCTTGCTCAACTTAAATAATATATATATGCTTTTGAAGAGTACAAAAAATGAAAAAAAAACACACACACACTAGGGCCTCTCCTCAGTCCCAAGCTCAATAGAGTTGGGTCCTCCAAGTGTACACATTGGTTGATCTGTGGATTATGTGCTCCTAACCGACTCAACCCACTCCCCATTAATCTTGTATTTTTTTTTTTTGTCATTTATAGTGATTCAGTCCAATTTTAACCGCCATGGTAATATTTTAAAATTGTTTTCCTTTTTTCACCCTCTAAGCTCACTCTCATTGATCGGGTGAGGTGAAGCCTTACCATGGCTGTTGCGCACAATCTAAATTATGGCTACAAATGTTGGTCACAAAATCTCTCTAGGGTCTTTGAAGAATAGCAATAACTTAATTTCATGGTCAAATTGCCAACTCGTCTCTTGTCTGGCGGAAGATGAAGAAAAAAGGAAAAAGAAAGAAAATAAACAAGAAAAAATAATTAAAAATCTATCCAGTATCATAGCCTTTTCCTCTCTTATCTTCTCTCTCGTGATAAAGAAAAGTTCAAGGATGATAAAGGGGACTCCATCTCCCTTTCTCCTAAAACCTCATACTACACAACTCTCTACTCTTCTGCAACATAGCAAGACCATGAACACAGGGTTCCTTCTTCCGTCTCCCTTTCTCCCAAAACTCTCTACTATATGTTGCGAAGGGCCATAGGCTTTGGCAGCCATTTTTGTGAGTCCACCACCTTTCCTGACAACCCAGTAATAACTCGTGCCCCTTACAACTTACCTTCTCCTCTCGCCCCTCCCTTCTTCTACCGCCACAACCTCTTTTTCATGTCTCAACCCACATTCCCTCCTCTGTCTCAGGGGTCTTTCACGACGCATCCCTACACCGACTACTATTACACTATAAAGGCTTGGCGACGTGGCAAGGCTCGGAAACTTCAAAAGTTCCGAAACCTCCTTCTGTATTCATGGTCGATCTATCAAGTAGGGAAAAGGACAAATGTACCATTTTCTCGTAGGGACAAATTACAACTCTCTGGTGAGTTTTCTTATAATTTGTTGTGCATATTCCGATATTTGTTATAATCATGCATGCATAAGAAATAGTGCTTGGGAAGGTAGGAAAATGAATGTAAAAGAAAAAAAATCAGAACCTATGAAAATGAAATTTGGTTTTTCCATTATCTACCGTTCGCTTGCGCCCTGGTTTTTGTTCAGTTTTCCGTTTGGGGTTTGATACCCCTACCTGCCTCTGGGTTATTAAGTTTAATTTCATTTCAAACATCTTGTGAGGAGGTCCGCAAGCTTATCCGTAAAGTCAAGCCTAAGGTGTTTATCACTTGTGTTTTTTTGTTTGGTCTTTTTTTTCCCAAGGCTTTCCTTAATCAAGTTTAAAAAAATTTGACTGCAGGTTGTATTTGTAGAATTGAGCTCAGACCGAGAGCAACCCAAAGTGAATTTCATGTGGCTAAAGAAGAGGGGGACAAGAGTGGCATCTACTTTCTATATGGCCATCTCAGTCACCCAATATTGCCTTTTTTTAAACCCTCCTTTTTTCTCAAGGTTTTTTTTTTTTCAGACTTCTTTTTTCAAGTTTACAATTTAATATTTGTTGCTTAACTTGACAATAAGTATGTTTTAACAAAACTAGACGACATTGTGCTAGCACGAGAGAAGATAAAACTACTCGAGCTGATGCATACATATGAAATAGTAAGATTTATCGCGTTCAAATCATAGAAAATTACATGCATCACGTGTTGATATTATATATGTTTTTCTGCAAAAGATAAACCTCCGGCCAGTTGTGTTGAAGCACTTGGAGGGACTTCCAACCACGAAGAAGGTTATAGTTGATGACAAAGACAAGTGAGTTTTGTTTTTTTGTAAAATATTTGCAACATAATCATAGACTGCGTTAAGCAGGATCTGAGTATAAAGTAACCAATCACTCGCTCACTTGAATGCTCAATTAAAAGAAATTTGATTATACATTACCAAAAGGAAAATGGCTTTTCAAACATGATGAGTAATGCCTGCTCATTGGCTACTCTTATTGGCATTTCTATGGATGGATATTGTGTCAGCCACAAGCCGCAAGCTACAAGCCACAAAATAAGAGCATTTAGAAACCAGTAAATTTTAGGACGATGATATTGTCCCTAATTGCCAGATTGTGATATATTATTTTATTGATGCATTTTAGATTCATGTTACTCGGATAGATACAACATTTTCAAAGCTATGGTTCCATCATGGTGGTGGTGGGGATCGCCCACATTAGGGGAATGAAGAAGCATACATTAAGGGAATGAAGAAGCAAATTCACCTACGTTTCCCACCGCATGCAAACACATGCAACCATTCAGGAAGAAAGGAATACATTCCGAGCACAAACTTCCCACCATCAGCATCGGCTTTGACATGTTCGATCGGATCGAATGTCCCAGTCGGGATCCTGGAGAAATTAGCTAATAATTTGCCAAAGCAGTGGTTCACATTACTTCATAAAATTTTGCCAGTGTTTTGCAACAATGAATATGGAAGGTTGCAATACCACATCCTTAAAGTTTTTTTGTACTCAATAAGATTATTCGAGATGAATTTGTCCAATTTAGGATTTTTTTTCGTGATAACAATTGACTCTAATGCGATGTTACATCTCGTGCTAACATTTCTATTTCTGCTCAGAATCCTTATTCAAATCAATAAAATTCATTTACTTCATATTTTTTACTACTCGAATATTCGCAACTCGGTTCCTCAATTTTCGTGAATATAAAAAGGAACTTCATCCAGGATTAAATGACAGTTAATCGTGCTAATTCCACTAAAACAAATAATCTCGAACCTTACCTTTAGAACGAAGGTGATTGGAATGAAATGCAATCAAACGCAAGGCATGATATCCCAAAATTGAGATTTTGTTTAACGGCAATACTAATTAAATAATCCATTAATTTTTTTTCAAAAAGGATCAATATTACCAAAAACCGAAAACCAAAACCCTAAATTGAACTAATTAATTTTTTGACCACAATTTACCCCTAAACTAAATTCTTTATCACAAAAAAAATCACTGTGATAAATTTACCTCCATGACTTTTCATTAAAGTAAACAAGGGTAAAATCCTACTTAGTAAAAAATTTACTAGTGATTTTTAGTTTTTTTTTGTCGTCAAAAAAATTAGTTAGGAATAATTTGAAAATTTTCATTTTTTGAAAATTTAATGGTGAAGTGAACACAAAGTGGTGAAAGCCCATGGGAGAACATGCAAGTGCGAACCAAAAGAGGAGGATTTGGGAGGGAAGCTTTGCTGCCTTCCATTGAGATCGTAGCATGAATTACATCTCTCAATATGTTATCATTATTTTTTTTTTTTTTTTTTTGGGCAAGCTGGAGTGGACCAATGAGAAAAGTTTTTTTGCAAAGTACAAAGAATATTGACCCCAAATCGCAATATGTTCTGAACTTTGAATTATGCTTGATTTGCTTATTCGATAAAAGGAAAATGGTCCCACCCCACCATAAAAGGGAATATAGATCGATGCAAGTTCTCAACCGTAGCTAAACATTAGAAAATGAATACCCCGCAGGAAAAAAGGATGCCAGATTGAAAGAAAAAAGAAAGTTCAAGAAGAGTACAATATCTCCGAAAAATTATATTTGAATCTTTTGACAATTCAATTCCAAAGGAGGAGGCCAAATCATTTAAACTTCTATGGTTATAACTAGCAGTAAAATCATTATATAATCATAGTTTTCTTTAATACTTTTTTAAATTAAAATTAAATTTCATTTTGTCTTACAAGGATTCGAATTATTGTTTCCTCTATGGATCAAGTCTTTCGACCCTGTCCGTTTCTCAACACTTCCGTATTTATTTCAATTTTTCCCTTTTTTTGCCAACTTAAAAAAATGAAGGTGCCCCATTCTTACGATCCAGAAGGGGGGAGGGGGGGGGACAAAATTGGTCTTTTTATTAAAAGTCATAAAACTTTTAAAAATTATCAAATTAGTTAAATCAACTCCTTTTTATTTTAAATTGCGGAACTTGATTGTATTTCTTTCTGTTTAAATAAGATATGACTTTGGGCTCGTTGAGTCGTAAAGCTTGTGTTCATTTTAGGCAACTTGAGCAACTTTTTTACCTCTTGAATATTTTCGGCGGACAAAATAAAAGGACTTTGAGAAAGTATCTTTTACTACAAATAAAAGACAGAAATTAAGTCCCAACTCCCGGTGCTTTTCTTTCCTTGCCATTTCCGAAATTTGTCTTTTGTACCGCCACGTCATGGCATCCGCATTGTGCTGTAAATTTCTTTCTGCTCCTTTCCATCTCATCACAATTTAAAATTTTAAAACGACTTGAACTGGGAAGACAAGTTGGTCACAAACTATTGTGCAAGTCTGTTCAATTCCGAGATGAATGGGACCGTGACGAACAACTATTTACTTGATCGGTGCTGTCCCCACTGATCCGATTCTTAACGTGACCAAGCGTAAGTATGGGTGGAATTGTCGACCAAAAGAGGAGCACTTTCCTTGGACTTTTTACGCTGGCCGAACGAACGGTTCCCCTCTTCCATCATCAATCGCACCCGGGTGACTTACCATCATTGGGACTCCGCCCTTACAAAGGTCTTGCTCCCTCCAATTCAAGAATTTTCCTCTTTTTTCTACACTAAATCATGAAAAAAATCTTCAATTTCTACTATCTATGTTTTGAGATATATATAAAAATAAAAATACCTAGATGAATCAGACGAAGCAGAAAGGGAGAGAGGTCGCCGGCTATCCATTTTTCGAGTGGGATAGGGGTGGATTCACACAGCATATGTGAGGGTAAAGCCTTCAAAATCTCCTCCCATGTCGTTTTTCTTCCCAACTTCTAAAAGAGCTAAAGTCAATTTTTTTAAAAATATTTTTTATTTTTCTTTCTCTTTTTTTTATGTGACATGGGGAGAAAAATCAAGAAAATTTTGTCTCCTTTTTACATTTTGCCTAACCTGTCCAATCAAAGGAATAGCAGAAGTCGAAGGTGGTGGAGAGAATCATGTCCCCTAATTTCAATCTTTGTGAAATGCTGACTTTTGCCCAAGAAAAGCGGGGGCTTACAGGATTAAGGAGAAAAATCAATTCGTTTGTGACTTAAATTTTTTTTTTGCCACATTTACATCATTTTTTAGGACCATAATCGAGCCTATTAAACAATTACATTCTTTAAGTCATTTATACGAATCAATTAAGGGAAAAAAAAAGATTCAAGGGGATAGAAAGAGAAAGAAAGAGACTGGCACTTGATAGACATGCCCAAGGGACAGGGAGGGGGCCAGGGAGAAAAACGACTCTTGACGAACATGCCCAATTGACTAGGATGGTGTGGACCCCACCTTTTTATTTTTCTTTTCGGAGTTTTAAAGGGACAAAAGTCGATTTCCTCATTTCTTTTCTATATTAAATAAAAAATAAAAGATACCACCCAGGGAGAGGTCAGTAAGGGCGCGTCAATGTAATTAACTCGCATCTCCATCTCTAGTGGCACCTCTACAAATTCAAATCTACCACCCAAATTATAAAATAACAAATTAATGCATATATTTATAAAGAAGAGGGAAAACATGAAAATCGTTATTTTTTATTTAGGGTCTAGCATTCAATATAATAATAAAGGGAGGGGGAATCTAAAAGGTTTCTCCTATTTTAAATGGGATTATTGGAAGAAAATCAAAATTTTCAGTTTAGCATCATTTAAAGGACAAGAAACGAGGCAAAATCAAATCAAAGATGGACTTTGCTTTGGTCATCCAGAGGAGTCCAGCCGTGACTTTTTTAATTAAATGGAGAGAGAAGTGTGGTTCATCATCACAACAACACTTTTGCCGCCAAGTCAAAGGATACACATGCCCATCCCTTGGCTTACCCCATTAATACTATCCTCTCTCCTACCATGATGAGGTGAGAGTATATGGCCATTTACATTCAAATTGAATCCCTAGTTTCTTGCAAACTAATTTGGTTTGGTTTTTAATTGTTTTTACGCTTTTTTGGGAATTCAATTTAGGATTCAGATTTTTCCGAAAATGACATGGTAGTAAATAAAACATACGATTGTTCACAACATTGCTGTAAAGGTCTTGTGTTTGTATTAGATCCGTATCACTCGTTCTTGAAAATTAATTTCATGCACCTATGACCAAAGGCCCACGAGGAAGGGACTGTCTCCCTCACCAAAGTCAAAATGAATTGAAAACCGCAGAGAATGAAGGACAAAAACGAAAGCAAAAAAGCAACAGAAAAATCAGAAAAATAATTTTAAAAAATGTAAAATTTGTTCATGTTAGTGTCTAGACTACATTTGTAATTTTTCAATGGATAGACTACAGGATTATATTCATCAAATAAAAATGATTAGGACTAATAGATATAAAAATTTGTTGGTAATTTAATTGATCTATGTATAAACCTTGTCATTTATTACTATATGTGCCACGCCAATCCAACCAAAAAAAAAATTTCATTCTCCTCACCAAGCCACTTGCCACTCTCCACTTGCCTTGCTCAACTTGTAGTTGTTGCTGGCTTCTATATGTACACGCCCCTATTTACTGTTTCCTTATTTTATAAATTATATTTATATGTTTGATATTAATGTAAATTTTTTTTGTTTATTTATGTTTCATATGGATTGATGTTGATGATTTAGTTGCTCAATATATAATTTGAAATAAATGGACCAACTTACTAGAGGAAGAAGAAAAGAAAAGAACAAGATTTCATTTCTTTGTTTTTTGTAATTCTCCTGGTAGACATTACGCTCTTTCAAAACGGGTGATACATGATGAAGAGGCAGTCTTTGACTTTAATTAAGGAAAATGGAGGATCCCAAACAAGGCCAATGTACCTATCTTTGCGGTGAGTTTTCTTCTATATTATTATAGCTACACTGTCTTCTTCAAGCCGGTCCTTTTTTATACGTTTCTAGTGCCAGTATTATATCATGTGGGAAGCAACAAGGATTAATTGAAGATAATCATGCACGCATAAGCACAGCTTATGAAAGAGTGCTTGGGAAAGCATGAAAATGAATTTAAAAAAAAAATCCGAACCGATAAAAAAGAAATTTGATTTTTTTCATGGTCCGATTTTTGTTGGGTTTTTTCGTTTGGGCACTAGCACCCCTGTCTCTGGCTTATTAAGTTTAATTTTGTTTCAGGCATCATACGAGGAGGTCCTTAAAGTCAAGCCTAAGGTATTTATCGCTTGCATTTGTTTGTTTTTTTTTTTTTTTTTCGAGGCTTTCCTTGATAAGTTTCAAAAAATTTGACTCTAGGCTGTATTTGTAGAATTGAGATCCGATATTGAGAAGAAGTTGTCAAGTGTCCCCACAGTGAATTTGATGTGGCCAAAGAAGAGGCGGACAAGGGTGGCGCCTCCTTGATATTGGGCAATCTCAGTGACTGGGTATTGCCTTTTAAACCCTCCTCTTTTCTCAAGTTTAATATTTAATATTTGCTGCAACTTGACATTACTACCATAGCATGTTATAATAAGACTAGACCAGACTATTCCAGCATGGAAGAAGATAAAAGTCCTTGCGTGTGGATCAAACGGTAAGAACTCATAAAAAATTACATGCACCATCTAACTGTTGATATTTATATTTTTTTGGGCTAGATAAACCATTTGCTGTTTTTGTTAAAACACTTGATGGGACTTCCGGCCGCCTACAAGGTTATTGTTGATGAGAGAGACAGGTGAGTTTTCTTTTTTGTGAAATATTTACAATATAATCATGGACTATATTAAACACAATCCAATCAAATTACCAAAAGGAAAATGGCTTTTCAAGCATGATGAGTAATGCTTGCGCATTGGCTAGGCTAACTCTTATTGGCATTTTCTCCTTCAGAAAGCAATGCTATTTAATAGTCATCTCTAGATATTGTCTCAACCACAAGCCACAGAATAAAAGCACTTAGAAACCAACAAATTTAGAACAATGATATTGTGCTAGCTGTCGAAGTGTGATATATTATTTTATTGATGTATTTCAGATTCATATCACACATGTCACTTTGATTGATACATAATGCCCAAAACTACAATTCCATCATGGTGGTGGGGAGCGACCATGTCAAGGGAATGAAGAAGTTTATGTCCTACTAGGCCTAGTAGCATTGTATACTTTAGACTTAGACAAAGTAAAGGTGTGTGGGGAGATGCATTTTTCACTTTGATTACAGTATTGGACACAACAATCACAAAGGTTGAAACAGACATGTAGAGATTTCCAGCTCAGAGCCCCAAACCATTGTAAAACAGAATGCTAAGTTCTCTCTAAAAAGAGAATAAAGGATCATTTGCATGAGATAACTTGTCTCCAATTTTTAATTACCACAACAGCTAAAAACTGGTTTGCCTCTCCACCTATATATCATCTGGCTAAAGAAGTTGGAAATTCATAATGCCATAGGAGGGGGCATATTGACTATGTAGGCATCAGGGCCCTCTATAGCCTTCCAAATATATTCCCAGGGAAACTCTAATTTCTGGACAGAAAGCCCCAGTACCAAAATAATTCAAGAGGTGGCGATGCAAGTCCAGTTACTAAGAAGACAAATGTCATCTAAATGGAGAAGGTGCTGAACCCAAGCCTCGTCCTCCCTCCCTGCCTCGAGAAAGTAGATAGCCGGTTACTTCATGCCCCACCCATACCCAAATCAATGCATGGATGAGAATTTCTTAATAATAAAAGAGCAATATGATGGGCGTGCAAAAACCAACAACTGAAATTGATACAAGAAGGCTCTACTGTGTGGGTTCACCTCTAAAGATCTTTAGAAAGGGAAAAAAATATACAAGACAAAGAAACTGCATTCGCACTCATAACATAAAAACCGATAGAAAAAATGAAGCTAAATTAGGAATCTATACTTCAAAATAATACGAAAACAATTATGCAAAGGTTCAAATTCCATATTGATGTGAAGATTATGATGGAGACTATGAACAACACCTAGTAAGGCCAAAAGATGGGGCAAATCATTTAAGCCACGAGACACCAAACAACACAAGTAGAAGCATAGGTTAGAGAAGCTTCAAAACTAGGCTTACTTATTTTGTATCTAAAGCATAACTCATTAGCTACAGAGCATGTGAAGTACAGGACAAGTGGATGCAATCCTGAGTCGGAATCAAACTTACTAATGCTTCTATGAAAATGACTGAATCAGGGCTTCTCATAGTTAGCTCGGCGATCTTTAAAAAAAAAATATGAAATCACTAGAAACAAAAAAAAAAAAATTGTCTTCGCGATTCTCCTTATTTCACTGTCCATATGTGGTAAATCCACCCATGCCAAGGGTGAGATTGGGGATAAATTTGCCCTTCCAAGTAGCACCAGCCTATTGTAACTCATATTCCCAATCAAGCAATCCTCTATGGATCCCAAATTTCTCAAGTATCCTCTTCCAAACATCGTGATGTCTACGCCAGCAAATCCCTAATGCCCCAAAGAAAATCCAAAATGCACGAAAATGCTGTGGGAATGAGAGTGCAGTGCTCTCGGGACCTCTACTCCCTGACGACGACTGACTAATCCTTAAATAGCCTCAGGTTATTCCTCTAGTTCTTGCCGCCCTCCTCGTTGCCGCAACCGCGCCTACAATCCCATCTTATTTTGCTCGTTAGAGCAACAGGGAGGAGGAGTCTGGGACCAAATTCAATGGTTGAATGATGCCGAAATTATAGCCCAACTCAAAACAGGAGATGCAAGAAGAAGCCTTAAGACAGAACGACGATTCTCATTTTGCCCCTAGTGGTATTCACCGTTTTTTTTGTTGGTAAGTAACTCAGAAAGTCAAAAATAAAGTAACTTGGAAATAGATCATTTGATACCCGCTATGGCCTAGCCATCGGCTATGCTAGAGGAAGAAGAAGAGGAAGAGAAAAAGAAAGAAAAGAAAAGGAAGCTAAAAAAAGAAAAAGAGAGAGAGGAAAAAAAAATTACCAAAGGAAATAAAAGAAGAGAAATAGTTAGTGTTGCTTTACTCGGCTTGTAAAGTTTAATGTACAAGAATTCTAAATTATAACTAGAATGAGACCTTGGACTTCGTCACTTTAAAAAATGAACCAAAATAGCCTTCGATGTACTTATTTCTTTTGGACAATTATTATCATGTTAGTATAGGCCATCACCCCGAAAGTAAGTGAGCAGTAGGCCTTATTTGAAGTCATTTTGAGAGTAATCGGTATTTTTTGGAATTTTCCTTATTTTAATTAGTACATCCCCGCCAATCTTTTGTGTATTAATCACTTAGGAAATAAAATCTGTTCATCACCTAAATGTATAGTCTCTTTGAATCATCAAACTATTCTTCAGTCTCTAAGTTCACCCTCGTTTTGGAGGAAGAATCGATAGTAAATGAAACTGAATCTTTCCGGTTCTAGAAGTATACTGTCTCGGAGACGAATTCTTCTCCATTCCCGAGTACCCGAGTTCTGATCAAGTTAGCGTTTTCCTCCATGATTAATGTTCGCGACTTTCGGTTCCACAGTTTTTTGCTCTTCTGCTCTTGCCTTGAGTCGAACTTGGACTTGCTAAATCTAGTGCCTATGGCTAAAGTGTGTAGCTTGTGAATCATTTGTATGTGTATAAGCGTGCATGAATTCTGAATTTATAATGATTTCGTGAGTGAATGATTGCGTGGAATTCGCTTTGATTAGCATTTTTTTATAATTTCGGGCAACGTTGAACCTTTATTTGTGTTCACGTGTTGAAATCCGTTTCGGGTAATCTACCCACATTGTACAGGCATTGGCATTAATATTATTTTTCTCAGATTATTAAGGAGAGGTAGAAAGAGTCTTTGGATTTTGCTTCTCCACGGCCAAAGGTTTTTAACTTAAATTTGTGTGCTCTTTTATTCTTCTCACTTAGTGCCTAAAAATTATTGTCAATTTACTTCTAAATATTTTCACTCCAATTCACTTTTTGATTGAATTTGGGAGGTTTTCGTATTTTTAATAATATTTTAAAAATTGCACCACCTTGATAGCTCATCACTTTGCCTTAGCACTAGTTGACACTAGTGTTGCTCATGTCCTCGAAGTCTCACGGCCTCCAGTTTTTTTTTTTTTTACTATTGGGTCTCCATTTCCCCTATCATAGGTGAGCAAAAATTAGACAACCTGTTCCAACTTTTTATGTTCTTCTTGTGCAATGTTGCCCATGATGTATGCCTTTTCCTTTCTTAATATTTCATAATCGTATCATCTTCATCTCCGTGTCAATCACGCACTGAACAACATAAGAATGAGATTTTCCACTTGAAACCCTTCATAGGTAAATTTAGGTTTTAAAAATTAAAAAATCTATTTTAACAAGCACGTTTGGGGTAAGTTTAGGTTTGAACCCACTTTAACAAGCAGGTCCCCCAATTATATTATATCTAATTTAATTCAATTGCTGTTATTGCAAACATATTTGCAATATTATTGGGAATAGTTGTCATGTGTGAAGAATTGCACTGACACCTTACCACTTTTCTTAATTGTCTCGATCAACTTCTACATTTAGCAATTTAACAATATCTCATAGGACAATAACCTTTCAATCCCTCTATATTCCCATCGACAACAAATAGTTTATTTTCGATTACAATCCCAGAATTTCAATGCAATGGCATCATCATCATTATTGTACCTTAACATGTAACAAGGGAGATTCTATGACCAATAGCCATCCTTATCGCACACACTATCAATAGCCATCCAACACACAATTCAATTAGAAATTAGACATTGATCACGCTAAAGGTTTCATGCCACACGCATAACTCTTTCCAAAGAAAATGAAAATGGAAGAAGAAGATTATAATATTAATAGATAAAAGACAAGAATATTTGGAAGTAATAAAATTAATTAAATAAAAAAGAATGTTTCAATAGCTAATTTTTTATAATTACAATTCAAAATTTTAATAAATAAAATAATGACGGCCTCCATTTGGACGACCTCTTAGTTGCACAAACTACCACCAACATTTAAACATAATAGTTAAATTGTCATAAAAGAAAATTTGGGATGTCAAGTGGGTCTAGTTTGCGGTTTGGAAAAAGCAAGTTGGTTATGCTGAGGAATTAGAGTGACAAAGGTGGTGACAAAGGTGAATTGGGGCTTGCATGGTAATACTTCTATTCCCGGGAACAAATTCTGATCAGAAATGATTTTTTTTTATTCTGCTTCCCGAGAACAAATTTTGAGTATTTCGGGTGTTTGATAAACTGTTTAAAATTTTTACTCCGGAAACAGAAATGTGTTTGATAAAAATTTCTGATCTTTTGATTCTTTTAATTTTTAATACTTTTTATTATAATTTTCTTTTTTTCTTTTTTCTCCCTTTCTTCCTCTTGGCAGTCGCCAGCGAGCGGCTGGGCGAGGCTAAGCTCACCGGACCTCGCCCAACCGCTCGCCGACGGCGGCCCAGCGGCGGCGATGGGGCAGTGATGGGGTGGGAGGAGGAAGAGGAAGAAGAAGAAGAAAGGGAAGGAAAAAAAAAAGAAAAAAGAAAAAAGAGAGAAAAAAAACTAATTCTTAAAATTGTTCCCGGGAGCGAGAATCAACTTTTTTATTTATTCTAGATTCTACTTCAAACCTGTTCCGGAGAACAAATTTGTTTCCGGGAACAAAAAATTTACCAAATGCATTTTTGTTCCAAATCCGCTCCCAAGAAAAAAAGAACATAATCAATTGTTCTCGGGAACAGAATCAAGTTTTACCATGCAAGCCCTTAGAGAGCACCGTGGTACTAAGTACATTAGGATCAAAGGGGAATGCTTGACTATAGAATTATCACCATTGCTTAGATGCGGTTTACCATATCAAACAATCAACGAGTAAAACATTCAAGAGCATTGAGACAGATTGAGCCAAACCTTTTTATTTACCCTAATTGTACTGTTGGAAAAATACGACTTCAAATCAAAAGAGTAATCAAGTTAGATTTTGAAACATGATATCAATTTTTTTAAGGATTTATTTACTCCACAATATTACTAATGGTTATTAGCCAATATCTTTTAAGAGATAACAAAATCTCAAATGAGAATATTATATAACAATTCTAATATGCCTCCAAGGTTTCTCTAAGAAACAATTAAAAAATTGGCTAAGTTTTTGGAAAGAAGACTCAAAAATGATATCATACTTAAAGAACATGGGCAACTTCTCCCAAAAAGCTGCAAAATGAATGAAGATATCCCTTTGGGAAAAATGTAACCCTCCAAGAAAGATTACAAACTGAACAAGTATAATTTCAAAAAGTTATCTTGAAAGACATAAAAATTTGGAATAATAAAAATAAGAATATAATTTATTAATAAATAAAATTCCGAATTTTCATAATTTCCAAAATTACTTTATAAAAAAAACAAATTGGTGGGAACAAGGATGCAACTTTGCCGGTTTCATTATTTTTGTCATCGAATTGGTGGGATTTCTACTATTATGAAAAGGAAAAAGATGAGATTTATTTTTCTGTTTAATTTGGAAGATTAAATCAAAGTGTAATATTCTAACAAGAAGTATTAAATGAAGAATCCAATTGTAAATTTTAAAATAGTGGATATTATTTTCCAATCAAAGAAAAGATTTAGTGGATATTGATCCTAAATAAAAGACATTTACAAACTCAAAAAAAAAAATAGAATAGGAATGTCTAATATACTTTAAACTTTCAGTTATTTTAGGGTTTTGTAATTGATTGACACATAATTGTGGAAAAAGGGTCATTAATCTTTACTTCTTTGATTGCAAGAAAGTAAGAGATATCCATCATAATTTTAGTTTATATATTAGGAATACAATAGTCAATATTTTTTTTTCTTATCTTGTTCAAACGAATGGAGTTCGTGTTGAAAGGAAGTTCACTATTGAAAAATAATGTCAGTGATGAAGACGAGATGAACAATTTAATTAAAATTGCTAGTGATGAAAGAGTCATGACACCATTTGATCCTAAGTTTCTACTAATGAAAACAACTTCACTAATCTTTTTAAGCCCCCGGATAGTCATTCTAGAGCAATTAGATTTGGGCGAAACAAATGAGAACTCATAATGCACAATCATTTTTTTTTCAAATTAGTTGCAAAGCCAACATTTCAAGTGATAATATTTTTTTTAATGGTGTCTTTTTTACTTAGTGATAATATTTGTTTACTCACAATTATCTATTTTGCAGTATATAATTTGTTTTTCTTTTCTTTTCTTTTTTTCTTATTCAAGGATTTTAACTTTTTAGGATGCCGTAGAGTTTCCCTTTCAGATCGGTGTTTTTTTTGGGCCTCCTATAAAGCCTCTAATCCTAAATTAAGCCCAATAGAAAAAGGAAATTACGGAAGGTTTAAAAGAAAAAAAAGACAAGCAAATGACCGTTAAGCTACAGCCGAGCCCTATATATATAACCCCGGGTGTAACGTGATTATATCAAGTTTAACATGATTTCTAACACACAATTCATTCTAGAAGATTTCCACCAAGATGAGAAAACAGGAAAAAGTATACCATAAATGCTATAATTTCTATATAATGTTGGCTTAGCTATAATAACTTTTTAATCGATCGCGAAAATATGAGATCTTTGTAATGAATTATGTAGGCTTTAAATCGATTGCTTGAGAGTCATTTCTTTTTGAAAACATTCACCACAACTATTGAAGATTCGACTAGGCAAGGAAATTGAATTGAACATTATTTAAAGTTATGGCACTACTGTAATGGATTACAAGCTATGACAGTTAAGTAAATCTTTTAAAAGTCATGACATGACACTCAAGTGATAAAAAAAAAAGTTATGATATTTAAGTAAGTGCTGTACGAAAATTATTTAAAGTTATGATACTAAAATAATTGACAAGGCAAGACAATTAAACTAAACATTATTAAAGTTATGTTACTAAAGTAATCGATTAAAAATATGAAACTCAAGTAAATACTTTTTAAAAGTCACGGCATGACACTCAAGTGATAAAAAAGAAGAAGTTATGATGTTTAAATAAGCGTTATACGAAAATTATGTAATTTTGACGTCTTCATTCTTGAGAAAATGTTGTCCTCGAGTAATTTTCCAATCGTTGCACATTTAAGCAGAATAAGCACCAACCCAATTTAGTATCGAAATGGTTCAAGATAAATAACCAATTTTTACAAGCTTTAAGATGGATCGGAATGTAAAATCTCGTTACTCCTTCAAGGGGGAATGTCAAAACGTGAAGAGGTTACCGCAACACCTTACTTGAATGTTATGTCGTTATTGTGACTTGGAAGAGAGTTAAAGATCCGTGAGAGAAAATATTCAATGATCTGAAATCACCATGTCATCTACTGGCGTGGCACACAGAGCCTAAGTGGCTCCACTAAAAATGCGACACTTGGCGCTTAACGCGGAAAAATAAATAGAGCCGGTCTCTCCTCGTCTGCTTCTGGCACGTCGTCTCCTCCAAGAGCCTAGCCAGTCGCAGCCGCTGTGTCCCGAGCCCCCTCCACCTTTGCCGCTGGCTGATTCCGACGTGGCGATCGAGCACATCTACACTCGTGTCAGTCTCTCGGGGAACCCTAGCGACATCCTCTGTGGCCGCATCATCTCTCTCAGCCTCGGCCAACTTCTGGGTGTCTGTCCGATGGCGTCCCTCCAAGGAGCTCGTCATCACGCCTCACCCTGTCCATAGTCTCGTCCAATTCTCTTGATCATCTCTTGGTAAGGTTCGTCTCCACATGTGTTCGACCTGGGTTTCGATCTGATTCTCGTGTGGACTTCTATCGTGCTTTTGGTGCCGGAGCTTCTCAGAGCGATGATGGTTCGATGAAATTAAAACCATTGAGCTTGAAACTCTATATATTGTTCCCTGGTAAATTTTTGGCAATAGGATCTTGGGCAAATGCAACTTTCTCTATTCGGGGTTATGCTTAGGACATGTCGTAAATGGGTGTTTCTGGGACAGTGAATCTCAATTCTGTGGGCTGATCACTTGATTGATTCGTGTTCGACTGTGAGATGAAGCCGGTGTATGTGTTTCCTTAATCGGATCTAGTTTGAACCGGCCTGATGGCAAAATTTGATTCAGTTTCAGGCCATGATGATTTGATTGAATTAGCCAATCTTATATTTTGGACATTCATCCTTGCGTTGTCTTGCTTTATTTTGCCAGTTAGATTGTAAGATGTCTTTCTAGTGAAGGAAAGTTAATTCATTGTTTTTTGATGCAGGTTATTCAGGATGAGTTGCTCTCTGAAGACATTGAGAAGTACGGAGCACTTGACAAGCAACTCCCCCTACCCCTCAATTGTTTTGAAAAATACATGGAGGAATCCGCACCAGACATGGACCCAAATGCCAAGTTCTCACAATTGAGAACCACTGTTAGTTCTTGTATGTGAAATATGTACCACTATCCGTGAGTATGTAGGTTACATGTACTTGAGTGTGTCATGGATACAACTATATCTTTGGTGAAGAGACAACAGCTCGAAGAAGCTAGCAATGTATGTGTCCAGTCTTATCTTTAGTTGAATATGTGAGTACTAAATTGAATAGCTAATCTCTGCCATATTTACTTGTGAGTTGGTTATACTTGTAGCCTGCAGCTCTGACTTATATGTGGTGTTAAATCATGTTTTCTTAGTCTTATTTACATGTCACAGGTACTTTTATTGTTTCCTTGGCTTCAACCCCTAGTAGCTGCCATTGGTTGGGATCTCTTGCCTGGTAATACATCAGCCCGTAGAAAATTGATACAGTTGCTGTGGACAGGTAAATTGCAAGTGATCCGTCTGGAAGAATCAACTCTTTATGGGTGTCAATCAGATGAGGTACTCTTTTTTATCCTTTATTTATTTATTTATTTATTTTCTTAAATGTGTATATCTATGCCCTTATATATTGAATACAGATTTTTACATCTTTGAATTTTGGCAGGTATCTTGCGTGGAAAATCTTTGTGATTCATTATGTTATCAGCTTGATCTTGCTTTGTTTGTTGCTTGTGTGAATTATGGTCATACATGGAGCTCAAACTCCTCATTGCTGTCATTTAGAAAAGATGATACCACATCTATGTCAGAAAATGCTGATTTGGACCCCTTTGTCGAGAACTTTGTTTTGGAGAGGCTTTCTGCTCAAAGTTTCTCTGTGGATAAGACCATCTCGCGGAACCTACGAGGCACCAAATTTTTTAACTGTACTGCAGTTTCCATATTTGATGGAGTGGTCCATGGAGTTCAGATTATAGCATTCCAATTATTTTTCCTTTCATTATTTACCATATTCCGCAACTCTGATTATTAGCATATAAAAAAAGAACTTGCTGATCTTATGGACATACCTGAGTAAACATATGCATTCTGAATGTGTTGATATGATGGTCAGCAGTCTGCTGTTGTTTTTTTTCCGCAGGTCTTTCTAGAATTTAGGATTCATATTATAATGTATGTGCAATTGTGCGGTTATTTGTTTGTCTTAAATGTTGTTTTTGCTAATTTGGGCACAATAATTTCTAGACAAGTCTTGTTCAATGTGGTTCCTGGTATCAAATTTCAAGATGCTATTGAATTGATAAGTATGCAACCCATGCTTCTACTACTGCTGTCTGGAAGAGGTATATGCCTACGTTTCTTTAAATCAAGATATTACAATAATTTAATTTTAAATCCTCGTCGTTGTTCTTAGACTTTCAGCTTTGGCAATGGAGAAATTGATGGAAAGACTATTTGTAAAAGTGAAACCTTGGCATCAATTGGCTGATTAGCAGTCACATAAATGAATCTTCCGCTGGTTAAACATATTCCAATACAATGTGGTTGTTACTTTAGCATGTAAGCATATTGTTAGCATTGCTGCTAAATGCTGAAGTGGGTTCTGCCTCTGTTGGCCTATAGAAGTTTCTGTTAATATTATTTTACTAGTATGGTTCCTTGCACACTCCGAACAACTATTGAACTTGATCTGTCTTGGTTCTCATTAATGGTGTTCCATTTCCGCCTACTAAAAGAATCTCTCTTCTAGGTTTTTGTGTTAAAGAATAGTTCCATCACTGTTTTAAGATAACCGGAGTGTGAAGGCAATCTGTACGTTTAAAAACCATTGACCCTACAAGGAGGACCATTAGTCAAGATCTTAAAAATACACTGGGAACATTGTCTGTGGTCCCTGCTTTGCATATATATGTTGAACCGATGAAATTGGCTAGGTCATGCACAGCTGCAAAAGAACAATGTCCTTCTGAAGAATTTGGGTATGAATGAGAATCTCCAATTGCACATTACATCATAGATTTCGAGATCATCGTTCTTGGATTTGCAATGAACCATAAGATTAGTTCCAACAGGTAAATTGTTATTGATCTAAACATATGTCATGCTCCAAATGCTTCCGACACAGCTAGTTACAAATAAATAACAAAAAGTTATGAGCGTAGCTGATGTCTTTGCCATTTAAGCGTACATTGCTCTGACATCAACATCATTCTACTCTTTCAGGATGGAAAAAGGAGCAATTGCAGCATCTCGCCTGCTTGCCACAGCAATATCACCTTTCATTTTTCTTCTATTATTATCTTGTGAGCCAATAAAATAAGAGAAACGAATCTCCAGCTGGTGACAATCGCACCTTTTGAGCCAACACCTACATCCCTTCTATTCTACGTATGACATGGTGGTTCCATGCCCATCTCCTTTTGGAAGCATAGAACGAAACCACCCTGTTCTGAGGCTTCCTCATTTTTTGCAAAGCTGCCATTTGCAATTATCTGAAAACATTTACAAGCTCACTCGTTAGCCTAGAATCTTCAGCTTCTTCTGGTTGAATGGGGACATTATTAGAAGTCAAGGATCAGAATGTTGTTATTCCTCTCACAGGCCCCACACCTGAACTAGCCACTGCATATCTCTCGTTGCCGGATCGCTTTTAGTCTCACTTGTAGATCAATGGCCCGAAACATCGTCCACTTAAAAATGTCTCCCATCAATTCAGTTTTCTCATATTTTGTCAGTTCAAAATGAATTTATTTTACTTACGTACGAATTCAAAGGTGTTGGATTCATGATAGACATTCACTTAAAAATGTCTCCCATCGATTCAATTTTTGAATATTTGGCCAGACTTTTTGAAATGTATTTATTTTACGTACTTACAAATTCAAGGATATTGATTCATGATACGACATCAACATTACAAATTCAAAATCGACATTCCTCAACACTTATTAACTTTTTTTTATTTCGAAAAAGATTTATATTGAAACATTTTGATATAGATAAGAAACAAAACAAGTAATAAGTGCAAATAGATTGACAAAAAATGAAGAGATAACAATTTAGAGAAGGAGATGCTGATCGAAAGTATAATGATGAGGATATTAGGAGAGAAACACACTGTGTGAATATAACAATAGTATGTTATTCCATCAAATTCATGAAGTATGAGTTCACAACATCATCTTTCTCTATCAAGCATTCATATAAAATGTTTCTCCTTATTCCATGGATAACAATCATCAAATTCGACTAATATCTTTGTGTGTCCAGTCGTATTCATCTTTGCATCTTCAAGCATATTTTTTATTTGCTTTCTAAACAGAAGTATGATTCATAATTTATTTGCATCACTAATTGCTATGTTAGAAAAAAATTAGAAGTTTGATGGCTACATGTTTCAATAAATATGAGGGTAATGTGATTGCATAAATATTTAATTGATATACCTATAATTTTATTTCGATAAATCACACGTAAAATATATATATAATATACTATAAAACTATAAAAATCACTTCTTGCATGATTAGTAATTTTATGTTGCATCATCGTCACAAGAATCACAAGAATATGCCTAAGGTAAATTCAGAAGAATATAGATTTTATTTGCATATTTGCTTTATATCTTATTTATCCTCTTAGGGTCACATTCTTGATTGTGTCAAGTTTAATTTTCATGCATCTTAAAATATTCTCATACTTGTTAGAAGCTCGCTTTAGGAATGTAATTTATGTAGAGTGCATTATATCTGCATATATCATGTTCTATTGATACATTAGAAAAATTTAAATAGAGTTTCCATTTATCGCTCACAAGTCCCATCCCAAGGTGTAATGGCAAACTCTTATGCTAATTTTACTTGATATGGCTTGGGTTATTTACCTTTCGGTACTTTAATTGTTTCACTATCGATTGTTTTGATTTTAATTACTTGAGCATTTATGTATGGATATCTAGATGCATTTTGGAATATATAGGAAACATTGCTTGAAGTAAGTTTTCATAAAAGAGAAAAAGGTACAAAAAATGAGAGTAGACATATGAACATAATCTATGTCAACATACCCACAAATCTCTTGCTCGCAAAAATTACGCTCAATTTGTTTTATAGAAAATATTCCATTTCTAGAAAATGTTTTCCAAAAAAAAACAATGATATTTTCCGATATTCAGTTTGAACTTGAAATGAAGTAGAAAATATTTTCCATTGTTCATTATCTAATTTGATTTTATGGGAAAATTACTATTGTAATTTCGATTTTTATAAAAATTAAAATTATTTTTATTTTTAATTTTAAAAATCAATCAATTTATTTTCTTTTTCTTTTCCTTCCTCCTTCCTCCTCGTCCGTGCTCCTTCCTCCTGCAGCTTCGTCCTTCCTCCTGCTCATTCCTCCACCACTGCATGCTTAGACAATGGCGGGCTACCCAGTGACCGACCTAGACATGGGTCGGCGAGCTCGAGGTTTGGTTGATCCAAGTGAGCCGAGTTCTAGTTGGTTCATTTTTCGTTTCGAAAAACCGTTTTTTGAAAGTTATTTTTTGTGAAATCAAGCTAAATTTAAGCTTTTTGTTGTGACCTGTTACGGTTGCAAAATACCCGCTGGTTATTTCTGGCGATGGATCTCCGCCAAGCAAACCAGCCAATCATTCTCTGCCACAAACAAACGCAGCGTGAATAACTGATTCAAAGGGTATATGTAGCACCCGTCTTCTCATTCTGAAAGGTCTCACAACATATCACCTTTTTTAGAAGAGATTGGATTACCTTGTGCAAAAGAAAGAAAGCTATGGAGACCAAGCTCGATGATGAGCGGAATGAATGGATCGAAGAGTTTGGGTTTTCGCTGTTGGTCGTTGCTGGTATCACAGCAATGAATTCTGCCCAAGTGGCTAACAACCCTCCCCTGCCCGTTGTGCTTGGTAAGAACGGGGTCGAATACTCCTCCTATGTCCTCAGCAACACTATCTGTTTTTTGTCTTCCCTTACAGTGATGGCCATTCTAGCTAGGGGAATCAATCGGAGTCGATTTCTGTACTGGCTCGTCAAGACTCTCATGCTAACCACCATAGCTTGCAATGGCATCACCTACTTCTTGGCCTCAAAAGCCATGAATGCGACGCCTCACGAAGCTTCTGCCCTGATGTCGAATCTGCAAGTTTCTGCCTTGATGTCGAATCCACAAGTTCAGTCCTCCTGAGTGTGCCTGCAGCAGTTGCCCGGTTTGCTTTGCATCCGCACATGTGATGAGATATATGTAATAAGAGTGAAAAATATGTAATAAGCTTCTGCCTGAAAGAAGCAATTGTTTCTTAAAATCATTCGGTCTCCTTTAAGTTCAAGTTCCCCTGTTTTCCCCTGTTTTTATTTTTTCTTTTGTTTTAACTTGACTTCTTGAGTTGATGAATCCGATAACTGCGGTTATGATTTCAGAGTCAGCAATTTTTCAATATCTGTTCTAGACTAGGGCACATCGAATGGGTTTGGTTATGGAGTTTAAGAATGAAGGCTGTAGAGTTGCACCGACTTCCACTTCGAATGTTTGGTCTCTTCTCCAGAACAAGGATGGGAAAGACGTCGAATGACAAAAGCTGTTGTCCTGTCTCCTCCTCCTTGATGTGCTTCCTTCCTGTATGTTCTCCACAGTGGAGTCGAATGTGGTTCTGGAATCCGTGAGCGAGTAAAAATGTCGAAAGGCCACGCGCTGCAGGCCTTATTTCTTTTTGTTTAAATAAGATGTGGCTTTGGGCTTGTTGGGTCGTAAGCTTCTATTGTTCATTTTAGGTAACTTGAGCAACTTTTTTACCTCTTGAATATTTTAGGCGGACAAAATAAAAAGGACTTTGAGAAAATATCTTTTACTACAAATAAAAGACGGAAATTAAGTCCCAACTCCCGGTGCTTTTCTTTCCTTGCCATTTCGGAAATTTGTCTTTTGTACCGCCACGTCATGGCATCCGCCTTGTGCTGTAAATTTCTTTTCTACTCCTTTCCATCTCATCACAATTTAAAATTTTAAAACGACTTAGAACTGGGAAGACAAGTTGGTCACAAACTATTGTACAAGTCTGTTCAATTGCGAGATCAATGGGACCGTGACGAACAACTATTTACTTGATCGGTGCTGTCCCCACTGATCCGAATCTTAACGTGAGCAAGCGTAAGTATGGGTGGAATTGTCGACCAAAAGAGGAGCACTTTTCTTGGACTTTTTATGCTGGCCGAACGAACGGTTCCCATTTTCCATCACCAATTGCAGCCGGGTGACTTACCGTCGTTGGGACCCCGCCCTTACAAAGGTTTTGCCCCCTCCAATTCAAGAATATTCCTCTTTTTTTCTACACTAAATCGTGAAAAAATCTTCAATTTCTACTCTTAATGTTTCGACATACATATAAAAATAAAAATACCTGGATGAATCATACGAAGCAGAAAGGGAGAGAGGTCGCCGGCTACCCATTTTTCGAGTGGGATAGGGGTGGATTCACGCAGCATATGTGAGGGTAAAGCCTTCAAAATCTCCTCCCATGTTGTTTTTCTTCCCGACTTCTAAAAGACCTAAAGTCAATTTTTTTTAAAATATTTTTTTATTTTTCTTTCTCTTTTTTTATGTGACATGAGGAGAAGAATCAAGAAAATTTTGTCTCCTTTTTACATTTTTCTTTCTCTTCCTCGGAGCCTAAGTAATAGCAGAAGTCGAAGGTGGCGGAGAGAATCATGTCCCCCGATTTCAATCTTTGTGAAATGCTGACTTTTGCCCAAAGAAAAGCAGGGGCTTACAGGATTAAGGAGAAAAATCAATTCGTTTGTGACTTAATTTTTTTTTGCCACATTTACATCATTTTTTAGGACCATAATCGAGCCTATTAAACAATTACATTCTTTAAGTCATTTATACGAATAAATTAAGGGGAAAAAAAAGATTCAAGGGGACAGAAAGAGAAAGAAAGAGACTGACACTTGATAGACATGCCCAAGGGCCAGGGAGGAGGGAAGGTAAAAACGACACTTGACGAACATGCCCAATTGACTAGGGATCCCCCTTCCCCTCCCCTTTTATTTTTCTTTTTGGCTTTTTGACTTTTAAATGAATGGGGTGGCAGAAACGCCTTAAAAGATCTCCAGCCTTGTTTTTCTTTTCGGAGTTTTAAAGGGACAAAAGTCAGTTTCCTCATTTCTTTTCTATATTAAATAAAAAATAAAAGATACCACCCAGGGAGAGGTTAGTAAGGGCGCGTCAATATAATTAACTCGCATCTCCATCTCTAGTGGCACCTCTACAAATTCAAATCTACCACCCAAACACCCCCCAAATTATAAAATAACAAATTAATGCATATATTTATAAAGAAGAGGGAAAACATGAAGTTTTTATTTTTTATTTAGGGTCTAGATTTAGGATTTAGGGTTTATCATTCAATAATAATAATAATAATAATAATAATAATAATAATAATAATAATAATAATAATAATAATAAAGGGAGGGGGAATCTAAAAAGGTTTCTCTTATTTTAAATGGGATTATTGGAAAAAAATCAAAATTTTCAGTTTAGCATCATTTAAAGCAGAAGAAACGAGGTAAAATCAAATCAAAGATGGACGTTCCTTTGGTCATCCAAAGGAGTCTGGCTGTGATTTTGTTAAATGGAGAGAAGTGTGGTTCATCATCACAACAACATTGTTGCTGCTAGGGGTGAGCACAATTCCCGGGTAGAACCGGGAACCGAGGAATCGAATCAACCGGTTCGCGGTTCTAAGGAGACCGGTTCCGGTTCTTGATTCCATTTTTTTCGAAATCGGAACTGTCGAAACCGAACCGAAATCGGAATCAAGAACCAGGAACCAGATTGGAACTATGTTTAGCCTAAAAATCCTCAAAAACCCTAATTCAATTTGTTTCTTCTTTTCAGACCACCCTCATATGTTTCTTCATTCTCTCCCCCGACTCCCCGACCCCGACACTCTCTTATATCGGCGAGCGACGCATGTCACACACCAACACTCTCTTGTGCCTGAGGTTGTATGGGGCCACCGGCAACCAGAACGACCTGTTGCTGTCGTCCGAGATTGTCGACGCCTACACTTCCGCAGTGCATGCTTCCACCAGGTGAGTCGATGAGCGTTGTCTTTAGCCATTTTCGAAATGTTACCCAAGAATTGTGCACGTCCACTCCTGTGAACTAAGGAAGAGAAAGATTGCAAAGAATCTACCTGATTCGGGACAAGAATGTCCTATCGATGCTCCATTCTTGATTTACGAGTAACTAGACTTATGGACCACACTACTTTTGTTATGTAAGGAGGAAGACAAGAATTTTGAATGTTTTGCATAAAAAGGTTTCAGTGACATATGATTTAGTTCAACCGAATAGAAATTATTTCAATCTACATAAATCAAGAATATTTATAGTCATTGCTTTACTCTTTCTTCCTTATTACGATTCAGTCGGGAGCCTGTGTTTGCAATTTCCCCTATCTTGAAAAAATTAGCTAAGAGTTCCGACATTTCTTGACCATAATGGGTTTTATTATAATCCCCGTTTTAATTAGATTATATTCATTTTGTGATGAAATAATGGTCGGGGTTCGAGTTTTCCAGTGATTGCGAAGTTCGGCCATCAATGCTTTTTAGGGCGGAAAAATCTAACATCTAATATTTTGTTTTGGACTGGAGCTTTCTTTGAAATAAATGTGGGCAGATGAGTTTAGGTGATGATATTTTCTATAGATGTATGTCTCTTCCTCTTGAGGATCTGGCTAACTAGGAAAAAATCAAAATGATTGATACAAGCATGTGATGTTTTTATGCGGTACAGGAGGGGTGTTCGTGGTGGGTGCGGTGGTTGCCAATCTCTTGGGGGACCATCGGAGGCGTGACTTCTTCCTCGACCTTTTCCTTGAGGTACTACTATAGCGATAATCAGAATGAACCATCCTTTTCCTAGGATATGAAATGGTTGATAGTGTAATAACGAGCTATTGAATCATTGACTTCATTTAAGATAACTAAGCTCCTTATAATTACTGTTTCTTTGATTTGTAAGAGAATACATTATACATTGCAGGAGTCTACTCTACTATGGACTTCAAGGAAGAAGAAAAAAACTACTAAGGAGGTGGTTTCTTTGTCAAGGAAAAGCATCACCTTATCCAAGACGATATCTTTTTCTTACTCTAGGAGATCGACTGTCCACTTCAATTTTTGGATAGATTCATGTACCTTCCTATTTCATGTCCAAGTATAGTGGACGCATATCCTACTCTAAACACTTCAAAGCATGGACTAAAGTCCCTTTCTTCCTTGCAATATTATGCAGCTTTCATAACATCCCCAGATACGATCACATTGGTCATCTTTGCAAGAAGTTTAATCATAATTGCATGTCAATCTTTATCCATATTTCAGTTCGGTTTCACTTGCAATAGGAATTTTTGGTGCGTTCACTACTTCACTTTGTCCCCCAATCTAATTTATGTTCAAAGAATAGCCGGATGAGAGCAACCTCTAGAATTTCAATTTTGTTTTTATTTCTCTATGCTTTCTAGAATTTGTGTTGCATGGAGTTAATGTTGTTGAGTTATAATCCAGCAAAGAAGTTCTTGCATGGGAAATAATTTGCTTAAATTGCTGATTTTAGTGTGATTGTAGGTGATTGTGTAGTTGTAATTTTAGATATAGGAATTGTTGGAAGGCGTTGATTTGGATTTTGTGATCATAATGTGTGTTTTTGTTGTGCTTGGCCTATTGGTGGATGTTTTGCTTCAAAATTTAGTTGCTGGACATTGAAATTCTAAGTTGAGGATATTTTGTAACTATAGAAAATTTTAGAGTGATGGTGTTGTGGGTTTTGGTATGGAACTATATTTTGTAACTATAGTACGTATTGCAAGTTGAAGTATTGTGATAAGCTCGCGCAACCACTTCTCGAGGTAAGTATTGTGAAAGTTTTGGATATTAAAAAAAAAAAAAAAACATGTTAGAACCTGGAACCGACCTTGAAACTTATAATAGGATAGGTTCCAAGTTTCAAAAAATGAGGAACCTGTACCTGAGGGTAGGTTCCAGGTTCTAGGCGGAACCTGCAAGGAACCTGGAACCACTCACCCCTAGTTGCTGCCAAGTCAAAGGATACATATGCCCCTCCCTTGGCTTACCCCATTAATACTATCCTCTCTCCTACCATGATGAGGTGAGAGTATATGGCCATTTACATTCAAATCGAATCCCTAATTTCTTGCAAACTAATTTGGTTAGGTTTTTAATTATTTTTACGCTTTTTTGGGAATTCAATTTAGGATCCGGATTTTTCCGAAAATGACATGGTAGTAAATAAAACATAAGATTGTTCACAACATTGCTGTAAAGGTCTCGTGTTTGTATTTGATCCGAATCGCTCATTCTTGAAAATTAATTCCATGCACCTATGACCAAGGGCCCACGAGGAACGGACCGTCTCCCTCACCAAAGTCAAAATGAAATTGAAAACCACAGAGAATGAAGGGCAAAAAAGAAAGCAAAAAAGCAACAGAAAAATCAGAAAAATAATTTTAAAAAATGTAAAATTTGTTCATGTTAGTGTCTAGACTACATTTGTAATTTTTTGATGGATAGATTACAGGATTAAATTCATCAAATAAAAATGATTAGGACTAATAGATATAGGATTTTTTTTGGCAATTTAATTCATCTATAAACCTTGTCATTTATTACTATATGTGCCATGCCAATCCAGTCACCCAAAAAAAAAATGTCATTCTCCTCACTAGGCCACTCGCCGCTCTCCACTTGCCTTGCTCAACTTGTAGTTGTCCGTGGCCTCTATATGTACCCACCCCTATTTACTGTCTCCTTATTTTATAAATTATATTCATATGTTTGATATTTATGTAAATTTTTTTGTTTATTTATGTTTCATACGGATTGATGTTGATGATTTAGTTGCTCAATATATAATTTGAAATAAATGGACTGACTTATTAGAGGAAGAAGAAGAAAAGAAAAGAAAAAGAAAAAGATAAAAATGTAATAAGATTATTTAAAAGATTAAAAGCAATCCAAAGTCATATTTTGAGGGTACGGTGGAATAGAAATTTTGTGAAGTATCTAGAGAAAGTTTAAGATATATATAAGATTTCTTTTCTTTGTTTTTTGTAATTCTCCTGGTAGACATTAGGCTCTTTCAAAACAGGTGATACATGATGAAGAGGCAGTCTTTGACTTTAATTAAGGAAAATGGAGGATCCCAAACAAGGCCAATGTACCTATCTTTGCGGTCAGTTTTCTTCTATATTATTATAGCTACACTGTCTTCTTCAAGCCGGTCCTTTTTTATACGTATTCTAGTGACAGTATTATATTATGGGTGGGAAGCAATAAGGATTAATTGAAGATAATCATGCACGCATAAGCACAGCACATGAAAGAGTGCTTGGGAAAGCATGAAAATGAATTAAAAAAAAAAAATCCGAACCGATAAAAAAGAAATTTGATTTTCTTCATGTTCCGATTTTCGTTGGGTTTTTTCGTTTGGGCACTAACATCCCTACCTCTGGCTTATTAAGTTTAATTTTGTTTCAGGCATCATACGAGGAGGTCCTTAAAGACAAGCCTAAGGTATTTATCGCTTGCATTTGTTTGTTTGGTTTTTTTTTTTTTTCGAGGCTTTCCTTGATAAGTTTCAAAAAATTTGACTCTAGGCTGTATTTGTAGAATTGAGCTTCGATATTGAGAAGAAGTTGTCAAGTGTCCCCACAGTGAATTTGATGTGGCCAAAGAAGAGGCGGACAAGGGTGGCGCCTCCTTGATATTGCGCAATATCTGTGACTGGGTATTGCCTTTTAAACCCTCATCTTTTCTCAAGTTTAATATTTAATATTTGCTGTAACTTGACATTACTACCATAGGATGTTATAATAAGACTAGATCAGACTATTCCAGCATGGGAGAAGATAAAAGTCCTTGTGTGGATCAAACGGTAAGAACTCATAGAAAATTACATGCATCATCTAACCGTTGATATTTATATTTTTTTGGGTTAGATAAACCTTTTGTTGTTTTTGTTGAAACATTTTATGGGACTTCCGGCCGCCTACAAGATCAGCCTACAAGGTTATTGTTGATGAGAGAGACGGGTGAGTTTTCTTTTTTGTGAAATATTTACAATATAATCATGGACTATATTAAACACAATCCAATCAAATTACCAAAAGGAAAATGGTTTTGGAAGCATGATGAGTAATGCCTGTGCATTGGCTAGGCTAACTCTTATTGGCATTTTCTCCTTCAGAAAGCAGTGCTATTTAATAGTCATCTCTGGATATTGTCTCAACCACAAGCCACATAATAAAAGCACTTAGAAACCAACAAATTTAGAATGATGATATTGTGCTAGCTATCAAATCGTGACATTATTTTTATTGATGTATTTCAGATTCATATCTCACATGTCACTTAGATTGATACGTAATGCCCAAAATTACAATTCCATCACAGTGGTGGGGAGCGGCCATGTCAAGGGAACGAAGAAGTTTATGTCCTGCTAGGCCTAGTAGCATTGTATACTTTAGACTTAGACAAAGTAAAGGTGTGTGGGGAGATGCATTTTTCACTTTGATTACAGTATTGGACACAACAATCACAAAAGTTGAAACAAACATGTAGAGATTTCCAAGTCAGAGCCCCAAGCCATTGTAAAACAGAACACTAAATTCTCTCTAAAAAGAGAATAAAGGACCATTTGCACGAGATAACTTGTCTCCGATTTTTAATTACCACAACAGCTAAAAACTGGTTTGCCTCTCCACCTATATATCATCTGGCTGTAGAAGTTGGAAATTCATAATGCCATAGGTGGGGGCATATTGACTATGTAGGCATCAGGGTCCTCTATAGCCTTCCAAATATTCTCATGCTTGTTAAACCTAGGTGTTTAAATCATATCCCGTTTTATTTCGTGTTTACATTGCACATAATTTACATGTCACATTTCACAAGAATAAAAAAATCATTCATAGCACATTGTAGACTTCCGTTATATATTAGATATGCATATTAGGGTCATCTTGAACATAACAACATGTAGATTACTTGGGTGTTTTAGATTTAGGAAATCGCCATTTGAAGATTTGCTTTTTTGGAATATTTCTTCTTTGTATGTCCAATTGTGTTCATCTTTGCATCTTCAAGCATATTTTTTATTTGCTTATTTCTAAATAGAGGTATGATTCATATTTTATTTGCATCATTAATTGCTATGTTAGAAAAATTAGAAGTTTCATGGGTACATGTCTTTCCTAATTAGTTCATTTTCGTGAAACGAACACCAGAAATTCTAGAAAAAGTTTCATTAGAAGTTATTTTCCATGAAACGAATTTAAATCTAAGCTTTGTTGTCACTGATTTCCGGTTGCAAAATACCTGTTGCCTATTTATGCCGATGGTTCTCCGCCAAGCGAACCCGCCAATCGTTCTCCGCCACAAAAAAACGCAGCGTGAATAACAGATTCAAAGGGTATATGTAGCACCCGTCGACTCATTCTGAAAGGTCTCACAACATATCACCTTTTTTAGAAGAGAGTGGATTACCCCGTGCAGCAGAAAGAAAGTTATGGAGACCAAGCTCGATGATGAGCGGAATGAATGGATCGAAGAGTTTGGGTTTTCGCTGTTATTCGTTGCTGTTATCACAGCAATGAATTCTGCCCAAGTGGTTGCCAACCCTCCCCTGCCCGTTGTGCTCGGTAAGAACGGGGTCGAATACTGGCATTTCGCCCTAATTAATTCTATTAGTTTTTTGTCTTCCCTTACAGTGATGGGGATTCTCGTGAGAGGCATCAAACGGAGTCGGTTTCTATACTGGCTCGTCAAGACTCTCATTCTAACCATCTTGGCTTGCATGACCATCACCCTCTTCTTGGCCTTAAAAGCCATGAATGTGACGCCTCACGAAGCTTCTGCCTTGATGTCGAATCTGCAAGTTTCTGCCTTGATGTCGAATCCACAAGTTCAGTCCTCCTGAGTGTGCCTGCAGCAGTTGCCCGGTTTGCTTTGCATCCGCACATGTAATGAGATATATGTAATAAGAGTGAAAAATATGTAATAAGATATATGTAACAAGCTTCTGCCTGAAAGAAGCAATTGTTTCTCAAAATCATTCGGTCTCCTTTAAGTTCAAGTTCCCCTGTTTTCCCCTGTTTTTATTTTTTCTTTTGTTTTAACTTGACTTCTTGAGTTGATGAATCCTATAACTGCGGTTATGATTTCAGAGTTAGCAATTGTTCAATATCTGTTCTAGACTAGGGCAAATCGTATGGGTTTGGTTATGGAGTTTAGTTTAAGAATGAAGGCTGCGGAGTTGCACCGACTTCCACTTCGAATGCTTGGTCTCTTCTCCAGAACAAGGATGGGAAAGACGTCGAATGACAAAAGCTGTTGTCCTTTCTCCTCCACCTTGATGTGCTTCCTTCCTGTATGTTCTCCACAGTGGAGTCGAATGTGGTTCTGGAATCCGTGAGCGAGTAAAAATGTCGAAAGGCCATGTGCTGCAGGCCATCTGCTGGGCTCAGGCACACATGTCACATACATATATAGCCCCGTTCGCCTGCCGGGTACCGGCAGCACAAGCGGCATCGGTGAGGCCACCGCCTGTCTTTTTGCCTCCCACGGCACGCGCCATCGTCGAGCAGGTCGCTGCCTCGATCGGGGGTGAGATCTGCACCTTCGCACGCTGCGACGTCACCTCATCCAGTCGACGGTCCAGGCCCGCGGACACCTCACGTCATGTTCTGCAACGCCCAGTTCGATGGCCTTTCTAATTTATTTTGGTTGGGCATAATGCCTACATCCACGCGTGCCTTGCAGTGAAGTTTGCATCACCAACACTTTCCATTTTTTCTCAATATATAAGATTAATATCGCAAAAGAAAATTCCAAACTATATTTATTATAATATAAATGCTTCTAATTATAAATGTGCTGCACTATGATGTGTATACCAAAGAAAAAAAATTTCATGTCATATAAAACCTTACAATTATATCAATGTGTCAAATATGCCTTGGATGGTGCTGGAATACACGATATATTCCTCATATGTGTATAAATTTGAGTTTTTTAAAAGTAAAATACATGAGAGTTAAGTCCTCTTGTCTACTAAGTGAAAATAATTTCTCATAATACTAAAAAAAAGATCAAAATTTATGGTTTTTTCCCTATTTAAAATGGCCAGGAAATAAAAAGCTCGTGCGGCTTGAGGAAGAGGGCAAAAATCAATGGTGCTGGAATACACGATATATTCCTCATGATTTCTTCAATTTTTTTTTATTGGTTATACTATATTATTATTCTAATTGCTTAGACTTTTATCTCATTTCTTTTCAGGATATGGGAGTCGAAACTCACTCTTGAAGCTAAATCATCCCCACTCCTAATCTCCTGAGAATGTGGGAATTTGAATCCCACCTCCCCCTTTTCACGTGAGAACGGTAGCTATTAGGGCAAATCCCAATAGTTGATTTTTTCAAGTTCACATGTGGATTTTTTGTGTTCTTAAAGTTGTTTATGTCTAGTCATTGGTCATGTTATTGCATTTCTCATGCAGAACCTAAAACCACTATGTCAATAAGGAAAAAGGATAGTTAATGTGATTGACCGAAATAATACTAGCATTTATTCCTAATAAAAAGACTAAAAAACAAAAGTGCTAGCAAGTAACTTCTACAAGCCTACAAGATTCTTGAAATACACAAGTATGTTTAAGGAAAAAAATATATAATTACATTTTTGTCGAAAATTACCGATGCGGCAGTTCAGTCGTTTAGTGATTTCCAACGCAAATTAACTGGAAGGGCTATTTTGAAATTCTATGCAAAGATTGAGAATCGAGTTGATTAAAATTGGGATGTTTAGGACGAAATTGACATTTAACAATTCTTTGCGGTGTTTGGTCATTGGTGCATGGGAGGGTCATCGTTCAAGACAATCATGCATGATATCCTAAGCCTAACAACCACCATTTACATCTATTCATTGATTGTAGGGGAGAGAGAATTTTAATGGGGTAAGCCACAAGAGGGGCATCACAGAAAACAAGATGGAGGATTATCTAATTAGTTGTACCAATACTTATAAATTCATTTTTCCCCTTTTGCGCCATAAAAATTTATAATGAAATTAGCTAAGAAATATAAGTAGTATCTTGATGTGTGACCTCTCATCTCCTCATCTATTTGCAAATAATATGTCAAACATATGAGAAAATTAAAAAAGAAAAAAATCCCAAAAGAAGAGGAATAATAATAGAGGGCGTTGCAATACACAAAATTTGAGGAGAGGGGCGGTGATGAATGATGAGCTCTCATCTCCTCATCTATTTGCAAATAAATAAACAAATAAACAAAAGGAAGATTTCCTGTCTCCTTCTTCATTTGGAATTTGATTTTCAAAAAGTAAATAAGCTTAATGAGTGACTAAGATACTCGCTTCTTCACTTGGAATTTGATTTTCAAAAGGTAATAGGCTTCATGAGTGATTAAGATGCTCACAGCTATGCATCATAAGGGTGAGCATGGTCCGAGTTGGGCCAATCCACCCCCTTTAACCCTAGGATCAATTCGCACAACTTAATTTTTGGGACTGAGAACCGACCCTATTAAGCTTGGGGTTGAGGACTAGACTGACCTAATGGGTTTTGGTCCTATTTTAGGGTTAACTTAAGATCAACTGGTAATTTTGTTTCATTAATCACGACCATTGCTTTTCCCCTGCTCCTCCATCCCACGTCCCTCACCCTCATCCTGCCGTCCACACTCCTCCGCCCTTTGACTCTCCCACCACGGTCCTCAAATCAAGCGGACCACAACATGATAGCTCACCGATCCTTCATACAACCACTCGCACCAGATCCACCTGTTTCCTTTCCCCTCTCTCTCCCTTTCCTTCCTTTTTGCGTTCCTTCTATCTTTATATCATCATCTCTCTTTTGAGCAAATACTGAAAAATGAACATTGAGGCAATGATCCGTGCTATTAGATTGATGGAATGATAAATCTTGCATCATGTACATCATATCAGATTTGACGACCCATATTTAATTTAATATGAATACTAAATTCACCTAAAATTGCTCATGCCCAATATATCATGATAGAGGGCCAGAATAAATTTTTCCAATGTCATTAACTCGCATCTTAGTCACTTGTTAAACCTATTTACTTTTCAAAATCAAATTCCAAAGCATTAATTTCATGTGACATGAGAACTTCATACATTGAAAGCTGCAAAGACTCCATTTTTTATTGCTAACCATAGCTCTAGGGTTTTTTTTTTTTTTGGAGCAAATTAGTATTAATCTATGATTACATAATATTGGATGATGAGATTTTGATCATCAAGTGGCATGATTTTTGAGTTGGTTGATTGATGGCATATTGTGTGATTTGCTCATCTCATAACTATTTACATCATCACATGGTACGCTTGTTAGAGCTTTAGTAAGGAAGATCCTCCTCCATTGGATCAAAAACTCAAAGAATTAGGCGAAAAAATTGATTACTTGATTAGGACAGCTTTTGTTATTTTCCTTATACCATTAGTAATGGGACATTCGTCGACTCTACCCAAGGTAAAATGCAAGATATATTTTGCCAAGATGTTGATTCATGTTAATTAACACAATCTGCAACAATTCCCTACTCAAAAGGAATGGAGTTCTTTCAAGTTTTAGATGTACAATTGTTAATTTAAATAGCACAAAGGATAGTTTTTGTATTATCATGGAACTTTGGGGGATGAAATTACTTTTGTGAATTTGCACCCTTGTTCTTTGTTGAAATCCGACGTAATCCCAATTAAAAAGACTAATCGTTCAATGTTTCTAGATAACCTCAACATGCACACATATCAAGTGTTCCATAGAGAATTCAAATGTAAATAAGGATCCGAACTAGATATATAATGCAGCATGCACACGTTACAACAAATATATAACACATTAAAAAATATATAAAAAAGTAAAACTTGTTAAATTTGTCGTTCAAGTGTGGTCGCATGTTATTTATCCATACGATAGAAGGACACATTGAAAATGCCGCATTGTCTTCGCTCGGGATCTGATTTGTCGCCCCCACCACATGTCACGTGGAAGAGAAAAAAGACAAAAGGAAGATTTAATGTCTCCTTCCCACACAAGCATAAGCGGCGGCAAGCCAACCTTTTCATCCTCCCCCCGTCCCGATGACACCTTATCCATAGGACCAATATCCAGTCAGCAAGGGAGACAGACCGACGGGCCGTGATCGTCCAAAGTGAAACAGGGGATGAGGGGCGCCGCCACGTGGCTTGCTCTCCTCTTGCCGCGCGCCCCAAATCTATCCCATCCAATCAATTTGAAGATTATATATATAGACACACTTCAGGGGCCACCCTTTTTATACGAGAAAAGGGAAGTGAGAAATATAAATCCTAACATTTTCAAGAGAGTTAAGGTAGAGACGATTTAGTTTCGGGAGTTAATTTTGACTCCCATGCCTTACAAAGATATAGGGCAAAAGTCTAAGTGTAGGTGTGGGAGTAGAGTAAGACCAATAAAAATATATATTTTTTCTTTTATTTTCTTTTTTTTGAATTAATATAAAAAATACTAAATTAGTATATCCATGACAAATTTATCCCATTTTTTTACTATCAAAAACCCAAAACTAGTACAATTGTGATAAATTTACCTTCTATTAATTTTTATTAAATTTAATTATCAAATTGCTAAGTTAGATAACACGTGATAGTTGATTAGTATATTTGTTTGGGATTTTAGTATCTATTTGTCACAATTGTATTAGTTTTATGATTTTTTATGATATTAATCTAATTTAACGGAGGATATATTTGTTATAAACATAACGATGGAGTTTTTGATGGCCAAAAAATTAGCTTGGGGGTAAATTTATCACGGGTATACCAATTTGGGGTTTTCTTTGTGATCATTTGAGATAAATTTATTACACATGTATCAATTTAGAGTTTTTCATGGTCAAAAAATTATTTTTGGATGAATTTGTCATCAAAATACTTATTTTTTTCCCATCATCTTGGCTGGTAAAAATCTAATGATGCTGTATCCAGAAAAAAATTATTAGGTAAAAAGAGAGGTAATATTTGAAGATTTTATCTATCCCAAAAAACTTCACCTAACTTGTAAGATAAGAAGTTTTCATTTTTAATTTGAATTAGTAATAGATAACTCTCTTCGTTTTGTGTGTGAAGATAGAAATAGTGATATGAGAGAGTAAAATAATATGTAAAGATTTTTTATCGGCTTTTTAAACATACTCTCTGTTGTCATATAAGGGAAACTAATAAAGAGTTTAATGTTCATGGAATACTCAATAAGTTTTTAAGTCCAAATTTAGAAGGGTAAACATTCATAGATTATTTGTCAATTATCTTGAATATTGTAAATTATGGTTGCTATATAATTGCAGGGCACGGTTGCTACATAGAGAGGTTTATTGCAAAGTTTCTTCTTCTTCTTCTTCTTTTATGTAAAAGTTGAGATTGAAGTCGTGATGAGATTGCGTTCAACGGAACCAAAATTAAAGAGTCAAACTACGCAATCTCAAGTCTTACCTCTGAAACTATTTGCAAGTACATCTAGGCACATTTTCAAGAACAAAACTAGACATTGTCAAAAGTGCCTATTCTCAACTCATCAACTAGTAAACACCTCCTAACTATGTGGGAACTCCACAGCGGACAAGTCCTATATGATTGCATGACTAAATAAAGTGCTCAGCGGAATGAGACATTTCATATCCTCGAGCTCATCAAGCCAAGTACAACAGCACGAGAACATTGATCCGGCTTCCTCCGGATGAGTTCATCGATCCATGTCCGAAACAAAGGCAAAATGGATTCTTAATTCTACACTATCTATTTCAAATGAAGTGCACTGTCAAAGCATAAGTTCTCTGATCCATCACTACCATCTAGCTCCACCTCTCCCTCACTGGAACGACTCGATCACATCGAGCCCCTGGCGGCCACGCATCTTCGACCGAATTACGAAAGCTAAGAGCATCTTTAGCAAGCAGGATGGCCGGATGAGGCTTCAGAAACATCTACTACGCGGTCGCTCGGGGCCGTGTTAGGCTGCGTCGGCTCACCTGCCTCCATGAATTTTACTTTCTATATTTTTTCAATTTATGAAGTATTGATGTCAGTAAATTTTTTAAATCGTCAATTTTCAAGATTTAAAAAAAAAAAGAATAATGCTAGATTTATTGGAGGTATATGAACTTTAGTGTGCTAATGTTGAGGTGGCCATGACGTGTCCCCAATGGACGTTGAGCCAGCAAATAAAAAGGGAAAAATGAAAATCATAAATATGAGTTTTAGAAAAAATATTAAAGTCACAGAAGAGAAAATTCACCAGCCATTCATGAATTCAAACCTTTTGGATTCGCCAGAATAAAGAAATTATTTCTCAAACTTGAAATTGCAAAAATCACCGAACAATCGCAAGCTCAAAACAACATTGGAAAAATGAAAAAAGAAGAAGAGAAGAAGCTTCAATAAACAAACAAACATTCGAAAGTCAAAAGTCCACAAAAATAATTGATTTTAAACAATCTCTCAAAATAAAGTCACGCGTGTTATTAAAATCGGTCCGGTTTAATTTTAACATAGGCTAAAATTCGATCTAAAAAATGAAAAGTGGAGATCGAACTATTTGAAAATGGGAAAACTTCAAGGAAAAAATATAAAAAATATTGAAAATGCTTTTCTTTTTTGTTCCCATTGATCGTCAAATTCAAGAAGACATTTATGATAGATCAATTTTAAACCTATCCATCTCCATCTTATCGTAGTTGTTTTCAATACTACGCTGTTTTATCCTATAATTGCTTGTGTGCTCACCATATACACAATATTAATTAAGCTAGGTATGCTGCAACTAAAGTATAATGGACGTATAGAATGGAATGCCTTGGTAGTGTAATGACATCCTAACCAAGCAGTATCCCCTTGATAGAACTTTGGACCATGACATCCATCCATACAAGGCTACTAGGGGGAAAAAGGAACATAGAAAAGAAGAGCATATGAGAGAATTCGACTTGTGCAACCATGCAACAATGAGTACAGACTCATGCAACATGCGGAGACTCTTCTAAGGATGATGATGGCAATGGTGGTAGTGGTGGTGGATTGAGCATGACAAGAACAAACACCTCCCTAGGCCTGTTAAATAAGTGGGTTGGGTCAGGTTTGGGTTGGGTCATAAATGGTCTGACTCAAATTAACCCATTAACCCGTTTATGACCCATTTAAGCATAATATAAAATTTGATCCATACCCGACCCAACCCATATTATTAAAACACTTTCCTATCTAACTAAACTTAGGAAAAATTATTCTTATAATCTTTTTTAAAGATTATATTCCTTTAATATTGTTTATTTTTTTAAAAATCGAATTATTAATAATTTTTATTTTTAATATTTTAAATTCTTTTTATTTTTTAAAATCACACACACATATTGGGGGAACAAGACTCACTTGGGTTTTGATGGCCAATCAAGCTAGCAAGGCGCAGTGGCTAGGGTTGTGGGAGCATGAGCAAAAGTCGGAGATCGAGAGAGGTCCGACGATAGTGGCGACCACATGCGACAGCGTCATCATGCGAGCGAAAGAAGGACCTGTTGTACGAGCAGTGGGAGTGAGACGTGGGAGTGAGACGACGCATTGTCGTGCAATAAGAAAGATTTCTTCGTTTTGATTTGAGAGCTGAGATGAGATAAGTCATCTTTGAGAACTAATAAGTAGTTGGGTTCTAAGTAGATTTAAACTTTGACCCATTAACGATCAATATATTTTAGTCTTTTTAGTCTTAAACCCATTATAGATGATTGAAAAAGAAAGTTTGACCCATTTTGATAGGTGTACCCCTCTCGCACATTGCATCACTAATCATTATAAAACTAGTGCATGCTTGAGAAAGAAATGTGACACTAATAAGAAGAGAGACCGAAAGAGAGATGATCAAATGATGTGGGAGCAAGCACGGGGAATGGACAGAGAGAGAGAGAGATTGGGGGACTCAACAGGACGGAGAATTGATAGAGGTGCGCCAAATCCTGAGATGATTTGAAGCGAAATGTCCGTGCATTCGAACTCACGACAGATTCTGAATGCACTTGAACACATGCAGACAATGATCACTTATAAGTCCATTGGCATGGTCAACGGTCTTGCTTGTGTTGACAAAATGGAGCGCGAGAACGAACGCCGCAGATGATTTACGACGACGAGACGAAAGGAGCTGAAATGTGGGAGCGACATGGATGATGCTGGTCAATGGGCTTGAGCTTTACTTTTGAAAGTTTTTTTAAACTATTTGAGAAATCTTTCTCATGAACTATTACAAAATATTCGATGAGATCTTTCGATCTTTTCTTTTTTATAATTATATCCTTTGATTATATATATGTTTTTGATTCGAATTGGTTTTCCATGATGAATATAATAGAAGGTAGTGACATATTAGGAGTATGAAAATCTGATTGGAGAAAAAGGAATCACGATGGAAGGGAGGGGTAGGAAGAAGAGCCGCCCAAGGATATGCAACCTCAGGGCCACACAACTCCAAGCACGGCGCCATCACCAAAACGACTCGCTGGCATATGAGCAGCATGCCAAGTCTCACTTGCGCCCAACAACCAAGCCAAGTCTCACATCCGATGTTATTGAACATATGTCAATTAAGTCTTCATTTTTTTTTACCAATTCAATTCTAAATATTTTCTTGAAATTTCAATACAGTTTTTTTTATCAATTTTGCCAAAAATCATTTACATGACGATTTGCTCATTGTCGGTCATCTTACGTGACATATGGCCACATTAGTGATTTTTAACAAAAAGTTACTCGAATAATTGTATTTGAATTTCAGGCAAAAGTTTAGGACTCAATTGATAAAATCGAAAAGTTTATGACTTAATTAGCACTACACAACATATTTAGAACTAATTAAACATTTTTTTTCTATTTCTAATGACTACATACATTGATGAAAAAGACTGCGTGACGTGTGATGATTTTCACAATTAGGGTTGTGCTATCGGACTGGTTCTACTCAAGGATTGGATCGAATTACCTTGAAAATTTGTCCGATTCTTTTCCGAGTGAGGAACCACATGGGAACTAGACCTATTGGACAAAATTTGAAACTAGTCTCATAAAGCCTATAAATCCTTTTTTTTTTTCACTTGGCATTTTTGTCTTTATTGTCTTTGATGCCGGACACTTACAATTCTCTCTCACTCCCTCACTTGTGACTCACCCTCCTCCTCGCTTGCTCACAACTTGCCCTCGCTCATGCGAGCTTTGCAACCCTCCTTGCTAGTTATTAACTCGTGCTTTGCTCCATTGGCCTTGTTAATCTTTTACTTTGAATTGTTTTGTTGTAAAAAATAAAACAAAAAAAGAAACGAAAGAAAAAACAAGTTCTTGAGTAAATTTTGAAATTAGACCTAAAAAACAAGGCAGTTTTAGGGTAAATAAGGTAAGCTTCATGTTCCAAAAACTATGAATTGATTCTAACAAGGTAGATTTTAGGTTCAGAGTTTAGAATCGATCAACCCTATTCAAAATCTCAATTTTTTCATTTAAAAAATGAACATAGACTCATAACTTGTTGAGATAAAAGAAAAATCTCTATGTGCTTGGCTTTCATATCCTTTTGACTATCTAATTACATGTTTTTCAGTCATTTTCTTTTAATCTAATATGTCCTTTCTGATGGAGCACGATCTAGTAAAAAATTCATTCATTTTATGAACATACTATGCAAAAGAAATATACTATGAAAAACGTTAAACACTGCTCCTACAACACATGAGATTTCATTAAATATGTTTTGATAATATAAACATTTGCAGTGCATAAATTCCTTCAAATTTGCATTCCTTCATTTGTCAAAAACTCCCGAGAGGCATTATATCTAATCTTTAGTTTAAATTAGCTAATGGCTTAAGTGCACCCAACAAATACCCATCTTCTTTCCAGAAAATCACAGATTGTATCGAACCTTTTTATTTTATTTTATTTCATGACAATGTAAGTTCATACGTCAAAAAGACCAAATTGTAGAGATTTTACATTTATCTTTAACATCTAGGGCGGTAAAAGGGGAGAAAAAAACTTTTACTCTACCACCAAAATTTAAAAATATTATGATATTTCAGAATATTAGGAAAAAATCACATACAAATTCATATGTCAATAATTATGTATTGTGGTTTCAAGTTCTTTTGAGATTAAAAAACAGTTAAATTATGTCTATCGTAAGATTATGTAAAATATGAAAAGTAAAATTAAGAAAACCAATCACAAGGCATGAACGGACTTCACCAATATAATTTTTCTGTAATTTTCAGATGTGTTATGTGTTTCCTCCATTTATATTTTCTTTTCAATTCTAGAGGTGCCCCCTTAGGACCTTAAGATTTTTCTTTTCTCGCCCTTTTTCAGCTAGAAATTTTTGGACAATGAATCTCGGCCTTGATTAAAATCCATCGCATGAATCCTTCAATCGGATCCGTTGAACTGCCCCCTCCCTCCGCCTGCAAAATGTAGTTTCTGCATGATCCGTCGTACCATAATGGCTATACGATGATCACGAGCTTGTCACGCCATTACCGGACGCTCTAGCAAACCCCAAGCTAGCCCAGGGAGAATAGCCGCGTAGCAAGCCAATGGAAAGGCATGAGCAAAAAGACATGAGCTTTGTTTGGTTCGACTGCTATTATATGGTCTTTCGGGAAAAGGGATTTTTCGATTACTTTGTGGTCATAGTTATATATATAAATATATTGTTAAATGTTTCGCTCAAAGCCCTCACAAAAATTTGCAAAAACGAGTAATAAGCAAAAAAAGTAGGAATAGAAAACCATTATGGATACCAAATCATTTCTTCCATTCAAATCACAATTGGGAAAGGAGAAAAAAAAAAAGATCGCCAACTCACATGAGACCCGATTGCAATTATTAGGATTCCAAAAATAGTACTAGATTAATTTGAGTTTCATTTCTCTTGATCTAGCATGGTTTGGAGATAACCCTTTAGGCTACATTTGCTAATTGGGATAAAATTTAGGGTAGGACAAAGTTTATTCAAGACAAGATAAAGTCAGATATAAGAGAGATTTAAACGGGATATGGGAGGTAGGATAAAGTTAAATAGGATTTTTAATATCCATAATAGAAAATTTATTTTTCTCGAATAATAAAATTTTTAAATTTAAAAAATTAAAATAATAAAATAATGTTTGAATTTTAATATAAGAAATTCAAAATAAAAAAAATAACAATTTAGTTTTTTAAATTAATATTATTTTTATTGATATATTCGAATTAAATTCTATCTTATAATATAAAATAAATAGGTAAATATTTATTACATATTTTAGGTATTTTAGTATTTTAAGTATATTTATTAAATTCGATTATGGTGTAAACTTCTTAGGCGAAAACTATAAGCTTTTGCTCCGCTTGTGAAGGTAAACTCCAAACAAAGATTGTTGGGCGAAATTCAAGGGAAAAAAAATACGAAATCTAAACTGTTGGCCGAAATTCAAGGGGAAACAAATACGAAATCTAAATTGTTGGCCGAAATTCAAGGGAAAAAAAAATTCATTAGCCTTTGAAGTTACTTTATTTGAAAGTCCCAAAACCAAATCGACCGTCGCGTGATCCTAGGGGTCACCACCTGCAAAATCACACCCGCCGTATCTGTACAATATCCGTAGACCAGGATTCCTCTCGTCGTTCGAAACTTTCGCCCTCGACTCCGCTCCCCGCTCAACTCGAGTTCCCTCCTTTTTCACCTTCTTCGCCACCTTACGGAAGAACTCCTCTCTCTCTCTCTCTCTTCAGTGCCGGACTCGCTCTCGCGCCTGTCGCCAGCTTCGCCCTCCATCCTCGCCGTGCGGCTCTTCCGCTGCCCTCCTTCGCCAGCTCTTGGTCTGTAGGTAGGTGGGTTTGTTTCCTTTTTCCATTTCGGGTGTGGGTTTTTTCTGGTGCTGGTGTTCCGATGGAGGGAATCTCCGGCGAGCTGAAGCAGGCGGAGTCTAAGAAGGAGAGCCTCTCTAAGGCGTACGAGGACTTGGAGGAGCATTTGGATGGCATCCGGGGGTCCCTCGAGCGCCGCGCCGAGGAGCTCCGGGAGGGCGAGAGGTCGCTCGCGGAGCGGGCCCGCGACATCGCGTCCCGGGAGGAGGGGCTGCGGTCGGCACGGCGGAGGGTCGAGGAGTGCGAGGAGGAGGTCCGGATGAAGGGGATGGACCTGAGGTCGATGGAGGAGCGGCTTGAGAAATGCAGGGAGGAAAATAGGAAGGAAAAGAGTGAATTGGTTGCAACCCGCGAGGCCCTTAGGGAGTGTATCTCGCTGAAAAACGAGAAGAATAAGGAGCTGAGCTCTCTGAAGCGGTTGACTGAGGAATGCCGCAGGGATTATAAATCGAAGAAGGAGGTGCTGCAACAGGAATTGGACTCGAAGGAGAAGAGAGTTGGGGTGGTGCGGAGTTTGCTTGAGAAAAATTCTTGGGAACTTAATGCGAATGTGGGCGAGTTGGGTTCGGTGAAGCGTTCTCTTGATGAGTGCTCTAGGACAGTTAAATCGACGAGGGAGGAATTGACTACAGTGCAGAGTATGCTCGACCGCAGTCTCAAGGCGTATGACGAGAGTGAGAACAGGCTGAGTGTTTTGGAGCGCACGATCGAAGAGCGTGATAAGGAGGTCATGGTAAAAGCTGGAGTGTTGCAGTCTCTGGAAGATAAGATAAACGGCTGTCAAGTTGAACACAAAGAGAAGGTTGAAGAACTCAGGGGAATCTGTAAATCCATTGAAGAGCGTTCCAGGGAGTTTGAATCTAAAGAGAGTCAACTCCATTCCATCAATCTATTGATCGAGGAGCACAAAGAGGAGCTCAAATCCAAAAAAGAGGAGTTTGAGGAAATCAACAAGTTGATCCATGAGCGGTTGGTGGCACTTGCTTTGAAAGATAGTGAATTGGGGTTCATTGAAACATCAAATGGAAAGCTTTCCAAAGAGCTTAATTCCAAGGAAGGGGAACTGGAAAATATGATGAAACGGGTGAAGCAGTGTAATGAGGAAATTGAGTTGAAGAAGGACAATCTTGCTTCAGTCGAGGGAAAATTAGAAGAGGTTATTAAATCTCTTGAGTTGAAAAATAGGGAATTCATTGCAGTCCAAGCATCTATCAAAGACCGCAATCTTGAACTTGCATCAAAAGAGAGACATTTAGAGTCCATTGAAATTGATATTACAAAACGTGCAGAGCAACTCCGATTGAAGGACAAAGAGTATGCTTTCCTTCAAAGCTCAACTCTCGAATGTGCCAAGGTCCTTGATTTAAAAAAGAAGCAATGTGATTTGATGCAGAATTCCATCACAGAATGTTCTCACGAGCTTGAATCTCAAAAAGGCAGTTGGATTCCATTCAGAAGAGAAGCAGAGAATGCTTCCAAGATGTTGAACTTAAAGAAAAGCACCTTGATATGCTTCACGTGTCAATTGGAGAACACTCTCAGATGCTTGAAATGAAAAAGAAAGAATTTAATGTGAAATTTGTAGAGCTAGAATTGGAGCGGCAACGGCTTGATTCGATTGAAAAGTCATTCGTGAAGCGCTCTAGGGAAATGGAGCTGAGAGAGAGGACTAGTGTCCATTCTGGGGCAGTGGCTCAAAATTGGAAACACCTATTAATAGATGGACCTGTTCTAGCTTCATGTCAAAATTCTCAACCCGCAATTGCTTTTGATGGAAAGAATCTGCAGATGTTATTATATCGACATTTTCAGGAGCAAGATAGATTGTGCCACAAGGTACTGGAAATTATTCAAACATCTGATAATGCTGCAAAGTTGGTGCTTAATGCCATGGAAGGATTTTACCCCCCGGATTTAGGGAATAGAGATGGGTTACTAGGTATTGGGGTGATTAGAAGGAGTAGTATCTTCCTCTTGGAAAATTTAATACTGTCTTCAGCAGAGATTAAGCCTCAGGAGAGGGAAGCTGCAATGAAACTGGCCGTTGAATGGAAAGGGAAGTTGAAACTTTCACCATCAACGGAGCACCCTTTGGAGGTCTTGGGATTATTGAAGCTTATAGTGGCATATCAGCTAGCTTCTGACTTCGATGCAGATGGAATTCAAGATCTTGTTAATTCTGTATCACAGTTTCAAATAGCACAAGAATTGCACCAGATCCTTGGTTCTTCAGCAGTGCCGGCTGGTAAGTGGAGATGCACCTATTGAGTTGCAATGTTGACTCTGGTTGCCAGTTTGTTTATCATATTATGCCTGGTTTTTGTAGTATTCTTCGTGCCACTTTAATGTTTGTCTCTTTATGCAAACAAAGTTTTGAAACATGGTGATGGCACTGTATGTTGAGTCATGAGAGATGAGGCAATCCCATGTTTTTCCTTATATACTTTGCATATAGAGCACCGATTATCAATTTGAACCAATGAAAAATCTTGCGGATGCTAATGACTACTTTCTGCTTTAGGTACAACGTTTCACCAAATCATATTTCATATCATTGACTACACACTTGTTTATGTTATATTTAATAAATTTTAAATGTCTGATCTGTGGATTTAATAAAATTTCCTTTTAACTTTTGAAGTTAGATTTCACCTTTAAATCATTCACCCTTTTGACTAAAGAGCACAAATAATTATATATCTGACAACTTGCAAGGTAAACTGTTTTAACTCATGTGTAATTTGATCTAAGTAAGCTTGTCTTTGGAATATATTCCAAAGTTGACCAAATGGATTCAATAAGGTTCCTCTAGAACCCATTCTTTTCTATCTTTTAGATTGAAATGCCAAATCCATTTATATGGGTTTAGACAAAGTGCTCAGGTTCATGTTATTTTGGCATCACACACATACACGTTACATTTTTCGAAAGTTCCATCTGATCGGTCAAGCTCTCTAGTTGGAGCGCAAAGAAACCTCTCCAAAGATGTTTAACTGGCAAGCTGAAACTTTTTGGCTTGCTTTGATAATGTTTGTTGTGCATTTGAGACTTTAGATCAATTATATCCTCCATTTCAAAGTTGGACTTTCCTTAGTCTTTACATTTTTTTTTTCATGGTCATTCATTTGGAGCTGTCATCTTGATAAAGGCAGTTCTGATTCTTAACTATTGACTTGCGTTTGTTAGGTTCTTTGGGATCTATTCAACATTGGCAAATAAAGACAGAGGAGCCAGAAAATTTTGCTGTGCTCGATGCAGATGATTCTACTCTTGAGTATCCACCACCACCAACTATCTTAGCTAGAAATGATTTGCAGCTTTTCCAAACTGAGCTTAATGAGAATGCTATGATATGTGAAGAAATCTCACATACGCTGCAAAACTCATCTGACCCTGCAAAAATTGTTCTGGATGTTATTGTGGGGTCTTCCACTCAATACTCAAACAGTAAGGATATGAATTTGCAGAAAGATGTTATGAGGAGTCACATTGTTTTGTTAGAGCAGCTCATGAGAATCTCACCTTCAATAACACATGAGGTTAAAGAAGAAGCAATGAAGCTGGCGAAAGAATGGAAAGCAAAGCTGCCTGGTAAACCCGAGAGCAGTTTGGAGGTTTTGGCATTTCAGAATTTCTTGGCTGCATACAATTTGCTTTCTTTGTTCAATGATGCTCCTCTGTTGGGCCAAACCCTTGGTCCTGTCAATGAGATTACAGGTAAATTTTCTTTACTATCCGTTTTTCTGTCTCAGACTCTAAATTGTAACTTTATTCTTTTTGCTTGAGCATGGCAATACATGATGCAAGATTAAATCATCCTGAAAGTGGGACATGCTATTTTGGATAGCAAAACGGCAGATTTACTGTTTTCCATTGTGGTGCTATTGTTGCATAGAATGGGAGCATGGGATTTCGAAACACATTGATAGAACCCAATCTTCCCTTTAATTCTAGCTATTTGCAGTTAGCATGTTCTGATGTTATATTTTAGAATGTCCTCTTTTTCAAAGTGGGTTGCTCTCTTGAGCACTGCGAACTTTGATATCATTGAGCTTGTGGAGATCATCTTTAAAGTACAGAGACAATACTATTTTGGCACATTTATATGTGTGCTGGGTGATGCCTGGTGTTTCTCGATGGCCTGGGTGTAATAGGCCTTGTTTTACATTTACAATCCCCTGAACCTTGTCTGGTTTCTTATTGACTTATTTCAGGGCCAGCTAGCATACCTGCCTCTCTCTCCAGAGTCCATCAGCAACTGCCCAGAGAGAAGAAACGTTCGGCTAGTGACCCAGCAATCGATTCGGTATCCCAACCCTGTGCACGTAAGTGTAAAAACAAGATCAACAATTACGGAGATCCCCTGTAATCCTCTTTTGGACTAAGGTATTCTCTGCTGAAAGTAGGCTGGAGCCGTGTGGCTGACTCATGCACCTGGTATTGCCACAAAAATCTCATATGATTTCCAGGGGAAATTTGGTTGCTGATGACGTACAGGATGTATGGAAGATAGGTCTCGTTTTCCTAGTGGAATGTATAGATCGGTTTCCTAACACGTGTTGTCCGATGCTTGGCAAGCAAGTTAGTGCATTTTGTACGTTGACTTTCCTTGGAAGCTCTCAGTAAATATTTATAGAATTGTGCAGAATGCTTTAAACAATAGAAGTAAATGAAGACATGCCTCGAGTTTGAGTCAATGAAAGAAATCCGGTTCAAGTAGAAATTCCAAAACCCGAATAAGACTTGTGGTTTGACATTTGAAAAAATAGAAATTGTTGAATACCTTTCATGCTGGAGTCGAATTCTTAATTTGAGTAGGTTTCTAAATTTGTATCGAAAAATCATGTGAGAACGTATAAAATTAGAATCATATTTGAGAATTACATAATAGAGCAAATAAGAAGATTGTTAAGGTTCTCTCGATGAGTTTTGCGAATGAAATCTCTTTGAAAGATAGTGAGATAACATTTTTAGGTTTTTATCGCAATTCTTCGAGAGAGTAGTGAGATATGTTTCAAGGGGAGTTGATGGATTATTAAGTGAGCGTGAATGGTTTTTCTTGTAAGGTGGTGTTTGTGCCTGGCCTGGGCCTTCCCAATCTGTACTGATCACAATTTTTCATCATTCATATTTCTAGCTTGATTCAATGAAACTCCCAAGTAATGTTTTAAATCACTTCTCTATAGAAAATGCCTTGAATTGGTCGATGTAGACCAATTCGATCCAATTCTTGAGTTGAATCGGATTTGATGCAAACCTCCATAAAAGTTTCAAACTTTATTGTTTGCAGAAATTTTCAAAGTATGCATTTAATGGAAAAGGTTCTTGTTAGATATAATTTTCAATTCGTTTATAATTTTTGACAATTGAAGTTTAGTCGACAAATTGGGCATACAATTTAATGAAAATAAACAATAGAAAAGGAAAAAAAGAGAGATAGATAAATAAAAGAGCAAATCAACCAATATAAGTAAACGTCCACGAGGAGACCCTGATCCCCCCCCCTCCCCCTTCCTCGTTTTCTCACGACCGAAGAAGAGGAATGACGTGAGCAGTGACGTGCGCAAGGAACGGCCTAATTCGATCATCAACAGCGCACTGATTAGTTTCATTAACAGGGTAATCTTTTATACGTTACTTATTATACTCGGTTTAACAAAAACTAAGTTGATGCGGCATGGATCGCATTCGAGCCTATCCCGTATGATTTAGAACATTACTTGGGAGTTTCATTGAATTAAGCTAAAAATCTGAGTTTGAAATAGTTAAAATCCATTCCTCATCGTAAGCCACCCTGCGATATGTATATGAGAAGAATTTGTAAAGGAGCTCCGAGAACTGTTCGATCGGAAAATTTTGTCTTGACTTGCATGATATAAATTGATTTGTTAGCTATTAGATATGATTTCCGGCTAATAATTTCATTGAATTGTTTTTAAGAAAATGTCTTCTTAATTTTTTTCCATAAAACAAATAGAGTCTCAATCTTGCTGATATTTTCTTTGATAGTGCCATGTATTCAAGACTAGGAATTTTTTATTTTTGGCACGCACACACATATCAGTCAAACAAAGGATGCGACATACTTTTTGTGTAATATGATATTACGTTTGTTAATTAATCTTTTTATACCTAGCATTACTTTTTGGACTTAGTAGTTCCGATTGATTATGAAATATAGGGAGTATAGAAGTGACAATTTTTATGTTCATTAGAGCGAAGGCGAAGGGGGTTGAGTGAAGAATGAATGCCTCATCGACCACTTGTTTTCTCGGCAAAACCAATTTGTCCAGTTTCCTGGGAAAAATTACGAATTCCATTTATAATATATTTATATTCCTTGTAGAAGCATGCATGGTAATAAGTAGACCTGTTAAACGGGTGGGTCGGGTTGGGTTTGGGTCGGGTCATAAATGGTCCGACCCAAATTGACCCATTAACCTGTTTATGACATATTTAAACATAGTATAAAAATTTTTAACCCATACCCAAGAACATGTTAATATAAAAACATTTTTCTATTTAGCTAAACTTAAGAAAATTATTCTTATAATCTTTTTTAAAGATTTTAAACTTATTCAAGATAACAACCGATTTTAGTCTGAATTTTTAAACTCATTATATATAAAGTGAAATTACATTTGGCCATTTGAACTTTAAATGGCGGCTTTAAATGGGTCATATATAGAACCCTAATTTAGAGTCAATTTAATATTTGACTAAATGGGGTAGTATTTTCCCGAAATCAAATTTTCAAATTTTCATCAAGCGTTTGACCGAAAAGTTTATATGGAAAGTGATTACATTTGGCCATTTAAAAATACTTTAGAGGCTAAAGAAAATATTCAGAACCCTAAATTAAGAAAGGGAATTCCTAATTCGAAGAAAGTGAAAACACTTTTCGAATTTATTTATCTTGAATTTTTTGAATATATTAATTTAATTTTATTTAAAAATTGATATTTATAATTTATAATTTTATTTTATTTTATTCTTTTTTCTTTTGCAGGTTGACATGGACTATCCTTGAGGGAGGCTCAAGCTGGCCAGCCTCATGCAAGCTTGAGCCTCGCCAACCTCGCTGTGGTGATCCCAACCTCACTTGAGGCTAGTGAGGCTTGATCTTGCCCGAGGTTGGCCAGATCAACCCTCAACGATAGTGCTAGCATCTTGTTGCAGCCATCATCAATGCCAAATGATTAGCAAAACAGGAAGAAGGAAAGAGAAGAAAAATAAAAGAAGAAGAAAAGAAAAGAAATTTTAAAAAGAATATTTTACATGAAATTGAAATAATTTTCCAAATGAGATTCAAACACTAGAAAACATTTTTGGTCACATATGATCTAAACAAAGAAAAATAACTATTTTTCTGAAAAATGATTTATTTCATTGAAAATTTCATAATAAAGGAAATTATTTTACATAGAAATCATTTTCAAAAAAATTATTAATTTTCATTTGTATGATGATTTAGGAAAAATGATATTTTTCTTGCTAGAAAAGAAAATTGTTTTTTTCCTAATATAAGCTTGATGTTTTTAGTTCATAAAAAGTATTTCGTTATTCAAACATCGAAAAAACTGAAAAAAATTTCCCAATAACGATTTTATTCCAAACAAATGGACCTTAAAGAAAAACGTTATTTTAGTTAAGCTTACGGGCTATGTAAGTCTAACTAGTCTTTCTCCTTAATTATTATTTGGCATAAACGTGGCTTCTTCACTATCAATTACTGTTTTAAAGGCAAAAGTGTTGAGCATTTTTAGTCGATACAGTGCACACTTCATTTGTTCTTTCTTTTAATTTTGATGAACTACAATTCGTCTGGTCGACATTCACCTTAGATTGCACGAGAGATTGTTATCGATTCTATATTACTATTCGGAGTGTGAATGAATTGGAATTAGAAATTATTGATACCTAAATTTTAACTTATTCATTTAGGATCTAATCATATAAACCAATTAGGAATTTATCCCTACCCCTAGCAAAAGAAATGTTGTTAAGTTGCATATAGGTATATATTATGAGCATCCTTATTGGTAGTTAATTAAGCCCATTCATTTGCATGTTTGTCATACTGGCAGTGGATAAGGTTATGGGGATGGTTTTAAGCTCAATTGGATTAAATGTACTTTGTCCATGAATTTTAAAAAAAAAAATCGACTAAACCCACTCTTTATCATGGCTGGAATGTTTGGTATAGTATGCATGCAGGGTGTTGAGCTCGGAAAGATTACGGAATTTTATCAAATTTTGGGGCAAAAAAAAGAAAATATATTATTTTATGGGCGAAAACGGGGAATTTAACCTCATTGACTGAACTAATGATAGAATTCTCTGGATTTTACGGCCATGGATGATCAAAACTAAGTAGAATTCTCTAGATTTTTAGAAAAAAAAAGTAAAAATCTTTGCTGGCAATTCCACATTTTTTTTAAACGGAAGAGTCCTCTGATAATCATCTCATCTCTCTCCTCTCTTCGCGGCCCCCTCTCTCTCTCACTCCCAAAACCCTCGTCCGACTGACGATCCACCATTTCTCTACATGTAAAGCTTCTGTGGTTTCCCTCAGATTATGAATCATCTGGTCCAAAATTATAAAAAAAAAAAAAAATTGGCTGTAGATTACTTTTGACTTGATTATTTCATGCAATCTATATATTGGATAAAATGAAATATTTTCTGGTTGTCCTAGGTTCATAGCTGGTTCATGTCTTCCTTCTTGGGTTCCGTGGAGTAAATTATAAATTGCTAACAGCCAAAATATGTCCCTTTTGTTCACAGCAGTGTCTCTTGGTCTTTTAATTCATCTTCATGAGCATGCAAATAGATGAAGATTTTGGGCATATTCGATATTCAAAGTCATATTGTCTTTTTAAACATATGATTGTTTGCCAATGTACACATTAGTTGTTTGTTTGGCACCATTGCTACCATCCTCTCTAGGTATTTTCTTTTTAGAATAAGCAAGCTAGTGAGCCAATGTTGTTGAAGAAGCTCGATGGATTTTAACTTCATGCGGTTGAGCTTTTTCTCTCAACCTTATGGCCCTGTAATGGGAAATGGTTCTTATAACTCTTCAGTTTTAATCCCTGGGTAGGTTTAGTCCGTCATGGTTACATATTACCGCTCCATCTCCTCCTACCACAGCCTCCTTTTTTTTTTTTTTTGGTCAAGAAAAAAACTTCATTGATCGTCATTCAAGAGGAAAGATTACATTTGCTTCCGGAATCTAAGCATAAAAGCAAGAATAGTGGGTGTGCTGACATTGTAACCCAATTATGGGGGAGTTTCCCGGCCCGGTGGATTTTGGCGTCCCACCACAGCCTTTGATATGTGCATTATTATGTAGGAAGAAGGAAGCCATCTATTTGGGCCCACCGACCAAGGAGAAGCTCCCAAAGGCATTGCGTTCTGGTGCTTCAACTAATGTTTCTTGATACTTTGTCATGGAACTATTGCGTAATTCTCAACCTAGGTCTGTGTTGGTCGGAACAATATCTTATGGAAAGGTATCAAATGCTGGTCAAGATAAGAGTCCATCAAAGAACCCTGCATCCTACCAAATCTCTTTCGTGGTGCCACCCAATAAGGTTGCTCAAGACCATCCCAACTTTTGTTTCTTCTTCGATGCTTTTACTGAAGGCTAATTTTTCATTTGCTCCACATTTGGAAGGTCGAAGAAGAGAAGGGGAAAGTTTCTTCATCAAGGTGCCTAAATCTGTCTCTAGATGAAGAAGAGTACTTGACGATTGTGCTATGTTGGTTATTTTTCTTGGAGAGAACTTTTGCCCATGTTTAAATTCCATAGATACCTCTAGGCAGCACTTGTAGTTTCATACCCGGATAACTTCCTGTGTTTGCAAAACCAGAGATTTGTTCTACATATATGCATACAATTTAAATTGTTACATATATTAGAGCATCTATCTGGTATAATTTTAGATCTGTGCCCATAATTTAGAAACAAATGCTGATTTTTATGGACTTATGTCCACATACACTAAGATTTAGAGGCAAAATTATTGCTGGCATCTTTTTCTATCAGATGACAACAAATAATCTATGGGAAACCATCCAGCGTTAGTATTATTTGTATTTGATTCGAGTATTTGACTTTCTTATGGGCCATTACCTTTCTTAATATCGTGCTAGAAATATCCAGGATTCCCTGCGGCAGATGCCATTCAATTGACGAGAAATGGAAGGGAATGTACAAAAAGATAAAAAGAAAAGGAGCGGCGATAAGGCTTGGTTTGCTGTTGCCAAATATAACTGCTTGTCTAGAATCGTACATTCAATGGAACGTACCTACTACAACTGGCATTTTTGAGAGAAGGATAGTATACTTTTCCTTGGGAAAGAGACTATACTAAGGGTATAATGTTATGGGCTCCAGTGGAAAAGCAAAAGAACTCTTCTAATCTCTCACAAAGTTCGAAGTCATGCTCGTGCCAATCTAAATGATTTCCAATGGATTTCACAAATGTCGTATAGTCACAGAAATATAACATGCCGGTGTCATCTAGCAGAGTTTTTTAAAAATTACTGTGCTTTTTGGTTCTAACTAGTAAGAGATCCCAACCACTCTTTTTTTTTTTTTTTTGGTAAAAATTTCTGCTTTTAAAGCATTGGAACGTTAAACTTATTTTATCGTGATACCCAGGTAATATAATCAATTCATTGGTTTTGTTTATTTATTGTGCAAAATATTTTTTTGTTTTCTGGGTTCATATATAGTGAAATTGGAAGCCACCATATAACTAGACATGTTCAATTCTTTAGTTTTCTAATCAAATATATCTGATAATGAAATTTACACAAATGATAAAATGTTCTTTCATGGAAATTTCGCCCTATGATGTTTCACTGGGCACGTGCCTTTCAATATGAACAATAATGTCTTTATTTTAAAGGACAATGCATTACTTGAAAAATCATGTTATTAGACAATAGATTGATGAATGATGGTCATCTGGGTAAAGAATAACCAAAATCAAAATACATACGCTACTCAGATATTATTTGGTTTGTTGTTATGATCTAGCACGAAGACTTCAGTGCAAGTTACTTGTTTGTTATAGTTTAATGGATGCTTGTTCACAATGTGTTTTGTTATCAATCAGGCTCGAGATGCAAAGATAAGGTTTCTGGGGACTCTGAAACAAGGGAATGATGAAGAGAAGATGGAGTGGAAGGAGTTGGTTTACTCAACTAAAGGTGAATTTCTTTACTCATAGCTCTCTCACTACACGCTGCAGGGTGCATGTGATGGCATCGATTTGCTCTTCATTTAGGCAATGACATGGGACATTTTTTTGCAAAAATCTGAATCAAGAATGCTATCACATCCGACAAAAATAAGTCCGCAACAGGAAGGCACGTTTAGTAGAAATGTGAAGTAATAACTGGAGAAAAAGCACACTCTGAAGTACACTGTTTTTGGTATAATCTTTATATAGATCATGTATGGTTCTTTACATTAATTTCTTGTGGCATGTCCTTTGGCAGTCGGAGTACCCAAAACCCACATCACTGCTTACCAAGACCTTGGAATATCTACTCGCTCAAAGTGACGTGTTTCCCTCAAATTGACATCTCTTCAGGGTGCTTGTTAGTGTTCTTTATAATCTTTCAGACAGGACAGATTCACTACATGAAAGCATAAGATCCCAAGCAAGTGTTGGTATGTCTGCAAAATGGAAGGCACGTGAATTTTAAAAAAGGACGTAGAACTGGGGCGAATGAACTTGTTTTCATGTTTGGCAGTGCTTAATCATCCTCTGAACATGGTTAAACTTTTACCTCGTACTACTTCCAAAGCTATCGAGGGTTTGTCTATTTGGTCTTCAGCCAGTCTGTAAACATCCACGAGCTGCAATATCAAGCGCCACAACTCAGAAGTCACATTAAGTAGAGTTGAGAATGTAAAGCTCCAGACACATACCTCTTGAATGTGAAGCTTTGAGTCTTTTGTCCAAGCAAGGAGTTGTCATCTTTGAATTCCTTCATTGACGAGGAAAAGGCAAGTTCCATCCTTGATGGTATCTTTGAGGTCGACTTTTCTCTCAACTTGCAAGTCTCTTGACCTTTGCCTGTGAAAACAGGATCACCCCAGTCATGCTCACATACTACAATTACCATATAAGCGAAAAAATCTAGTCGGCAACAAGATACATAGATGTCCATTCTTTGATGGAATTATTTCAGTGCTAGTTTGCTCCTAATCTGAATAGCTTCTGCTCAATACTCTTTCTTATCTATTTAATTGCTTTTAGGAAACAGGATGGATGCCACGCCATACTGTTGCTAAGGATAAATCTGGGACTGATATAGGTGTTGTTCCACTTTATCTTAAAAGGTTTTCCCTCTTCTCTGTTCTCAGGATTACATTTATTTTCTCTCCAAACTTCAAATAGATTGGTTCTTCTATGCTCCTCATGAGTAGGCATAAATTGAGAAACTTTCAAAATCTTCAAGGAGCTTTTTGGGTGTTTTCATTCTCATTTTTGATGTTTATGTGCTGTCACTCATACGGTGAATGTCTTCAACCATTATTGAGCGGACACTTACTACAGTTATGGTTCAAGATACTATCCAAAGTACTAGTGTTCTGTGCAATATAACCCTGTAACTGGTCCTCTGATTCTACTTCGTGATTCCTTATGTAACGATTAATTTTTTGACATTGTGGTAGATACCTTAAAGAATCCGGTTGCTAAGGTACGTGATAACATATGCTTGATTATTGATATTGAATATGATGTTGCAACCATGTACAGCTATAACTTTTATAGTACTTCCTTTCAGCATTGGGCTTTCTTTTACTCTGTTAAGTCTTTGTACCTTTTTTCCTTGGCTGGAGTTGCATTAGAGTTAAAATGTATTTAAGGGTCATCTCTAAAAATTTGGTCCTGTGGAAAATGAGAGATAACTTTGTTATTTTCCAATCAAGCGGGGTAGTTGTGGCTATCTGGGGGTTGCTTAAAGGTGGGAATTCCTGAACTGTTGATCCGATGTTTTGATATTGCAGTAGTTCTGAATTGGCTGCGTATTCTTGACACAGTCCCAGCTCATTGATCCACATCACATATTCTCCTGAGAATGAATGATACACCCTCAAGGAAAAGGTTTTTCTTTTTTTCTTTCAGAGGATAGGAATGCAGTTCCATTGGAGAAATCGACACTATACATGGTCAGTGGCAAACGAGTAATGAAATTACAGTTAGGCCTGATGTTTCTCCTGCCAGATACATTGATGCGGATTTTTGGTTTTTCCCTTTTTAATTTTCCCTCCAAGAGAGTCATCTTCAACGAAGTGTTTTAGTAGATACAGAAAGGTTCTGAAGGGCGATTTTAGGATTTGACAACACCTTGGCAGCAACCTGTCTATCCTGTTTAAGGCAATGGAGATACTTTTAGACTTTTAAGATTGAGCTCCGTGAGGGCTCCAGCCAAAACCATCTGAAGTGAAATTCATATAACATGGTAACAAACCTCCTGCAATGTTCTTAGTTTTTATATGATCAAGAGATTTACTTAAGCATTCAAGTGTTTATTTTTTGTAAGAGGAGTATGTAAACGAAGACATGTGTTTTACCTATACTTATATAAGTAAAATGCTAAGTGTACTAGTGCTGAAGCATTAGATTCAATGCTAATAAAAATTTGGTGTGTCTGCAATATTTCTAGTCTCTTAATTTAAGCCAACTTTTTAGGTTGTCATTATTTAACTGTGTATTTGAAATTTCATAAAACTTTTCTCACTATTTCTAATTTAAAAAATGGTATATAGATTGAAATACTTCTTCAGAATTAGCAAAACTAGCAGCTTAGAAAAAAGCATGATCAAAACTCTTCACTAGCCTGTATTAGTTCACTCAAGTACATTCACGGCTATCATACACCTTTGACCCCTTTTCTTGATTGTCAAGGTTCAAAAGTTTTTGGGAGTGGAGTTATTTCTGTTGGATTTAGATATCATGTCAAGGGGAGTCATCCCCCATAAGTGCTTCACCAAAGTTATCAAGGTCAAATACAGCTTTTGTTTATCAATTTTATCCATTTGATGTTGTAAATGCATCGATTTCCTTTGAAATTGTCTTTCCAATCAGCATTTGATTGCAGCATTACTTCTCTGAATGAGTTGTGCCGATCGCTAAATTTTGATCTTTTTAAATTTCTTGTGTTTATCTTGCATGCAAAGAGTACATGCTTCAAGTTTCACTGCCTGTGATACAGTTTTGATGACTTTTTGATGGACTTGAAGCAGAATAAAAGCAAAAATATACATCTGGAGTGCAAGAAGGTTAGTTTCTCCAAATCTTGTTTTGTTTGTCAATTTCTTTTATCTTGGAAAGATACTCCCACCCAGAAATTCTTGTCAATCTTTCTCTTAGCTCTTCATTCATTGAATATATATTGAATGGATGAAATTTTTAGTAAAGTGCATTGATATATATGCCTCAGTCACGGAAAAAATGAAGAAAATTTTGGAACTATATATGTTACTGCAATCTTCACCAAATGCTCATGAAAGTTTTTACTAGAACTCTCAGATGAATGCATAATGGCAATTTCATTCCCAATTTCAGATTTAATGCTGAATTATGGATTTGCTCAAATTCACTTTGCTGAAGTAAAGAATTATGCTGGAAGCCAAGCTTCTAGGACAACTGGAAAACTGACTAATTGCCGAAGATGCTTCAAAGCAGTAAAATATGTAGAATCGAATAACTAGTGGTCATTTTATGTAAGCTTTGACATGAGTATGGTGAAGTATTCTGCTAAGTCATACATTCAGGAGAAACTGGTCTTTTGTAATGCCTGGCACTGTTACATTCTACAAATGTGTTTGTGTAATCAACTGTATTTGTACCTATGCTAATTGGGAAAACGGCACATGCGAACTTTCATGATGTAGTATCGACTTCTTTTTATGCCTGTTGAAATCAGTTTTGTCAATTGCACAGAAAGAAATCAAATATCCGACAAACTTAACAGAATTCGCTGCCAGCGTACTATCATGTTTCATTGAAAATTAGTTTGGGTTTTTATTTGTAACACCTTATGGCCTTATAGTGCCTTATTTGGCATTGTTTGCCTCATTTTGGTCACACAAGCTTTTACTCATTGGATTGACTCCTTTCTGCAGATTTCTGCCCAAACTTGACAACTAAATGGCTCTGAGGCAATGAAATAAAGGTAATGAGTACATGTATCATGGCTAAAGTGTCTCAGAGAAGATTTGAAGTCCATCTTGCCCATATTAAGTGAGGCTCAATAAGTTCTGCACCAGTTGGTTCAATTTGATATTCTGATTAGGCCCAAAAACAATTAGAGATTACTCTTTTAACTCAGATTGCATCTCCACGTATTTACTGGAGGATGAGAGCACTAGAGAACTCACCCCTTTCTTGACTCGAAGTGTCATTTTCTCTTATATTTGTTAGTTAATGTTAGTCGCATTCTATGAATTTGGTGTTTTGTCTTTTGGTTCTACTGAGTAACAACTAACGACAATGCTCAACAAGTGTGGCACTGGGAAACTTTTAAATATATCTCTCTATTCATCAAGCATGCATCAGTTTTGTTAAATAGTGGATTGGAGAAAGACTTAAGATTGAAGTTCTCACTGGTATTCCTGAATGTCAAATTATGATCTCTTCTTGCTTATTGACCATGTCTTTAACAATTTTCATCAGGACATTTAGAAACAGTAATCTTTGATGTGTTAAAACTGCAGTGGTCTGTAGCTTTTGCATCACCTCCATCTTCCATTGCCTCCAATAAGGTGATTTATATGTTTCCTTTTCCTATTATTCATACAAGATTTGTGCTAAAGGATATTACTGAATTCTTTTTCTTTTTTCTCAACTCTTTTCTAATTATACCCGTGCAATGCAGCGAGATATCACTGTCTATTGGCAATGCCATGCCAACATATCATAAGTCCAAGTACTCTTTTCATACTTTACAGAGCACAGAACAAGTACCGCATGCTGTTTGTTTTGCGATAACATATGTAGCATGTGGCAGGACTACACTTTTTTTCTGTTTCCATTGCCTGTTGCTGTTATTTACAATCTTTGTAACTTCCAGCGGTTCAGCGTCGTGTTTGTACAGCACAAGGAAAAAAAATTTCTCGTGGCTTTTGGGGGGACCAAGAAAGAGCCATCAAATCAGGTTAGGATATTTTAAAATCTTTTTTAAACCAACAATTCTTCCTTTGATTTCTATGCTTTTTTTTTTGCTTTTTTTTCTGTTAGTGGTGGACTTCTTTTGATTTCTGAATTTCTCTGTCTGGTTGAGGTACTAGTTGTGGAAAAGAATAAGAGTCTAATAGACTGAAAACTTGTTGCTAAAAAGCCGCTGGACCACTGTTTGGGAGATGTTATCTTCTAAAGGTCTGGCTACTCACCTAAACAATGATTCTTCACGGCTTTCAGTTGATTCAGTTGCTTGACAAAATCTAGCATCTACCATTGAGCAGCATGGTTCAGCCAGGAAGTCATTGTTGGAGTCCATGCTCGTTGATCCAAATCCATCTTTTTGGCGATGTCTTACTTCAGAAATAGTTTAGTAATGAAGAAGAATATGATAGGACTTAAAAGATGGCTATGCATTTTGATGATGAAGATTCATCGTTACAGGTCAGTATTACCATTGGATCGCTTAAGTTGAAAGTGTCACATTCTCTCTTATTTCTTGCATGCTTTCATAGAACGGGTGCCTTTTCCTCTTGGTCAATTGTCATTTTAATTGTACATTGCAATTTTTGCAACTTAAGACCTAGATTTATCAAGCCATACTCGTGAAGATGATATCTTATTAGTTCTTGGGAAGATGAATGAAAGTGGTCAAGTCAGCACATGAAAGGAAACGCCTTACACAATGTCCTCTATAATTTGCTTGGAAAGTGTACATCTACTATATATGAAGGGCTAGGATATACCAATGTTGCTCAATAGAGGGAGCTTCTCATCCATTGTCTCGTTTTCAAAGTATTTTTCACCCTAAATGAGAGATGGGGCTCCATACAAGTTTTCTAAACGGGCTTCCAGGATTAATCCCCTGGCAATGTTCATTGTGCATCGTTTTCCTCTCTTTTTTCTAGTTTATTGTGCGGACTGCATAAGCATTGTTTGTTGATGACTGCTTGTCAACTTTAAGGAATTATGTTATCAATATAACCCAAACTGTCCTGGCAATCTGGCATTGCTTACTTTAAGTGGTTCAGTTACTCTAGTATGAATTTGACTAACAATAAGGAAATGATTGCGTTTGACTTCAGGCAGCAGAGCACATGAAAAACCATTCGGATACTGTCCAAACCAACTCCAATGGATGTGAAAGCATTGAGGAAGAGACAGCTATGGCATTTGAAGATGAAAACCTGAGTCCTCGCATCAGTGGGAATGAGAGCATTCCTGTTAACAATTATGATTTAGGTATTCACAGAAACTAATTGTAAAGGTGGAGCACCTCCCTCTACTTCAAACATATACCAGTTCTAAGGAACAAAAGTAGCCTTCCTTATCAGAAAAAAATGGAATACCAGAAGGACAGTTGGCGGCTGCATTAGCAAACCAAGAAGCTACAGAGAAAATATTCTCATCTGTTCTCAAATCCAAACAGGAGATGGAGAAGAAATTGGCTGATGCTATGAAGGAGATGGAGGTGCTGAAGGAAAAGCTGGCTGATCTAGAGGTTACTCAGGAAGAAGTAGACAGTTTATCCAATATTATCCACTCTGACAATGTTAGGCTCGAACATGGCGTAACCTTTCTCAAGGCTTTTTTGGATGACACTCGAAAGGTGGACATAAATTGTGAGTTAATCGGGACGTATTCATCTGTGAAAAATCGCTTATGATGTCATCTTAGTGGTTTGCCTTAGGAGTTGCACTCAACTAGAGGTGTCCTATCAGGAGAAAGAACTAAGACTTTCCAGCTTCAGGTATGGCTCTCATTCATCTCGGAATTCGCATTGATAAGAGCGGTGTTTTTTCACTTTTAGAAATTTCAGTACGGGGAGGAATAATTGCTTTCAAGGGCTTTGAATTTGTTTGTCTTTAAATGAAGAAACAAAGTTGCCTGGTAAGAAAGGCGAAATGGCAGATTAAATCCATTGCGTAATTTCTTTTCAAGATTACGTGGCTTTAGCTTCTGCTCCTGTTGGGATGCAATAGCTCCTGATACTTGTTCCCATAGTGGCGGTTTTCTTTAGTCGGTAGCGCTCTCATGTCGTGTCTTTGTTCTTCTCATATTCCACTCACAATGCAGGTCGAAGTTTTCCATCTTAAGCAAACGTTGCAATCCATAGAAAATAGGGCGCCCACCCCGAGGAAACCTTTTTCATGTTTAGCAGCACAGCATCCATCAGAATAATGAACAAATCTTTCTCGGCGGTATCATAGCGAGCTGATGAATAACCTTCAGTCCATTCCAGGCCATTCTGTACTCAGTTTGGCCGTGGAGTCTCTTGCCTGGTAAGGAGGCAGTGGCCAAACGACAATGAACATCTGGCAAAGGACCACGTAAGACAAATCCTTTGATTTACCTGCCCTTCGGATACATGACTCCACAGTAGTAGTAGCCCTTCAAGGTAACTTGTAATATATCGTTTATTGGGTAATTAGCGTGGGTCCGACCAATTCCAAAGACTATGTCGAATTATTTGTATGCACGAGGCCGTTAGCAAGAATCGCATTGTGGATTTCTTCAGCTACAAACCAGGAAAACCAAACAATTTTCTACACGTATCTACAAGATTAGGTATTCTTCTCACGATTTGATTTTGATCCAACATCCAACTGAAATAATTTTCCTCCATGAAGTTCAAGATAAGTTAGTTGACGGCTAGGCCCTGTTGGTTACTTTGAGATCATCGTGAAAATGATTGTCACATTCGCCCCTACGTTAGTGATTCACTCATTGCAACCTAACAATTTATATATGAGATTCATCATCGTGAAAATAATTTATGATGACGATAATGATATATCTGCCGCTACAGAGAGTATTAGTCCCCTCTTTTCTCGCCATAACAACTGCGCTTAGAATTTATAGCAAAGCTGTCTTGGTTTGTAGCACTTGAAACCAGGATTATAAACTAGTCATTTTACAAATTTACTGAATATATAATATCCGATAATTCTACTATGATAGTCATATCTTTATAATCGTGATGTTAATCATTTAGCAATGTTATTGATTAATTTTTTGAATTAAATAAAAGGAAAGAGATAAAGGGAAATATCAGGTAGCGTTATGGCTTTATTGTTTAATTATATAGAAAGGAAAGAAAGAAGTGAGATATTGGGAGGACTCTGTTACATGTACGTTGTAATTTTTTTGTTTGGTGATTTGCTATAATATTATATGAGGTTTTATTTAATAGTTATTTCAGTTTTGATTATCATGGAGATTTTTTTTTGGTCAAGGTTAGAATGGAAATATAAGCGCAACAATCATGATTGCAAACAAACAAGCCATGTGATGCATAGTTTTTTTTTTTTGGTAAGGTTAATGCATAGTTAGTTCGTAATAAGTCTATAATGTGACAACTAGATGTGGAGTTAATTGCATTCTGGTTAAATTCAGAGGCAAATCCATTTCCTCATCAGGGTTAGGGTGTAAATAAACAATAATGAATGAATCACTTGCATGAATATTTTTAATTGAGAAAAATTTCAAGCGAAAGAAAGAAAGAAAATCTATACTTGATTTTTGGAGTGTCAATTAATGATGAACTATTGAATTATAAGATAATTTTTACAGATTAAAATTGCTTCTCTTAGGAAAATTGAGCTAGCTAGCATACTCAAAATGCCTATCATTAACATATTTATTGCAAAAATGTCGAAAAAATTATCGAAAAAGTCATATGCCTATTGCATTTGTAACAATTTAGTCCATTTGGCCAAAATGTAACTAGATAGAATATAATATAAGATCCATGAATTTTGATATATCATGTCCATTATAAATCGGATATATTCATATTATATCACGATATTGTTTGATATAAAAGATATATCGGTGTAAATAAATCTTAAAGTTTACAAATAGAGAAGGTATAATCTCTCGCGACATTTTTACTTACTTTATTTTTATTTTCTTATTTCATTTTTATTTTTCCTCTCTTTTTTTAATTAATTTCTTTTTTTATTTCATTTTCCCCTTCTATCATTCTCTAATAAAATTTTATTAAATAGTAAAATTTACCAATATGCCTAAAATACCTAAAATATGTAATAAATATACATATATATTTATATGTTGAATTTACAATGTAAGATATAATTAAATTTGAAAATATAAATATAAATAAGATTAAATTAAAATTTTATTGTTTTTGGTTATTTTGAATTTATTATATTAGAATTCAAATATTATTCAAATTGAAATGTAATTTTAATTTTGTTAATTTAAGAAATTTTTTATTCAAGAAAAATAACTTTCTTATTATGTATATCAGAAATCATGCCTACCCTTGTCCTACTTACTCCATGAAATAATTTTATCAGTTCTATATACTTTTTATATTCAACTTTATCTTATTTAGTTTTTTAATTGAAAAATTTATCTTATTTTGAGTAGGGATAGCATTTATTTTATTTTAAAGCCAACCTCCTTTTTGAAAAAAATCTTGTTCTGCTTATATGCTTTTTATATCGGACTGTATAATATTTTTCTTTTCGGTCGAAAATTTTATCCTATATAACATTAATTTTATTTTAAAGCCCAGTAAGTGCAGCCTCGAGGCGAAAAGTTCTCCCCTGTTACAAAGGCGCACGTGATGTGATGTGATGTGATGTTTTCTGTCGCTGCTTCGGAAGCAGTTTCTTAAGAAGCCTTCTCGCACGTTGAGGTTCCCAGCCAGCACTACTCCTCCCTCTCTCTCCACGTCTCACCAACCCCTGCACTGCAGTTCGCTCTCTCACTCGTGCTCGCGCCTTCACCCGACTCTCTCCCTCTCTCGTTCTCGCGCCCTCGCCCGACGGACGGCGAGTTGGTGGAACCCTTGAGACCTTCCAGTAACCTCGACACGCTGCCTCCCTTACTCTGCTTCTGGAGTTTCTGTTCCTGAGTTTGTTTTGTGGATCATCCCATTTTGGAAGAAGGGTCGGCGAGTTTTGTCACTCTTTTGGGTGATTTTGTTGTAAAAATTCGTTTTTTAGTTGGCATTATCACTGTAAGTGATTTTTTTCTTTTTTTGGGTGAGGTTTAATGTTCGATTGTTTGTGATGGTCCATTCATTACGTCATTTTCTTGAAAAGATATTAGATCACCGTGGGACACTTTCAAATGAGTAATGCTTGCAATTTCATTATTCACACAAACCATTGGATGACTTATGGGCTGCCTTGCTTGTGGAATGGTTTCACGAAAATGGAGACGAACCATAATAACGTCCGATCTTGTTTCTGGAGTGGAAAAGGGATATATGAAGTTTGTTCTGTTCCTCTGTGCATCTCTGTGATGGGTAAATCTCCATAAAAATAAAAATAAAACTGACAGAAGTGAGTGTGTTTAAATCCTCCTTGCTCTTTGTCTAAGATTGGACTAAAGGTACCAAATCCCCATGATGTGGTAAAGGGAGGATATTAGGGAAGCAGTGAGTGGAGATTCCCCTGCAGAGAGCCAGATGAGGGGAGACCCTCACCTCTGGTTCGGATGGCGGGGATATCCCAACCCTACTTTCATTATGCCTTTGCAATGTTACTTGGTTCAACTCTATTTGTGACCTTTTCTCGTACGTGGGACTTTTATTCATGATTGAATACAACCAAGTCAAAGTTGTATGCCTACATAACCTTATCTACCAGACCAAGGAAGAAGGTATCGGATAGGCAGTGATTAAAAAAAAAAAAAATCATCATCAATGATGATTCGAAATCAAAATTATATGTAAATTTCTACGGAGGAGGGGAAAAAATACACTTTAGCTGATTAAGATTTCAGTTTGTTTGTTGAAACTGTCCTTGATGTTTCTGAAATTAAATGATTTGCTCTTATCTTTCCCTTGGATCAGCAAATGGTTGTTTTCATCTCTTGCATTTTAAAGTCCTGTTTCGACAAAATACAGGAGTGGATTACGACACTTTGATGATGATGGAGATGGTTATGAGATCAAGTGTTGGATGTAGCACTAGTTTTTGCATTTTATGTCGTGTTGAGATTTTTCTTTTTTTTCCTGCTAGGTACCTGCATCACGTTAACTCAACATTATGGAGAAGGGGAAGCAAGTAATGGGAAATGAAGTTTCGGGTAAGGAGGGCCTATACCCTGTCAAACCTTATCAGAGGGGTGAAGGCTTGCCTTATGCTCCTGTAGATTGGCCTAATCCGGGCGATACTTGGTCTTGGAAGGTTGGCGGTAGGACCACTCTTTCTGGTTTCTATCGAGATAGGTATATATATCCTCCAAAGCGTCTCTGCGGCAATAACCCCAATACTTTCTTTGCGAGCAAGCCTTCGCTTGAACGCTATATCTCTTCACAGTTTCCAAATGCAGATGTCGATAATTTCTTTGCTTCTTTTAGCTTGAAGGTTCCCACTACGAGGCCTCACTGTAGCGAAGGTAAGAATTAGTTCTTAAATAGATTTCAGTATCTCATTATTGACCTGTCATTTATTTCAGAAGTCTGATGTTCCAGAATATGGAAGGTCTACTTTGCTCATAATGTTTGTATAAGCTCTAGTATGGGGATAACATGATCTGTTCATCTCTTTCGGGAGTGTGGCTTTGATTAAAATTTAAATTGGTTTGGAGGTTGGATCTTTATATGATAGAAGATGCTACAGAAAATAAACATTTTACTAGTCTAAAGGGCATAAGAAGCTCAGAATTACCAGATCTATGAGACCAACTTCTGGTAATATTTAATCAATGAGGAAAAGGATGAGCCTGCTTGGGGTTTAGAATCTTTTTTAGTACGTTTTGTTATCTGGATCGAGATCACTGCATATGTGGAGTTTCAAAATACTTCAAGGACCATGCCATTTTAGTATAGGGATTTGGGTCAAGTATGAATTCAGGGGTTTCTTCTGTTGGGGATGTGATGTAAATGAAGTTTCCTCTTTGTTTTGCTATGCCATCTGTAATCTAGGTAACTGCTAGTACATATTGCTAAGGCTCATAAATTTTAAGGACTCGACATGCAGTCTTTTCTAGTTCAATTTCCAGAGAAAGGCCTTTTTGTTCATTAGCCACTTTTGACTGAAAACCCTTTTGCTACATTCTCAGAGGTAATAGATCTTATTTATGTATTCTGGTTTAATAATTTTCGTTTTCAGATAAGCATATTGTGGTTGTCATGTATGCGAAAGATGTTGAGCTGAGACTAGCAAAATTTAAGCTATTGTTCAGTTTCTTGATTGTCCCAATGTTTAGAAAAAGCACTGGCATTTCATTCCTATGTAGTTATTTTTTGATCCTCTGACATGCAGATTTGCATAAAGATCACGTACCACTGGACAAAATTGCATCTAAGCAGAGAAAAGAACCCTTCAGTAATTCCGAGAGGATGAAAAAAGCTAGACTAGCTATGCCACAAGCCTTCCCTAGGCGTAGAACCCGACAATCTTACAAATTTCCAGCTCGAGCCAACATTAGAGGTGATAAGTCTGTAATTGACTTGTGTTCATCGACGGATGATAATACAAGTGATGAAAGTGGATATTCAGAAAGTGGCTTTGAGTCACCCACTGATCTTGAGGACGTTGGTCTTGACCAAGATAAGTCGCCGAATGATCCCGAGGACGTCAATCTTGACCAAAATATCAGTCCTAGCAGCTCTGCATCCAATGCTTCCAAGGCACCAGATACACCAAAAGTCAAGAAATTTCATGCTCAGTCTTGTGAAGATAATGTTGACGACTGTCTAAAGTCTTTGGAACATATTCTTTCTCAGCACAATGATCAAGCTCAGGTGCAGACTCCTTTGGCTCCTGTTGGTTCTGATGTGGCAGAGGACATATTCTTTGGAACATATTCTTTCTAAAGTCTACTTATCGCAAGAAGCTTTCTTCCATTCTTGCCCTGGATTTCTCATGCTGGCTGTCCTCAAAGAACCTGAAAGGGATTAGTTTTTTAGTGGAGAAGCTCGCAATGGATCCCGCCTTAACTATCAATCAACTGTTGAAGTTGGAGGAAATCCCCAAAGCAGGCAAGGTTTTTCTGCAAGCTGAGGGAATTGCTGAGCAAGCTAACAAATTTTTCGGAGATATCCAGGCCATGAAGGACAAGCTTTCTTCTATGAGGGAGAGTTTAGTGATCTGAAGAAGGGGGCAGCAGAAGTGCAGTCTGAGGTGGATTCGAAGTCATTACTTGTGCAAGAGATGGATGAACAAATTGCTCAGATTCAGTCAAGGCGAGCCGGACTTGCTCGTGACCTTGAGTCAAAGAAGGAGGTGAAACTTCAGATGGTTGATGAGGAGAAAATCAGGGAGAAATCTATATTAGCTGTCATCCAAGAGATTCATAAAGCAATTGCTGAAATCCCAAAATGGGAAATGAACAAGAAAAATGCCAAAAGGCGAATGGATGAGATTCTTGCTCAGTATGCACCTTTCAAAGGTTTCTCCTTTGAGGAACCAGAAGCAAGCTGTGCACCATCTCCACCATATCCAGCGGCATACCCACCTTCACCACATTTTCCCCATCCTCCATCAGCCTGTCCTCCTCCAGTGAATCCTCTCCCTTTGGCTCAATCTCTGCTTCCAACTTCACCACCTCCTGGCCCTCCAGGTATGTGCCTAGTTTCAATATTTACACATGAATTACCTCATTGTTATGATGTTTCAATGTTGGTCATTGCCAAGTGTCATCAATTGGGAGTGTGCTGGTCATTTCTCAGGTCCTTATCCAAGGGATTTTCCTCCACCGCCTCACTGAGAGAGAGCTGCTTGGAAGCTGCTATTGGAGTCATGTAATTATTTGGTCGAATGCTGGATGTTTTCTTCCTTTGACTTGGAAACTTTTCTTTGTTTTCTAATTTTATTGTTGCGCGTCAAGAAGTGTTCATGTAGCTAGTTACTTCATTATAATCCGTTGTGTTTAATACTAATTCCGTTTTATTTTTATTATTCGTTATTAGCATAGCCTACATCAATCTAAAAATATCCTGCTACCAGAAGAGGAAAAACCAATTTCTTTCACATATGGTAATCTTACACGATTAGTGTAAGAGCCCAATTGCATTGTGCATATTTTGCAAATGAATAATTACTGATTGCTAAATCTTCAGGTTGTATGTAAGTCAAAATCTATCTTGCAGTTCATTTGCATTGATCGCCTCAGTTTTTTGCCTCTGAAAATCACGTTACATGTGATATCCTACAATTTAAGCAAAAGCTAAAGGTAACTGCCACAATAGTTACAACCCCATGGAAGAGAGAAATTGCATGGACGGGCTTCTGTTCATGAGTCATTATAACCAATTTTGGTGGGCAAGTTACCTAGATAGTGACAAATTCATGGAAGAGAGGATTTGCACAAACAGGCTTCCATTCATGAGTCACCATAGCCAATGTTCAAAAGGACTCAATCCCCAGCAGCACTTTAGTAACAGAAAAGAGGAAGCATGAGAAACAATCCAGACATTTGTTATGTAATATTACATATTCAAATGACGGTTAATGTTCTACATTCTCTGCAAAAGTGTTCTGTCAAAGTAAATTTGAATTCTGAGGAGAACATGTGAGCAATGTCTTTCTCACATGTGCTGCTAATTGGAGGGAAAACTGAACCAGGGACTGATAGATTGTCAGGACGATCTTATTTTCGCTGATCTTGCTCGTATTGCTTTTTCCTCTTTCCACTCGGTGCCGAATTCACCTCACCGGTCCTTCACAGTGTGGGGGTGTTCAACACTTAAAACTGAGCGATGGTCTGTGATGAAAGCTAAAGGGGATATAGTGGTATATTTGTTTACTTCAATAAACATCACTTTGATTGATTTCCGCTCACTTTGATGACGACGACAATGATGATGTTGGTGATTTGATTGATCACCTCCGCAGCACCTGAATGCATGTTCTCATGTTCATTGCATTTGCTTGTTTCAATTTGTTTTCAAATATATCCTAGAATGAAAGCATGTCAATCACTTGGGGTCTCGTTGATAAGAGCTCTCATCTGAGTAGAGATGACATGACATGATCAGAATCATAATTAGCTAGCACAAACTTGTTTTAGTGTTACTTACAAAGTGCATCACATAAACCTTTGTTTGCATGATATCTTATTTGCACAATTTGATATTTTTCCCACAAGGTGTTTAACACTATTATACCAGCAATACACAAGTGGTTTTAAAAACTATGTTGCCTTGATTATTATAGTAATTGTGTACATTTTGCATAAGGAAATATTTGCTGGTGTGACTTACCTGACCTTCAGGTCTATTATGTCCTTTTTTTTTTCTATCTGTCAAAAGGGCATCAAATATAGAAATGAAGGCCCATGATCAAAATCAAGAATATTGATTGACTTCTGTTCGTTAGACTTTGAAACAGTGTGTTCAGTCTTTTAAGTTACCATTGTCTCAGACTTAATTTATATCAGCATTCTTTTCTTTCTTCAATGAAAATTAAAGTTGCCGGCTTTTGGTTGACCTGCTTTTTGTTTAGATGATTTGGTCAAGAAACAAGACTTGAGGCATCCATCCATCACCAAGAGCTGGTTGCTGTGGAGTTCTGTGTGGAACAAAATGTTATATTGCTGGGGTCGGGAGCAGGAAGAAAAGTATGCATTGGCTAGAGGTAATGCATTTGGCCCAGCTAGACCATGACCATTCTGATTGGGCCCAAAAACAATTAAAGATTAGTCTTTTAACTCCAGATTGCATCTCCACGTATTAACTGGAGGATGAGAGAACTTGAGAACCATCCCCTTTGTGACTTGAAGCGTCATTTTCTCTTATGTTTGTTTGTTCATGTCAGTCACATTCTATGAAATTGGTGTTTCATCTTTTAGTTCTACTGAGTAACAACTATGACAATGCTCAAGAAGTGTGGCACTGAGAAACTTTCAAATTTATCTCTCTATTCATCAAGCATGCATTAGTTCAGTTAAATAATGGATTGGAGAAAGAGAATTGAAGTTCTCGCTGGTATTCCTGAATGTCAAATTGTCTTCTCTTCTTGCTTATTGATCATGTCTTTAACAAATTTCTCCAGGAACATTTAGAAACGGTCATCTTTGACTAGTTAGACTGGAGTGGTCTGCAGCTTTTAAAATGATTATCTGTTTTTGCTTATTGACCATGTCTATAACAATATTCTCCAGGACATTTAGAAACAGTCATCTTTGATGCGTTAAAACTGGAGTGGTCTGTAGCTTTTGCATCACCTCCATCTTCCATTGCCACCAACAAGGTGATTTATATGTTTCCTTTTCCTTTTCTTCATACAAGATTTGTGCTGAAGGATATTACTGAATTCTTTTTCTTCTTCCTCAACTCTTATCTAATTGTACCAGTGCAATGGCGGGAGATATCACTGTCCATTGGCAATGCCATGCGAACATATCATAAGTCCAAGTACACTTTTCATGCTTTACAGAGCACAGGACAAGTACCGCATGCTGTTTATTTTGCAATAAGATATCTAGCATGTGGCAGGACTGCCCTTTTTTCTGTTTGCATTGCCTGTTGCTGTTTCTTACAATCTTTATAACTTCCAGCGGTTCAGCCTCGTGCTTGTACAGCACAAGAAAATAGATTTTCTCGTGGCATTTGGGAGGACCAAGAAAGAGCCATCAAATCAGTTTAGGGTATTTTAAAATCTTTTTTAAACCAACGATTCTTCCACTGATTTCTATGCTTCTTTTTCTTCTCGCTTGTTTTCTGTTAGTGGTGAACTTGTTTTGATTTCTGGACTTCTCTGTCTGGTTGAGGTACTAATTGTGGAAAAGAATGAGAGTTTAATAGACGGAAGACCTGTTGCTAAAAAGCCGCTGGACTACTTTTTGGGAGAAGGTCATCTTCTAAAGGTCTGGCTACTCAACTAAGCAACAATTCTTCACGGCATTCGGTTGATTCAGTTGCTCGATGAAATCTAGCATCTACCATTGAGCGGCATGGTTCAGGCAGGAAGTCATTGTTGGAGTCCATCTTTTGGCGATGTCTCACTTCGGAAACAGTTTAGTAATGAAGAAGAAAATGATAGCACTCAAAAGGTGGCTATGCAACTTGAAGATGAAGGTTCATCGTTTCAGGTCAGTGGTATTACCGCTGGATCGCCTAAGTTGAAAGTGTTACATTCTCTCTTATTTCTTGCGTGCTTTCATATAACGGGCAGCCTTTACCTTTTGGTCAATTGTTGTTTTTTTTGACATTGCAATTTTTGCAACTTAAAACCTAGATTAATCAAGCCAAGCTGGTGAAGTCATACCATCTCCACTCCAACAAAACAGCACCTGGAACGCCCTTATTAGCTAAAAGGATGTATAAGGGAAGGAGAAAATAAATCACCAGTTTGAAAAACAGAAGCTTGGGAAGTCTTCTTATTTAAGCCAACTTCTCTTGTATTTTGATATCTTATTAGTTCTTGGGAAGACGAATGAAAGTGGTCAAGTCAGCACATGAAAGGGAAAGTTTTACACAGTCCTCTATATTTTGCTTGGCAAGTATGCTTCTACTCTATATGAAGGGCTAGAATATACCAATGTTGCTCAATAGAGGGAGCTTCTCAAGTTCCCTCTTGTTTTCAAAGTATTTATTGCACTAAGTAAGAGATGGGGGTCCATATAGGTGTCTAAACAGGCTTCCAGGATTAATGCCCTGGCAATGTTTTTTGTGCATCCTGTCTCTGTTTTTTTTCTTTTTTCTTTTTTGTTTATCTTGCTGAATGCAGAAGTATCAGTTTGTTGATTACTGCTTGTCAATTAAGGAACTATATTATCAATGATACCTGAACTGTCCGGGCATTGCTTACTTTAAGTGGTTCAGTTACTTTAGTATGAATTTAACTAATAATGAGGGGATGATTGTGTTTAACTTCAGGCAGCGGAACACATGAATAACCATTCTGATCCTGTCCAAACCAATTATGGACGTGAAAGCACTGGGGAAGAGACAACTTTGGCATTTGAAGATGAAAAATGGAGTCCTCGCATCAATGGGAATGAGAGCCTTCCACTTAAAAATGCTGATTTAGTATTCACGGAAACTCGTTGTAAAGTTGGAGCACCTTCCTCTACTTCAAGCATACACCAGTTCTAAGAAACAAAAATAGCCTCCTTATCAGAAAAAAATTAAAATGGAATGCTGGAAAGACAGTTGGCGGCTGCATTAGCATACCAAGAAGCTACAGAGAAAAGCTTCTCATCCATTGTTGCTCAATAGAGGTGCTGAAGGAAAAGCTGGCTGACCTAGAGCTTACTCAGGAAGAAGTCGACAGTTTATTCAATATTGTCCACTCTGACAATGTCAGGCTTGAACATGGTGTAGCCTTTCTCAAGGCTGTTTTGGATGACATTCGAAAGGTGCGCACAAATTGCAAGTAAATTGGGACATATTCATCTGTGAAAATTGCTTATTATGTCATCTTTATTGTTTGTCCTAGGAGTTGCACTCAACTAGAGGAGTCCTTGCAGGAGAAAGAGCTAGGACTTTCCAGTTTCAGGTATGGCTCTCATTCATTTCAGAATTTGCATTGATAAAGAGCGATCTTTTTTCACTTTTAGGAATTTCAACACACAGAGGAAGAATTGCTTTCAAGGGCTCTGAATTTGTTTTGTCTTCAAATAAAGAAACAAAGTTGCCTGGTAGAAAAGGCGATATAGCAGATTGAATCCATCATGTAATTTCTTTTCACCATTATGTGGCTTTGGCTTCTACTCATGTTGGGATACAGTAACTGCTCATACTTGTCCCCATAGCGGTGGTTTTCTTTAGTCAATAGTGCACTCACGCCGTATCTTTGTTCTGATTTTCCACTTACAATGCAGGTTGAAGCTTTTTTTATCTGAAGCAGAGGTTGCAATCTATAGAAAATGGGCCGCCCACCCCGAGGAAATGTTTTCATGTCTATCAGCCCAGCATCTGTCAGAATGATGAACATATCTTTCTTGGTGGTATCATAGCGAGCTGATGAATAAACTTCAGGCCATTCTGTTCTCAGATTGGCCATGGAGTCTCTTGGCTGGTAAGGAGGCTGTGGCGGACGATTATGAACATCTGGCGAAGGACCACATAAGACAATACCTTTGATTTACCTTCCTTTTGAATGTACGACTCCACAGTTGTAGTGGCCTACTGGATAACATGTAATATATTGTCAATCAATTCATCTAGTGAGTAATTAGCGTGGGTCCGTCCGGCTAATTTCTGGTGCAGGATAACAAGCCGTAATGTTTATATGAATATGTCAGTATAATTTTTGTACACGAAGGCTGTTGGCAAGAATCGCTTATTATTTGTCTTCATCGTCAGAGCAAGACGGTTTCCCTGGCATTCGCCTGCGTGGATTTCTTTAGCTACAGACCAGGAAAGATATCACCAACATATATATACACACGCGCACACACGAGGCAAAATTGGAAATTTCTGTTTTGAGAGGAGATTTAATAAAACTAACCTCGGTTTTTATCCTTCACTTCAATATGTATAAGAAGCGCATCGATAGCGGATTTTATTTTATTTTGGGCCAGCAGTTCTGGATCAGGTTCAGTTATTCTCTTGAGAGTTTTATCGAGTGGCGGAGCAGCTGCATGCGGATGCTTATTAGTCTTCCGACTCAATATAATTGTAGAAACGCTGACCACATGGAGACGGGGAAAGAAAGAAGATATATCCCAGAAACCCAAGTGATGATGTTCAAGCCCCCATGAATACAGCAAAAAGTTTCTACACGTATCTAGTAGATTATTTAGGAGCTTTTCCTCCATGAACTGACGGCCGGTGAATTGCCCTCATTTGTTATTCAAAGACTCCTGCATTCGCAATTAACCAAATATATATGCGATTTAGTCGTTGTGAAAATAATTCATGACAATGATAATGCTATATCTGCTGCTATATTGAGTAATAGTCCCCTCTTCCCTGGCCATAACAACTGCTCTTAGAATTTATAGTAGAGCTGTCTTGGTTTGTAGCACTTGAAACCAAACTAGTCATTTTACAAGTTTATTGAATATGTCATATCGATAATTCCACTATCTTTTATCTACATAAGATAGTAATATCCTTACAATTGTGATCTTAATCATTTAGTAAAGTTATCGATTAATGTCTTGAATTAAATAAAAAGGAAAGAAAGAAGGGAGATATTAGGAGGACTGTACACCGTATTTTGATCTGCTTCAATATTATATGAGGCTTTATTTAATAGTTATTTCAGTTTTGGTTATCATGGAGAAATTTTTTTTATTTTTTTGTTCTATTTTGGTCAAAGTTAGAATGGATATTATAAGCACAACAATCCTGATTGCAAACAAACAAGCCGTGTGATGCATAGTTAGGTGCGTAATAAGTTTATAATGTGAAAGGTATTCCAACAACTAGATGTGGAGTCAATTGCGTTCTAGTTAAGTTCAAAGGTAAATCCATTTCCTCGTCAAGGTGTAAATAAACAATAATTAATGAAGCACTTGTGTGAATATTTTGAATTGAGAACAAATTTAAGCAAACGAAAGAAAGAAAATCTTTACTTAATTTTCGAAGTGTTAATTAATGGTGAACTATTGAATTATAAGATAATTTTTATAAATTAAAATTCCTTTACGTCTTAGGAAAATTGAGCTAGCCAACATACTCAAAATGCCTATCATTAACATATTGATTGCATAATTGTCGGGAAAATTATTTAAAAAGTTATAAACCTATTGCATTTGTGACAATTTCGTCTATCCGATCAATTTTAGCTGGCTAACATTGACGTGGATGCCGGTTGATGCTAACGAGGATAACTTTTAATAATATGTTACTTCTTTTTTGATTTTTTAAATTGATTTTTGATTTTCTTTTTCCTTTTCTTTTCTTCATTCTTTTCCATTTTTCCCCACAGGAGCAATTAAGGCTCACTAGTCATTGGGTGAGGCTAGCCTCGTCATGGCCTCGTTGACTACTGGCGAAGGCAGCCTCACTTGTGGGTGGCAAGGCTATGGCTGCCTTCACCTATGGTCCTCAAGCCTTTGCAAGGTGCAGTTGCCTCAGATCAAGGTCGAATGTTGCAACAAGGCCCAATCAAGCCCAATGGCCATTGGAAGAGAGAATGTGTTTGAGACATAGGGGAGGACCATGAGGCGCCTCACAAAGGCCTAGGGTCCATAGGCAATGCCAATCTCGCTAGGGCCACGCTAGCCACTAGCGAAGGCGGCCATGTTCTCGCTAGCCATGGGCAAGGGCCTATGACCCTCACCTAGTGACCAACGAGCCTCGTTAGAGGCTCACCGACCACTATGGGGAAAATAAAGAGAAAATAAAAATGAAAAAGAAATAAAAATATCATGAAAAATTGTCCACCGTAGTGTTGGTCGGACAATCAATGCTAGCCAACCAAAATTGGGTGGATGAATTGAATTGGTACAAATGCAAATTGACAAAAAAAAACGTTTATAACTAAATTAACAATTGTAATTAATTTAAAAAAAATTTGGTGATTTTCTCAATAACTATCTCATGCATCTAATGATTGAAATGTGTTAAAGAGCAATCCTCCTTGATAATTTATAAAATAGGACTTCGGAAAAGGAGTACCATTTAATGAGAAATGAATTGATGAAATAAAAAGCATATATTTATATATATATGTGTGTGTATGTATGTAACATTAGGCATGGGGACATTACAGTCGAACTAGGTACTGAAATCTGACTTTTACTCTCCAACAAATCCAATGAGATAGAGAGATAGAAACAGAGGCGATGATTAAAGGCCTTTGTTGAGCAAATAGTTAGAATGGTTACATAATAAAATATGTGTTCATCTAACAATTTAAGTTTTTAAAATAAGTGACTATTGATTCCGAATTCAAATCTTTTTAAATCACATTTTCCTCTCCAATTAAATTTCTACGTTTAGTACTAGGCAAACGACCAAAACTAGACTAAACATGAGGGGGTTGTTATAATATTTAAATAATAAATTATGCATTTATCTAACAATCTAAATTTTTAGAACAGTTGATAGAAATCTCATAAAATTTCACAAGAATTCTCCGATTTTTAATTTTTTCTCCATGTCCAAATGCAAAGTGTCCAAAGATTTCCTAAGTCCAAAATGAGTTGCTTGGGAAAGGCCCATGAATTCAGAGCTCACCAGTCATCACCACTCCTCTCCTCAAATTTTGCAGATTGCAACACCCTCTATTATTATTCCTCTTATTTTTTTTTTTAATACTCTCTTGATTTTTCTCAAGTTCAAAATGAGGGGATTTACTTATCATTTCTTTGCTTCGTTATGGTGGAAAAATGGAAACCTGAAATGTTTTTTATTTTAAATATCAAGCATGTGCCAAAAAGAAAACTGAGAAAATAGAAATATAAAGAGTTAATTTACAAATAGGGGATATGAAGCCGAATGCAACCGAGTGAATTTTTTTCCCTCCTACATTTCCTTGACATAAAAATATCTTAGGAAAAAAAAAAGTATCTCAGCGGTGAACTAATGACCACTTATATAAATTTATCTTTGCAAATACCCTTTCATATATCTTTAAGCGAAATCCCACCTTACAAGGATCAAATTGCCCCTCTTTGAATAATCATTTTATCATCTTGCTCAGAGTTGGGTGACCTAGTTTCTAGTTAGTTTTGAGTTTGGGTGAAAAATTGGGGATTTGAGAATGAATGTTAAAGAAATTTGTAAATAAAAAGACACAAATATAGTTGATGGCAAGGTGCAAAGTGATCTCTAGAGGTAATATCCAAATATGTATTTGGTATTTTCAAAAAGAAAAATGCAGTCTCATATCAGCAAGCTCACAAAAGGCGCCTAACGTAACCAGAGTCCTATCGTTGTCAACATGCCTGTGACGTATTTATGTTCTTTGGACTTAAACTACCGTGGAAATAGCAGCCAATTGATGCTCTTTCGACAGCTAATTGATTGAAAAGAAGCAGTTTTGTTGTCTAGCATGTACAAGATTATACCCTTTTTTGGGCCCTTTGGCTATGATCGAGCACGTACAAAATTGGGCTATTAATTTTTTTTTTTAAATGATTTATTTTCAGGGATTCACACTGGAAAAAAAAATTTATATATATAAAAAAATTATTTAGGAGCAAAAATCGAGGGCCTTTGTTGTCTATTTTTATCAAGATCATAAAGAGATTGCCCCATTGTCGCCATTCTTATCAAGAAAACAGAAAAAGAGATCTATAAAAATAAATAAAATAAAGAGGTAATTTCCACTAGACATCCTAAATTTTTCCCATTATACACCAACTGTTCAAGCTCTTTTATTTTATTTTTTATTTTTTTCACTTTTTCGTTTTGTTTTTCCCAATGCCCATTTTACTAAAAGCAATTAAAGTATTGGGATCTTGGAAGAACTATATACGTAATGATTGGATTAAAAATCAAGAGTTGAATTAATTTTCACTCATCGATAAATCCATTTTTGGATAATTTCAAAATGTCATATGGATATGAATTCAAATGAATAGATACATGTTAAATAGTAAAACAGATTAAATGTGAATTTCATTTTCGAATTATTGTAAATCCAGAAAATTTTTATCTTAAATTTCAATTATTAATAAAAAAAGAAAAACAGAGATTATTAGGTAGGAATGTGGAGAACTTGTTCTGCATTTTCTTTGACTTCGTAATATATTTTGGCAAAGTGGACATAGATTTGGAGTGAAAAAAGTCAAGCAGAAAAGGATAATTGCTCGAATTTATTGAACATTTTAATATTTCGTCTCCCTTCACTTCTCTCCAATTTGACCACTTGCCTTGACATATTGGTGTTTACCAACCGTTAGTTAGATTATGTAGGGTGCGTTTGGTTCAGCATTCCCAAGGGGCTTTCAAGCCTGAAAGCCCCTTGGGAAAATGCTGAACCGTTTGGCTCAGCTTTGAAGCCAGCTTTCAACTGAAAGTTGGCCTTCAAAACTACCCTCACTTATTTTTGGGATATGTTCAGCAGAAGTCCTAAAACTTATAAGGATAGTGCAATTGAGTCCTAAAACTTACAAAAAGTGCAATCGAGTCCTAAAACTTGTCACGTTGGTTCATTTGAGTCCTTCCGTTAACACCGTTAACGGAAAAAGCTGACGTGGCATTTTAAATTATTTGTTAATGCCACATCAGCCTTTAAAATTATTATTTTATTCAATATTATTTTAATTAAATTAAAAAACTGAAAAAGAAAACCTAAAATTTTATTTTAAAAAAATAACTGAAAAAAAAAAGAAGGGAGAAGGGCGGGGCTTCGCCACCACCGTCGCCCATCGCCGGAAGAGCCGCGCCGACGGCCCCGGGCAAGGGCGGCCGCCCTCGCCCGCGCCTGGTGAGGGCGGCGACCCTCGCGGCGAGCGCGAGGGCGCCCGGATCTGGCACGCCGGCCCTCACGGGGAGCCGGCGACCCTCGCGGCCGGCGAGAGGGCGCCCGATCTGGGCACGCCGGCCCTCATCGGGGCGGCGACCCTCGCGGCGAGCTCGAGGGCGCCCGATCTGGGCATGCCGGCCCTCACGGGAGCCGGCGACCCTCGCGGCTAGCGAGAGGGCGCCCGGATCTGGGCACGCCGGCCCTCATCGGGGCCGGCGACCCTCGCGGCGAGCTCGAGGCGCCCGGATCTGGGCACGCCGCCCTCCTCATGGGAGCCGGCGACCCTCGCGGCCAGCGAGAGGGCGCCCAGATCTGGGCACGCCAGCCCTCATAGGGAGCCGGCGACCCTCGCGGCCAGCGAGGGGCGCCTGATTCGGGCACGCCGGCCCTCATCGGGGCCGGCAACCCTCGCGGCCGGTGCGGGCGCCCGGATCTGGGCATGCCGGCCCTCACCGGGGCCGACGACCATCGCCCACCCCCGGTGAGGCGTCGCAAGCCCCGGGCGAGGCCGACGACCGTCGCCGAGCCCGGGCGAGCCTCGCCTAGGGCGGGCGATGGTCGCCGGCCCCCGTGAGGCCGGCGTGCCCATATCCGGGCACCCTCGCGCCGCCGCGAGGGTCGCCGCCCTCACCTGGTGTCGGCGAGGACTCCCCGCCGGGCGATGGTCGCCGCCCCGGCCCTTCCGGCGTGGGCGGCGGCGGCGGCTGAAGGAGTCCTCGCCGGCACTTTTTTATTTTTTCCAGTTTTTTTTTTTAATAAAAAAATTGGTTTTTGTTTTTTAATCTAATTTAAAAATAATTGAATTAAAAAAAAGCCACGTGGAAAATAAAAATTACTTTAAAATGCCACATGGAAAATAAAATTAAAAATTAAAATGCCACGTCAACATTTCGTTAGTCTAGATTGACGGTGTTAACGGAAGGACTCAAATGAACTAATATGATAAGTTTTAGGACTCGATTGCACTTTTTGTAAGTTTTAGGACTTAATTGCACTATCCTAATAAGTTTTAGGACTTCTACTGAACATATCCCCTTATTTTTTCTTCTAAAACTACTCTCACTTATTCTTCATATATCCAATTTCACCCCTGAATATTTTTTTCTTTAATTGAGAAATGATGGCAACCCTTCGCCAGACGGCCGCCAGTCTGGCGAAGGGCTACGACCGTCGGCGGAGGTCGCCCGACCTCGGGCGACCGCCAGCGAGGGTCGCGCGGCCCAACCGAGGGCCGCCGGAGGTCGCCCAACCTTGGGCAACCTCCACCGGCGCCAGATCTGGCTTGCCGGAGACCGTAGCCCTTCGCCGGTCCGGCGAAGGGTTTAGGTCAATTTAAAAATATATATATATTTATACATATATTATACCCATTATACCCATCAAAGCCCATTGCGAAAGTTTTTTTTACCAAATGCACATTACTCAAAGTCCATTTGCAAAATTTTTTTACCAAACATAATTGCATTTCCCCAAGTAGCTTTGGGGTTTTCAGCATTTGCATTGGACTCAAAGCCTCTTGCAAATGCTGAACCAAACGCACCCGTAGTTATATTACCTAAATTATTATATAAAAAAGAAGAAGATAGAAAAGAGTAGGATGCGAAATATATACTGAAAAGATAAAATACTTTTGATTCATTTCAAACGATTCAGGAGATAGATCTAATCGTGAATTTAGCCGTTTGATGAGTGACCATCCTACCTATTTTACAAAAAAAGCTTTGGATGGAGGATGCAGGCTGGGCTTGGGTAGCATGAAAGCAAAGGCCCGGCTCACCCATGATACGTTTAAAATATGAAGAGCCCTTAGTCTTTCACTTCCCCATTTTTCTCGCCTCTTTTCCTTGACCTCTCCAAACTCACTTGGTTCGTGTATGCTTTCTTTCTTTTGCCTTTTTCTTTCCTCAGATTTTTTTCAGTGGTGCTTATCTCATTTAAATAATTTTCCTTTTATTAGTTTCTGTCAGGGATTTTCGATTTTAAGATGTTAACATGTAATCAATCTGTTTGTACTGTTTTTTTTATTAATCTTAAATTTTCCTTTTGTCTTCCAAATTCTAAAAATCCATCTATATTAATCATTTAGACTAATTTTTTGTTGGGCAGGGTGGGCCTGGCACACCTTGCCCATTTGCTAGGTGGGCCTTGGCACCAAAATGGGCCCGTGGTTTGGGCTTGCACAGGCCTGGGCAAAGCACTATATTACCACCTAGGGTCCGGATAATAATAATGGATCGGGAACGCATTTGTTCGGGTATTTTTTTGGTGACAAGCTTTAGGATTGACTCTGTAATTCGTTCAAAAGCCAGTCTTATTTAAGCATCTTCCTCATCCGACTTGCATGTGGGGAGAGGTATTGAGACCTAAAATGTTGACACAAAGGATGATGCACTTCAATGTTAAGACTTTCCAAAATAAGAGAAATATATATAAAAGCGAGATTAGCATGTCAACCTGTTAGTTAGCTCTTCACTAATCACCATACTCATCATCCACTCTAAAAGGGAGTGCACCCATATTGAAAAGAAAATAATGCTAATAACAATGGAGAAGAAGAGGCAATGCACTCTCTTCAGCATATGACAGCTTGTATTCCACTATTTCACAGTAGGCCGGTGTTGCCTTGATCTTATTATGCCCACTACACCGATTAGTGATTGATAGACATATACTCGATGGATCGAGTCTTGGAACGACCGGAAGATTATTTGTTGTCCTCTTTATCTACATTGTCATCTCTACGTGTCTAGTCATCGTATGGTTTTCCATGCACATGCCATCTTCTTCTTCTGCCTTGTCCCAATGAATAGCCTTAACAAAATTGTCCAATAAGTGCGAAACCTATTGTACTTTTGCCAATTTTGTCTTAAACCTTTTAATTTCAATAATTTGGTCATAAACTTTTTAATGATTTATCAATTGAGTCCATCCTACTAGTTTTGTTTGGAAATAGCTAACATGGGCACCAAGGGCATCCTATGTGGTACCCAGCATTGATGTAGGCAATTTTTATGCATCACATTTGTGTTGTGTTTAAGTTATGTTAATATTATTAGATAAATCTGTATGGACATAATGTGGTTGTCATACGAGTTAAAAATAATTTTGTCATGGAAATAATTTTGTCTAGTTAAGAGCTATTTGGCCATCTACAGAAGTTATGAGTAGGACATGACCATACAAAACCTATTTGGCTTTTAGCATTCAGCATTAATAAGGATGGTCATTGATAAGGTTCATTTTTGTCACATAAACAAATATGGCCATGTACTATCTAGAACATATTGGGTCAAAAAATCCAATTGTTTGAGCTGCGACTATATTTAGCTCAAAAACTAAATTATAGTACATTCAAAAACTGGTTTACAATGCGTGTAACTTGAGGCCTATTTGCCTTTAGTACTGACTTATAATAGGGACCGAATTAATAAAGACCAATCAGTTAAATTTTTTAAACAAAATCTGTTAAATTACGTAGAAGTAATTTTACGCTATAGAGTGAGTGCCATGCTAATATAAGTTTGATACATACCCACTATCGTATTATTAATATGTAAATTTTATACTGTTATATCTTTCGTGTTCAAATAATGTAACACAATATTTATATTATTAGTACATTGTACATGTGAAGAGAAAAAAAAAACAAGTAGAAATATGAAATTCTTGTATCTACTATGAAATCCGTCTCTATTAACCTTTACTCCCATATTGAAAAAAAAAAAAAAAAAACCCAAAATATTAAGAGGAAATATATGCATTCGAAAATGAAAATATAATAGTTTATTAGAACTCTTTATTACACCTTTTTTCTCCCACTTTTCCAAACTCATCTATTAATACGTAAGACAAGTCGGGTCCTTGGGATAATGCATTAATCATCATTTCAATATTTCTTCTTATTCCGTTTCAACCACTCCAAAGACAAATTAGAATTTCATTTATTATGGGATAATATTCCATAGTGTATAAATTTTAGTTTAATATGCAATATCATCCTCGAAACTTTTTAATTTGTTCCACGCGATTCCTAAACAATTGGTAGTCCATAAACTTATGAAACTGCTTAAAAGTTAATGGATCACATTGAACATTGGATCAAAATTATGGATCATGTTGAACATATTAAAAGTTCAGAGATGATATTACATAGTGATATTGCATATTGAATTAACGTTCAGACGTCACATCATATAAATTAAAAATTTAATAATCACGTTGCAACCTCTTTCTTCAACTATGCCATTCTTTTTATCTTTCTTATTGATTTACACATATAATGGCGTGTGAATATCAAATATTGAACTAATGTTCAAACGTCACATCACATAAATTAAAAATTCAATGATCACATTGAAACCTCTTTCTTCAATTATGGCATTCTTTTTCTTTTTATTGATTTACACATATAATGATGTGTGGAACTTAAGACTTTTCTTTTCTGATCAAAATGCTTTGTTGAAAGGCATGAAAATTCGAGTTGCTTAATACTTATCAAATTAATCGGTTCAAGTGATGGCAGTTCATCTAACAGATTTGTATTGCTGATGCCTTGATTGGATTGTGGATCGTCATATTCTAATAACTCAGAAAGTTCTTTGAATTGAAACAAATAAAGAAATGCGTGAAGAAGAGGAAAGCTTGGATGGATGCTTACAGAAGTTCAATCTTTCATGTTCTCTCTTGAACCTCTAAAGTAGCCTCATAAGGCTTAAACCACTATTTTAATGATTTCTACATTTGCATGTCATTGGCCAAACTTGTTGACTTAGGCTGATGTCTCGTAATAGAATTTATTCCATCTATGAAATCACACAACATAATTTCCATCTTATACAACAAAGTAAAATCATGGCGATGCCTCTCCAGACTGAGAAAACAAATACAATTAGCTAAGTGCTCTTCAGGCAAAGTCGCCAGTCCAGCATGTTCGATTTGGCTTCAAAAAACCATGACCATGGTGATGCAAAGTTGCAACAGGTACTTCGCTCCAGCTCTCCCTCGTACCTCCAAATAAGATTAGAAAGTTGCAACAAGATCAGTTTGTTTCTTATCCTATTAAACTCTAGAGTTGATTCCGCGTTCCATACTCATCTTTTGATTTTGCTTTGTTTTATTCCAATAGTACTGTCATAATTCACTTGATGCCATGGTCAAGCCGGAGCCAAGACCAAATTGCTGGGATGCCACTGCCACCATCATGAGTTATCACTAAGGCTCCATATGTTTTACAAAGAAAAACTTTCAGGAAAATATTTTCCGAATTTTCCGATATTTGTTTCACAAAAAATGAACTGGTCGGGGAGAACATTTTCCATCAATAACAAAAAAATCTTCTAAAATACAGGAAAATGTTTTACTCACTCTCTCTATCTCATATCGTTGTTCTGTTTGAAAGAACGAGAATCCGCTTCCTTCAATGCCACCTCCCCCTTTTGGCGTACTTCTTTATGAGACCTATAGCGGTGGAAGTTTGCTCATAAAAGAGCGATATTCAACCTTGTCAAGTGAAAAAAGAGAATTCAAAACCCGAAGCGAAGTACCATTTTCTTCTTAGAATGTAAGCTCTATTGTCACAATAAATGACAAGTGACTAGGCAAGGCAGATGGGGAAGGAAGACACTCAACCAAAGAGAAAGGTAGAACCAAAGGAAGGCTTCTTTGATTCAATTGAAGGGTGTGAACATGTTATCTAATCAGTTTCCATGGTAGAGCCAGTTGCTTCCCAAGGTCATGGAAAGGTATCGAAAGAGACTTTGGCTAAGAAAGAGACTGTTCACAGAATAGATCTAGTTGTGGTTGTTCAGGTTGAAGTGAGACGATCAGCCACATGCTTGGTAGAGTCGGGGTAAGTCTTTACTTTTTTTTTTTCATTATGCACGCAGAGGGTATGTATACCGGAAAGTAAGGTTGGGTCTCCACAATCTATTTTCGTAATCTTTTCTAGTTGGGAACCACCTCTACCCCACTGGTAGGATGACCAAGAACCGATTCTGCCACAACCTTCACTATTCTTTCCTTTTACCTATAAAGCTTGATCCTTCCTTTCTCAAAAAAGGCCATTAAAGAAAGTGGATGGAGAGTAAGGATACGAACAAATAGCTCTTGCTTGAAATAGAGAGAAGGGAGAATGATTTTGATAACGATTGCTTTAATGAAATGATTGAAGTTCGGATTTCGTTGAACCAGTATGTCTTGTTCCCTCAACTAAATGGGATAAAGTTACTTTTCTAAAAAAATAGATAGAATAAGGCCCGTGTGAGATGGATCACTTAGTATAATTCCCAAAGTATCCACTAGGACAATAAAATATAGGAAAGGGTAAGGGAAATGAAAGGTAATGCTGATTGAACGATCTGATAAGCTACAAGTTCTTCAACTGATAAAATAGTTAATGGACTACAAGGGCAGGCTAGCCACCCGGGAGAAGCACCAAACAAAATATATAGATTGGAAGGAAAGCTGCTCCTACCTAATAGCAAGATAGAGGTCTTAGCCCAATATAGACGAAAGAATCAGTCAACTAGTTGTAACCCCTACAAGTAGATAATTGAAGAAGTTGGTTCAGTGAGGCTTTTTCAAATTGTCATTCTTGAATTGCATTTCCCGGTGAAAGCGGTTGGTTTACTTAAATCCAATTTTTATAGTTGACAAATGAGTATGATAGGAATCGATCTTTCTAGAGGTACTTGCTCCACCCCGAATTTGTAACCTCTTCAACAACCTTTCCCTTCGACCACACAATCGGTGAAATTTTGCCTCTGATTGGAGGAGTGAAAGAACCCCAAAGAACGAGCGAATATGATGGTTGTAGTTGAGAAGGTTATGCCTGCTCTAGATTGCAATAAATAAATACAATACCCTATACGATAAAAAGAGGAGATTGTTTGCCCTTCCGGACTACTTTCTATGAATGAGAGTGGCGAGATGCTATTCTTATTCTTTAAGTTCACGAAAGACTAAAACAGATGGTATTGACATAGAGAGCGCCCTAGATGTTGAACCACATTCAGAAGAGCGTACCTGCTCACTCTTGTTGGAGCCTTCTTCTCCAAAGAGATGCACTTCTAGGGGAGTGGGGGCTCTTTGCCAAGATTCTGGAGATTCGGGGAGAAGATGTTAGACTAGTCTAAAGACATAGTTTAGTCAAAATTAGTTTACATCCATCACATCGTATGGAATGAAAGAAAAAAGGTTAAATACATATGTCGGCAACGGTGCGATCTTCAAAGCGAACCAAATGTATCAAGGAAATGGAAAGAAGAATTCTTAATTAGAACCAGCATTTTCTAGTGGTAAGGCTTCTTCCAAAGGTACAGACCGAGGAAGGTAGCGAAAAACGCAGCTGCGAAGGATGAGGCAATCTCAAATTGTTCATGTTCAGACACGACCTTTTGTTCATCACCCATTGAGAAGGCTATAGAAGAGGTAGCATTCACAGACCAAAGCAAAGCCTACAAGGGATTCTTCATAGCATAGCAAGAAGGAAGGGCGTGCTCAATATATAAGGACTAGTAGAAGCAATAAAGATTGCAATGTAGGTGCTTCACCATGAGGCAACGAAGATTGAAGTAGATAGGATGTTGAGATTGAGGCCTCGAAAATGCCCTTTCCTTTGGAGTTGGGGCTCCAAATTTGACTTTATTGTGCCTAGAAGCTCAATCATGTGGCGAGTCAATCAGCAGGCGGTGGAGCAATGAATTTCATTTCCGCACATCTTGGAATTGCCCCCATTGACGGTCGTGGCCGAGAAGCCTAGTTTGAACATTCTTGCTACAGTTATTAGGGTCATGGTGGTTACTAACCTCTCTTCTTCCTTTTTTTCCTTTTTTAAAAATTCGAATTTTAATTATTTTATTTTTCTTTTACTTTTTTCACTTTCTTAGTCAATCGGTTGCTAACCCAACCGAACCTTGAGCTCGCCGGTTTCAAGCCTCACCACTTACCGAATTGGTGAGCAGTCGGCGAGTGACAAGCTCCAGCTCACTAGATCACATGAGCTCAAGTCTCGTTGTCAACCGCTAACTAGCCGATTTGGTGAGTCGCCAGTTCCCTAGCTCTGGTGAAGCTCGAGCTTGTTTGGATTGGCTGACCCTCGAGCTCACCAACCCATGTCTAGGTCGGTCGATGGGCATCCTACCATCACCGAGGCACACAGTGGGGGAGGAAGGAGCAAGAAGAAGGAGGAGGAGGAAGCTGCAGGAGGAAGGAGCATGAAGAAGGAGGAGGAGGAAGCTGCAGGAGGAAGGAGCATGAAGAAGGAGGAAGGAAAAGAAAAGGAAAAAGAACAAATATAAATTTGATTTGTTTAAATAAAAATAATTGAAAATTCAATTTTAAAAAAATTAAAATTACATTGGTAATTTTTCTCAGAAAATCAAATTAGGTATTGAACAGTGAAAAATATTTTCCATTTCATTTTTAGGCTTCAACCGAACACTACAAAATATCATCATTTTCCTGGAAAATGATTTCCTGAAAAACATTTTCTAGAAATGTGATATTTTCCGTGAAACAAATGAAGCCTAATTGTCATTGTGAGTAATCTCACCTAGGTGTTTAGATCATATTATGTTTTATTTCGTGTTTACATTGCACATAATTTACATATGTCACATTTCACAAGAATAAAAAAATCATTCATGGCACATGTAGATTACTTGGGTGTTTTAGATTTAGGAAATCGCCACTTGAAGATTTGCCTTTTTGGAATATTTCTTCTTTGTTTGTCCAATTGTGTTCATCTTTGCATCTTCAAGCATATTTTTTATTTGCTTATTTCTAAATAGAGGTATGATTCATATTTTATTTGCATCATTAATTGCTATGTTAGAAAAATTAGAAGTTTCATTGCTACGTGTTCCAATAAATATGAGAGCAATGTGATTGCATTAATATTTAATCAATATACCTGTAATTTTTTTTTGATAAATCAACGTAACTATATAAATAAAAAGACTATAAAAATCACTTCTTGCATGATTAGTAATTTTATGTTGCATTTGCCTTATATTTTATTTACCCTCTTAGGGTCACATTCTTGACTGTGTCAAGTTCAATTTTCATTCATTTTATATAATAAAAAAAAGAATATTCTCATACTTGTTAGAAGCTCACTTTAGGAATGTAATTTATGTAGAGTGCATTACATCTGCATATTCATGTTTTATTGATACATTAAAAAAATTAAATAGAGTTTCCATTTACTACTCACGGGTTTGTTTCAAGGTGTAATAACAAACCATTATGCTAATTTTACTTGAGATGGCTTGGGTTATTTACCTTTCGGTAATTTAATTGTTTTACTATTGATTGCTTTGATTTTATTGCTCAAGCAATTATGTATGGATACCTAGATGCGTTTTGGAATATATAGAAAACATTGCTTGAAGTAAGTTTTAATAAAAGAGAAAAAGGTACAAAAAATGAAAATAGACAAATCAACATAATCTATGCCTCCATACCCACAAATCTCTTGCTTGCAAAAATTAGGCTATGTTCGTTTCACGAAAAATATTCTTTTTCGAAAAATGTTTTTCAATAAATCACTTTCCAGAAAAATGATGATATTTAATTATGAAAATGAAGTGAAAAGTATTTTTTACCATTCAGTATCTAATATGATTTTTTGGGGAAAATTACTAATGTAATTTCAATTTTTTTAAAAATTAAAATTTTAATTATTTTATTTTTAAAAAATCGAATTTTTATTTTTATTTTTATTTTTCCTCCTTTCTCCTCCTTCTTCGTGTTCCTTCCTCCTGCAATTCCTCCTCCTCCTTCTTCCCGCTCATTCCTCCACTACTGCGTGCCTCGACAGCGGCGGGCCAACAGTGAGTGCGAGCCTATGGAAAATAGAAATTTAAAAAATTAAAAATTCGAATTTTAGAAAAGAAAAAGAAAAAAAAAGAGGTTGATAGGGTATGAGATAAGGGAGGTAGAGTAAGGAAAATGTTTTCGCTAACTTAAAAGTGAAAAACATTTTCCTTTATTTCAGAAGGCTTTTTTTCTTTGATGGAAAATATCTTCCCACCGGTTCATTTTCCATAAAACGAACACGAAAATTCTAGAAAACATATTGTTGGAAGTTAATTTTCATGAAACAAACCTAAATTTAAGCTATGTTTTGACCAATTCCTGTTGCAAAATACCCACTGGCTATTTTTGGCGATGGATCTCCGCCAAGCGAACCCGCCAATCGTTCTCCGCCACAAACAAACGCAGCGTGAATAACTGATTCAAAGGTATATGTAGCACCCATCTTCTCATTCTGAAAGGTCTCACAACTTATCACCTTTTTTAGAAGAGAGCGGATTACCCCGTGCAGCAGAAAGAAAGTTATGGAGACCAAGCTCGATGATGAGCGGAATGCATGGATTGAAGAGTTTGGGTTTACGCTGTTGCTCGTTGCTGGTATCATGGCAATGAGTTCTGCTCGAGTGGCTACCAACCCTCCCCTGGCCGTTGTGCTCGGTAAGAACGGGGTCGAATATTTTCAATTCGCCTTGGTAAATTACGTGGGTTTTGTGTCTTCCCTTACAGTCGTGGGGATTCTAGCCGGGGGGGTCAATCGGAGTCGGTTTCTGTACTATCTCGTCAAGACTCTCATGCTAACCATCATAGCTTGCATGGCCATCACCAACTTCTTGGCCTTAAAAGCCATGAATGCAACGCCTCACGAAGCTTCTACCTTGATGTCGAATCCGCAAGTTTCTGCCTTGATGTCGAATCCGCAAGTTCAGTTCTCCTGAGTGTGCGTTGCAGCAGTTGCCCGGTTTGCTTTGCATCCGCACATGTAATGAGATATATGAAATAAGAGTGAGAAACATATATGTAATAAGCTTCTGCCTTAAAGAAGAAATTGTTTCTCAGTATCATTCCGTCTCCTTTCAGTTCAAGTTCCCCTGTTTTCCCCTGTTTTTTTTTTTTTTTTTTTTGCTTTTGCTTTTAACTTGACTTCTTGAGTTGATGAATCCTGTGACTGCAGTTACGATTTCAGAGTTAGCAATTGTTCAATATCTGTTCTAGACTAGGGCACACCGAATGGGTTTAGTTATGGAGTTTAAGAATGAAGGCCGCAGAGTTGCACCGACTTCCACTTCGAATGTTTGGTCCGTTCTCCAGTGCAAGGATAGGAAAGATGTGGAATGACAAAAGCTGTTGTCCTGTCTCCTCCTCCTTGACGTGCTTCCTTCATGTCAGTTCTTCACATGGGAATCGGATGTGGTTCCGGAACCCGCGAGTGAGTAAAAATGTCGAAAGACCACGCGCTGTAGGCCATCCGCTGGGCTCAGGTACACACGCCACAGTAGATACATAGCCCCATTCCCCTGCCGAATGCCGAACTGGCACGCCTCTGGATGGTCGGGGTGAGCCTCTCTGCTCACCATCGTGATTCGAAACGAAAGAGGCAGTCGGATGCCGCCATATGAACTCCCGACGATGGACCCAAATTCACGTCGCTCTGTTTGATTTATCATCACATTGGTGTTTGTTGACTAAACTTATACATATATATACGACGGCTAGTTAGTTAAGTAGAGTCTTTATTTCTCTCCACAACCTTCTTTTCTATATTTCAACAGAACCCTAACGATTTGCTTCCATCAAGCTTAATAATTCATTCCTTTTTCCGCTTCCAACATGTCGCTCTTTCTTCCCTACTTTCTTGAGCTTTCATTTCCCTATGAAGTTTGAAGGTCGCCATCTCTTTAATGCGCATTTAGCTGTTTTGCTGCATACGGAATGGGACTGGTGATTGGTGAAAAACAGAGCCCAAAGAAAGAGCTCCAAAAAGGTGATATCAGAGTTCTCAAAGTATGAAACCAGTTGATCCTTGTCTATTAGATCGAAAAAAGTTTATTTCGAGGTCGGGACTCCTGTAAGTGGGGTAGGTGCTGAACTCGCGCGAGATGACCCTGGAGCCGAAGTAGGCTCCCGCCGGATCGAGCAGACCGATGACCATGGATGTGTACTCCCGGATCGAGCATTTCGAGCATGTCGCCGGCTCGCCGTAGGAACTCGCACGCGAACGGCCTCGGTCTGGTCACTAGGGGCAAATCTTGGAGCACGAAAAGCGTACCGTTTAGCGGAGATCTGTAGCATCCGACGGGCATTGCTCTTCCGGCCGTAGCGGCTCCTGAGGATCTCGCCGCAGTCTGGAGGACGGTGACGTGACTGCATGCCACCGCGGATGATCCGGGTTCCGAGCCTTGTCCCGAACCTGACGGCCGCCATTCCTCATCAAGCCTGCGACCGCCGCTGCCCAGGTGAGAGTAGATCGAATGCAACTTCTGCTTGAGGTACGACGAAACGGAGCGAGCGACGGACGACGACGTGGGACATGATCGCCGGAATGACCACCCATCTTTCATCGACGGCCAAGTGAAAACTACTGTGATCCTCGTTTTGATTTGCGATTCTTGGAGCTAATTCGAAATCTGGAAATTAAGTGCTAAATAAACAAACAATCGAAGATCGAAGCAGGACGGACGATATATTCACGGGGAAGGGCGCCATCAATTACGCAAAGATGAGAATCGCAATTTCGTCTTGTAAAACTAAAATAGATAAATATATTCATCTGTGAATGGATTAAAAAGATAAGGAAATATTATGTTAGTTGAGAAATTAAAAAAAAAAAAAAAAAGAGAAAGATAATAAATAATTTTACAAAGCCGGCGTAGCATGTAACGCTACCGGTGTTCTGGTACAGCCATTTTGACAGAAACCAATGTCCGACTCCAACAAAAGGCTCGGAGGCAAGATGGCCATCGTCGCCGGCGGCGGGAGCGGCATCATCGAGGCCACCGCCCATGGCACGCTCACCATCTTCATCTCCGATGTCCAGGACGCCCTCGGCGAGCAGGTCGCCACCTCGATCGGGGCTGAGATCTGCACCTTCGCACGCTGCGACATCACCGACGAAGGCCAAGTCGAGGCCCTCGGCCGGTTGACGGTCCAGGCCCATGGACACCTCGACGTCATGTTCTGGAACGCCGGAATGGAGAGCCCCTCCGACCAGAAGATCCTCGACCTCGAGCTCTCTGCCCTCCCTCTCGCTTGCAACTCTCTCCTCATTCTCTGTTTTTCCTAGCCGAAGAAACCTCAGCCAAATCTTATGGTTGCTTCGCTTTATGTTGGTTGTAGAGAGAGACGTTCTGAGAAGGGAAAACGCATTGGTTGTAGAGAAAGAGAGAGAGAGAGTGGCGTTCCGAGAAGGGAAAACGCAGTTGGGAGCATTCGGGCAGAAACATCCACGAGAGCCAAAACGTCGATAAGAGAGGTGTTCCGAGAAGGGAAAACACGGTCGGGAGCATTCGGGCAGAAACGTCAATAAGAGAGGGGTTTCGAGAAGGGAAAACTCGATCAGGAGCAATTTCTGGCCGGAAATGTTATCATTCGCACCCTAGGAGACCAGAAAATGATCTTGATATCTCTAGACTTTCTGGGCTGAATAAGCTTTTTTGAAATTCTATCAGCATCTTAGATCTAAGTTATGTCCGACTTGTTGCTTGTCCAATACCATGCTCGTTGAATATGCCTTAGTGTGCTAATGTACTCTAAGTTCAGTTGTTTCATTTGTTAACTTCCCTCACATGTGTAGTAGGCTGAGAATATGTCTCCGTTTGTGTAATTCTAGCAGTTCAGATTTGATATTGGTAAAGTACCGTTTCTTATCAGAAAGATATTAAGATATGTGTAAGCATTCCTAATTTGTCTCTCATCTCTCATTCATCACTAAACAAAGGTGTTCTGCAAGCTATTTTTGAAAGAAATTGGTAATCTTGGTTACCTATCGTAGAGTCTTGTTGTGAATGCCTAGTCACTGAGAAAGTTCTTCTTACTAAAAATATTTTTTCTTTCAAAAATTTCGCAAACGATAAAAATATTTTTTGACCAGCTAATATTAGGTAATCTTGGTAACCAAGACAAAAAAATTTCGGTCAATCTTGGTAATTTTGGTAATCTTGGTTACCTATCCCGTTTGTGAAATTGTTCCGGATAGGTAAACGATAAAAATATTTTTCGCAAACAATAACAATAAGCACTCCAGCCAATCTTTGTAATTTTGTCAATGAAAAAAATTTCGCAAACGATAAAAATATTTTTTCTTCGTTCATTTTTGTAAGCCCTGTAAGCAATTATTATTTTGAGAAAATATTTTTCAAACCATTTATTTTATGCAAAGTAATTCATGCTAAAAGAAACATGACTTGTTAGCTATTCAAAAATGTTACACTTATATAAACATTCATTTCAACGGGTTTGACAATTGTATACTATTGATTATATAATCTCGAAACAAGGGTATGACATGAATATGATTAACACACTAAAAGAAAAATCGACATGGTGGGATTTTGTGGCTATGAGCAAAAATAGTTCATGGTAAAAGGGCTACAATATATGCTAAAAAAGCGACAAACTTTATTTCGTGATTATAGGGCCAACCTTTTGGGCATAACATATTGCATTTTATAGGATAAGTATAACATAATTGTCATAACTTTCGTATAGCGCTCGTGATTGCCATAACTTTTTTCTCTCACTTAACTCCTTTACAATTTTGTGAGCCATATAAGTGATCATTTTTTTTTTGGAAAAATGATTTTCAAACTATTCATTTTATGCAAAATAACTTATGCTAAAGCAAACAGGACTTGTAAGGTATTGAAAAATTTACACTTATACAAACATTCATTTCAACGAGATCTAGCAACCGTATAATATTGATTGTGTAATCTCCAGACAAGGGTATAACACGAATGTGATTGAAACTATAACAAAATCGACATGTGGGATTGTGTGGCTAGAAGCGAAAATAATTCATGGTAAAAGGGCTAAAATATATGCTCAATAGCAATGCATTTATTTCGTTGTTAAAGGTGAGTTTGGCAACACTCTAAATTTTCTCTTCTTTTGTTCTTTTGTTCTCAAAAGTAGAAAAAGAACATAAATCCATTTGGTAATATCCACTAGTGTTTCTATTCCCTGGAATATAAAGTTGTTTCAAGGAATAGATTTGGAATAAAAATAAGTAGTAGAAAAAAGTAACTTCTTGCTCTTAGGAACAATTTTTAGAAAGTTATTTCTTGAGTCGTCGTTACTCATGACCATCACTGATTGCCGGCTACCACCCACTACCCGATGCCACTATCGGCTGCCAACCACCATTGCCATCATCGGTCATCGACCACCCGCCGTTGCCCTTCGCCCGGTAGTTGATGAACTCTAGGTCGTGGGCATCGATTGCCACCGCCCTTAAGAAAAAAAGGAATAAAAAAATTTTGTTGACACCAAACGCATTCTTATTCTTTTTTTATTCCGAGAATTGGAAATTTTTATAGTTACTAAATATCTTGTTTTACTCAGAAATTGTTCAAAGGAATAGAAATAGAAAATAACTTTTTTTCAAAAGAAATTGTTCTTAAGAGTAGAAATGTTACGAAACGCACCTTAAATGGCCAACCTTTTGCGAAGAATGTTTTGCATTTTATGGGAATAAATATAGTAGCAATGCACTTTATTTAGTTGTGAAAGGGCCAACTTTTTGCGAAGAACATTTTGCATTTTATTGGGACAAGTACAGTAGGAATATCATGACTTTTTCTTTCGCCCACTTAAGTGCCATAACGAATTAAATTTGATCATTTGAGAGTGACTTCTGACAAATCATCCTACATGTATTTTTTGTAATATTTTTAAAATTTCATTTATTTAGTGTGCTGTAAAGGCCTCACTCTCGATCAGTGTGGTCATGAAGGCCTTAGGCGAGGCCATTGCCGCCATTGCCGCTGCGGACGAGAGCCTTCGTAGTGAGGCTACCTACAATGGCCTTGCCTTGGGCCATGCCGTTGTAGGCAAGGGTGCAAAGGCCCTCACTAGATTTGGGTTAGGCCACCTCACCCACAATTGGTAGGGTCGCAAAGGCCCTCACCTAGGGCCGGCAAGACCCCATTGGCCCCATTACCAAATCTAGGTGAGGTCGGTATCAAATTTTCCAACGAGGCAAATTGTCGATGACATTTGAGCAATTGATTTTCCAAATTTATCACACTCACATCATCCATTTTTCAAATTTCTAATACTTAAAGTAAACGAAAAAAATTACAAAAATTGTCCACGTTTGCGCTAACAATGCACATAAGACAACTAGCATCCATATTGGATTTTCCGCCAAGGTAAATCGTTGATGGCACTTATGTATTGATTTTTTAAAATTTGTGTCACTTATAGTAAAAAAAAGAAAAAGTAATGGCCTATGAAAGTTATGGCACTCCAACTATACTTGTCCCACATTTTATGATATGGGGGTCAAATTGGTAATTGTTGGATCATCTGTGCCTGCAAAATATTTTGTGGTGAATCGGTCGTGACATCACATATCGGGGGCCCAGTGACGCAAGCAAAGGCACCGCTTCCATCTTCTTTTTCCTCTCTCTATATGTACGGAAAAATGCTTGTGGACATTCGCATCCCGGCTCTCTGGCTAGCATTGCCTGCAGGAAGTGCAGATATATAGAAATCATCTCTCTGTGGCAGTAAAACTCGTAAGAGTTTCACGCCCATCGCCAATTCAACAAGAGAAATCTCGCTTTGGTGACTGCACCAAACAACATACCATTTCCTCCTCATGCTGAGCCCTTCTCAAGCGCTCCTTCTTCCCTTCTCTTCTTCATTATCTGTGCCTGAATAACAAGCAATGGTCTCTTTTCGTAGAAAAAATCATTCATGGATGATGGCAAAGCTCAAGGGAGAGTTTTGGCGGGGGAGGGGGGGTCGGCTTTTCTTTTGTCGTGATGGAATTGGTCGATGCCAAAAATGGCTGTTCATCTTCCTTAATCTATGGCAATAATATCGTAATAATCTACGGATAAGGAGACCGGACCATGATACAATTCTTGAGCTGATGTTATCGACCAAATCTCCTCGAATCAATTCTCTTCCATCGGCCCGCCAACCGGCAGAAATTTAGGCAGCGATCTTGTGCTGCACGTCTGTGTTCATCTCATGATTTCGAGTCACATCTTGAATTGCATGCGACGGCACAGAGGAGATGCTCTTCGAAATCTGGATAATAAATACAATTCGAGAAACGGGAGGAGATCCTAAGCGTGCGCCGGCTTGAAGTGTGAACGATACTTGTCCTCCCTCTGTCCGTCCGTCAGCCTTTTGCAGCTGCCGCTGCCCTGCCCACGTATTAATCCTATGGACTTGGCAAATCTTTAAAAATGGAGTCTTGTCAAGGAGACGGCAGAGCCCCCACATGGGCGGATTTCGCAAGATTTCCAGATGAGTTCTTGTCTGCATTACCAGATTCAGCAAGCACCCGACGTTCAAGACCAAGGCCAGGTCGTGCCCAAACAGGGACAGCTCGATCCGAGGGAGGCGGTTCAGGGGAGCCGAGAGGCGATGATGGAGAGCCTGGGAAGACGGCGGGGCGGCGGACGGCCGTCGCTGGGATTTTGGAATGAGGTCAGTCAGTCCTTTCCTTCTGGAAGCTGTGGTGATGGTTGAGCAGTCAAGGTCTAATTTGAGGTGCAATCAGCGAGCTCGGAAATCGGGAGCATTTGCTCGTTAATTGGTGCAATGCAATCCCACTTCTTATAATCAATAATTTCTTGTCATTCTCTCAAGATATTCATAATAAAAAAAAAAGTATATACTTGTGAGTTCAAATTTCTCCCCATATATCTATCTATTCTATGAAATCAGAATCGATGAAATATTTTCTCTTATATTTTTATTCAGAATGTGACATTTCACTTATGACATAATTTTGTCATTAAATATACAATTAGTACGAGTCATCATTTTATCTTAAATAAAAAAGAAAATTGATAACCCTTGTCTATTAAATTGAAAAAATCTATATTCATTACAAGCGCGCACACAGACAATACACAGAGACACAGTCTCCCTCCCCCTCTCTCTAGTGGGTCGATGCACCACCATAAATACATCCAAAATAGAAGGAAATCAAGAAAATGAGAATTTTTTGTTGGCATATTTCTCTAGTTTTTTGCAGGCCCCACTTCGCTCTTTCCCCCTTGGTGGGGCTAGGGGTGAGCATCGGTCCAGGGTCAACCCTGGACCGACCTTGGACTAGCCCAACCCTACTGGTCTCTAGGGGTGAGCATGGTCCGGGTTGGGCCGGTCCATCCCCTAACCCTAGGACCAACCCGCACAGTGTTGGTCCTCAATTTTTAGGACCGAGGACCGACCCTATTGAGCCTAGGACCGAGGACCGAACCGACCCAATGGGTTCGGTCCGGTTCCAGGGTTAACCCGGACCAATCATTAATTTTGTTCATTTTTTTTGTATTTCTAAAAATTAAACAAATTATTTCAAATTACATATTTGTCGATATTGTGATTTTAACTAAACTATAAGTACTAATACATATTCAACAAATTTAAAATAAGGTAATAATAAAAATTTCACACTTGCTAAAAGTAAGAAACTATAAAAAAAAATTAAGATTTCTTATAGAGCCGCAAGACAAGCGTTGCTCACGAGCAAAAAGAATTTCTAATTAGGACTTTATTTCCTTATGATTTACTTAGAACGAGCAAGGTTAGCAAATAAAGGCAAGCGGCGCAAATGTCAAGCAACAAGTGAGGTGAGCATAGCAAGTGGGGTGAGTGTCGAGTGGTGAGTAACCAAAAGTGAGCGAGGCGAGTGTCAAGTGGCAAGCGGGGCAAGATTGCTCACGAGTGAAGTTGTTTCTTTCGATTTTACTTGGCAAATTGAATACTAAGAGGATAAAGTAGAAAGAAGAGAACAAGAGTATTGGAGGAGGACGCCATTTGAATTAAGGTTTACTCTTTAGCATAAATAAAAATATATTATATATAATATAATATATAAGGCCAGGGTTGGTCCGGGTTGGACCAACCCGAAACTCCTAGGACCGAAGACCAACCCGCACAGTACCGGTCCAAGGATTTTAGGACCAAGGACCGACCCAATCCCCTTGGGAACCGGACCAGGACCCCTACTGGTCTCGGTCTGGTTCTCAGGAGGACTGGGTTGGTCCTTGGTCCTGAAATTCCGAGACCGTGCACTGTGTAGATTGGTCTTCGGTCTTGGGAGTTTAGGGCCGGTCCAACCCGAACCAACCCTGAATATATATAATATTATTTATAATTTTTTTAATCAAAAGAAAAATAAAAATCAGATGGGTTCAATAGTGTTGACCACAAGACTCACGGCATTGGGCTAGCCCCTTCCTCTTTTCCCTTTTCTTTTCCACACGGGCCTAGCCCATTTTCCTTTTTTTTTCTTTCTTCTTGGCACCCCGCCCGCTCCATTTTCTTCTTCCTCCCTTCTTTCTGCCTGCACAAAACATCACCTGCAAAAGAAGACTAAAAAACTGAGGTGCAAGTTAGAGGCAGACAGATCATAGGCTGTAGAAAATTCCGGGGGGGGGGGGGGATTAGGTCAGCAAAGCGAGAGGAGAGAGGGGGAACAAACGGGAAAGAAAAACAGAAGAGAAAGAGGAGCTCGAGGGGGAGAGTTTTGCATGGTTTTCTCGAAAAAAACATAGAGATGAAAAGTGAGACCTCCTTTGGCTTGACATAGGGAAAAAAATAACATAGAAGAATGCAAAAAATGAAACAAAAAAAATATATTAGTTGGTCCTGGGTTGACCTTGGAACCGGACAGAACCCATTGGGTTGGTTCGGTCCTTGGTCCCAGGCTCAATAGAGTCGGTCCTCGGTCCTAAAATTTGAGGACCAATACTGTGCGGGTTGATCCTAGGGTTAGGGGGTGGCCCGGCCCAACTCGGATCATGATCACCCCTAGGTGGGGCCCATGCGCATCCAACCGTCCTTGCTTTTGTGTGGGTGGGGGTAACCTATAGTTGTCTAAGTGGTATTCTTAGGTTAAAAGTGCGAACTAATTAATACCATTGAAGTTTTGGTTTTGTTTTTTCTTCTTTTTTCCCTTTTTGATTAGAACCAATATATCTTCACATGAAATGCTGAAATAAATACCAATTAATAATATTTTATTCTCTTCAATCGATATGGACAAATGAGAGCTTTATATTCGGACAATGAATAATTACTGATTCACTTGCCCAATTTGTGCACACGCACAATCTACAGAAAAATCATACAAAATTCAAAGTCTGGGATGGTCCGCGGAGTGATCCTCACGAATGCTTCTTGGACCTTGGCGGCCATTTTTAGTTATTATTATACAGTTTTATGCAATTTTCATTTCATTACCATTCAAATTCCACATCTTTAACAAGTACATGGAGCTAGAATAAAGATGAATACCTCATTTCTAGGATTACTCCTAATTCTCAACACGATATATGGAAAATAGCACATTTAATTGTTACAACATTAATGAATAATACTTACATATGCCACAAATTGGAACCACGTGTTCTTATTCTAATAGTATTATTGAGTCTCGATTCTGCACACTTATCCCAACCTAATCGAAATCACAGGGAACTGAAAATGCTATTTGGCAGGCTCAAATGATGGCATTTGGTCGAAGAGGCCACCTTATCCACAAATTCGTCCGCTTAGGATGAATGTGCTCGATTAAGGAATTAAGCGTGCGGTCGTAAGATTTCTCGAGGCTGGCCCAGTAAGCGCCTCTGCCTAGGGCACCGTAGCGTCTTCCAAATGTATTTCCACACGACCGCAACTCCTGCTCTATAAATAATGGTTTTTGTTTTTTTAATACGAGCGATTATTGCTTTTTAATTTAATTTTTACTTCTTTTTTCCATCTAGTTGGAAATGAGCAGCTCACCTTGCCTCACCGAGGCTTGTGGAGAGAGAAGGAAATCCTTTTGTCCTTTTAATTTCAACGTGATATTGTGGTGGGGGCCACAAATCAGATCTCGACGGGAAGTGGAACTCCTCCTTTCAGTGTAGTGTGTCATGTATTTATGTTAATGCGTTCGCGGTGCATTAGATATCTAGTTAGAAATAAATTTGGCAGTTTGTGATAACAACCCTTAATTTTTTTTCCCTAATTTTTTCTGCGGGTTTATAAAATACGAATTGAAAAAAAGTATTCGATCAAATGGTGGAGAGATATGGTCAGGCTCATGGGTAAACATGATTTCTTCAAATTCACGTGTTGATTTTTTGTGTTCTTAAAGTTATATAGCTAAATGTCTACTCATCGATCATGTTATTGCATTTCCCACCATGCAATGCTCCGGTGATTCTGCATACAAAAACTCATTTGATGTTTTTATTAGAGGTAAGAGTTTTGGGCCATTTTATATCTTAGTGGACAAGGATGCATACTTCATATTGAATAATGTCGTATCGAGATTGTGACTCGTGTTCAATTATCTTTGGATTTGTTACAATATGATCGACACGTTCCTCTCAAGAGGAATCTAAGTAGAGGTAATGGCATGAGTCCTCCATATACTGGAAGATCCAGAATGCCATTCGCATGAGAGGTTCTTTAGAGAATCGAGAGGGCTCGAGCCGAAGAGCCGGCGATCGACTTGCCCAATCCTTTGAACTTCTTCCACAATTGGAAGACGGGGTCGTGAGGGATCATTCATATGTTAGACCGTCGACCATATCTCTCTCCACTTGTTCACATGTCCGTGACTAGATGACGATGTACACACACATAGCTTGAATCTCGATTTCCGGTTGGTGTTTTTTAAAGATGTTTGAAAGGAATATTAGTCTAGAAGCTCTTTATACCAACTTAAAGGCATGCTACTTTTGGTCCGAACTCGTGTACGTAAGTGCTCTTGAAGTAATTACAATTGCTCTTGGGGTTGGTCTTCTCGTAAAAATAATCTTTTATAATTAGCTATTTGTGATGTAGACCCTTTTGTTTTTTCGGCCCTTGCGAAATGAAATCGGAGATGATTTATTGAACTAATTGATAATTATGAGTCGTGTATTACCAATTTATTTTTTTTCCATTCTCGGACGACCTATTATAATTGTACAAAATAAATGCGTAGAGTATTATATGATTTTTTTCATCACAATTGGTGCTCCAATAAGCAACAAAATTATTTTGACGGCAAAGATAGGATTTGATTGCACCAAAAACTCAAGATATTAGGGTTTTTTGGGGACAAGATAGTTAACACTATCGTTCTCCCGTCAGAAAATCACTAAATAATTGGGAAGTTTACTGGTAAATTTCGTGTGATTAATAGTTTATTCATTATTGGGTTAGTAATATTGATACATTCTTTGACCAAAAATAAATATTAACATACCCAGTGAAATGTCGACATGTGTCACCTGATTTGGACTGACTGAAAATAAAAAAATGTAAAAATGAGAGATTTTCTTTTCCTCTGAAAAAGGATGCCAGTAATTAATGCTGAAATTTAAATAACAACTCCTTCTCTCCCTCCGCTTTTTAATTTTCGAAGCTGTCTTTTGGTCTTCTCCTTCGTCGACATGAGAAACGGAGAGGCCTTCTCTCTCTCTATATCTGTTTTCTCCAGCACGGCCCACCGCGTCCGCCTCGGCCTCCCCCAAAGCCACCGCCGCTCCCAAGCCCCTTTCACCTCCGCCGTCGCCTTCGGAGCGAGAGAGCACGGAGGTGGGTCAAGTTACCAAGCACGCCGTCGGGGATTTGGCCGGACAGGGCGACGCCGGGCAAGCGGAGGGCGGTGACCCGGTTCCCCTCGCACCGGACGCCCGCCCACGTGCAGGGGCTCTGGAGGTTGACATTCCAGAGCAAAGTGCGGCCCCCGACGGCGGATCTCAGTGCGTGGAGAGCCGCCCGGTCGGACGCGAGATCTGGCTCCGCCAAGGGGAAAAGAACCGCCGAAGAGGCGAAGAAGCTCAGGAGAGCAAGAATTCGGGACTGCATTGTTGGGGGGTTGGGGGTGGACACTTCCTTCCGGGCAAGAAATGCGGCTGCGAAATGATGGGTCTTCTTGATTTGCTCTCTTCTGGCGAGGGGAGGGGAGGCTACGGTTGGAGTAAAGGCGAGCGTAAATGCATAGTTCTGCGGTGGGTGCTTAGAGGGTAATCATGAGGGTGGGCCGAGCTGCGATAAAAATGGGATCTTTCTTTCCTTTTGGGTTTTCTGCTTTTCTGGGTTTGGTGTGGTCTTTCTTGGTGAAGAGTGGGAGAGTGAAAGAAGAAGGAAGGAAAGAGGAGAAGAAGAAGAAGAAGAAGAAGAAGAAGAAAAGTCTAGGTTGTATGTGTGGGTTACTGTCTTTTGTGTGAGAGAGGAGAGAGTGGGAGATGAGGATAATGGAGGCAACTTCCGGGGACTGACCACGCCGCCGCCTCTGCCTCCGCCGTCGCCTCTCGAAGCCCCAACTGTGGCTCCAACGAGCTTCGCTCCTCTCTCTCACCTGGGTTTCGGAAAATCAAGCGACGAAGGAGAAGTTCTTGAGGTTGCGCTGTCTTGGGTATGTTCTTTTATCCTTAGAAGAGGGCGGTGCTTCAACTCCTGGATGCACAATTAGATCCGGCATGGGATTTGGGTCCAGTAACTATGATTCAAGAACAAATGGGCGTGGGTGGCTGGCTGGCTGTCGACAACAAGTACAAAAACACAAGGGACATGGCAATGGCTACTACGGGTATGCTAATGAGAATGTGGATGGTTTGAACGTGCTGCACAGGGGTCCCTAAGCAAAGGGATCCAAGAACCAAAAGGGCTCTACGCCTATTTTGGCAGTTAAGGAGCAGACTTTTCTCTCCAATGGAACAAATGAGGAGGAGAAGAATAAGGCTAGTGTGATTCCAGACCGCTATCAGTGTAACAAAGTCGATTTTCCTGAAGATTATGAAGATGCTAAGTTCTTCATCATCAAGCCTCGTCCTGAACCCGACGCCCCGGTCCTCGTCAAGCCTTGATTGAATTGATGGATCCTCATATTCTAATAACTCTGAAAGTACTTTAAATTGAAACAAATAAAGAAATGCACGAAGAAGAGGAAAACTTGGATGGATGCTTATAGAAGTTCAATTCCCACATCCTCTCTTGAAACTCTTAAGTAGCCTCATAAGGCTTAAACCACTATTTCAACAATTTCTGCATTTGCATATCATTGGCGGAACTTGTTGACTTAGGCTGATGTTTCGTAGTAGAATTTATTCCATCTATGAAATCGCACAACAGAATTTTCGTCTTATGCAGCAAAGCAAAATCACGGTGATGCCTCTCCATACTAAGAAAATCAAACACAATTAACTGAGTGTTCTTTAGGCAATGTCGCCGGTCCTGCATGTTCGATTTGCCTTCAAAAGACCGTGACCATGGTGATGCCTCTCTAGGCTCTTCTGTCACACCTCCAAATAAGATTAGAAAGTCACAAACAGATTGGGTTGTTTCCTGTCCTATTAAACTCTAGAGTTGATTTCGCATTCCATACTCATCTTTTGATTTTGCTTTGTTTTCTTCCAATAGTGTTGTCGCAATTCACTTGATGCCGTGGTTAAGCCGCAGCCAAGACCAAATTGTTGGGATGCCACTACCATCGCCATGGGTTATCTCTAAGGTTTTGTTCATTTTACGGAAAATAATTTCCTAGAAAATATTTTCCAACATTTGTTTCATGAAAAATGAATTGGTTGAGGAAAATATTATCCATCAATAGGAAAAAAGGTATTTTAAAATAGGGGAAAATGTTTTATACTTTTCAAGTTGTGGAAAACATTTTTCTTACGCTCTTATCTTATACCTTACTAACCTTTTTTTTTTAAATTCCAATTTTAATTATTTTCTTTTTCTTTTTCTTTTCTTATTTTTTATTTTTATTTTTCACCTTCTCTTCAACCGATCGCTGGCCTACCGAAGCCTCGAGCTCATCGCTCGCCAATTTGGTGAGCAGTTGACGAGTGGGAAGTTCCAACTTGCCAGATCACACAAGCTCGAGGCTCACCGTTGGCTGCTAATAGGCCAATTTGGCAATCGTGAGCTCATTGGCTTTGGTGAAGCTCAAGCTCGTCTAGATCGGTCGAGCCTCAAGCTCGCCAACCCATGTCTAGGTTGATTGGTGGGCATCCTACCATCACCGAGGTACGCGGCAAGGGAGGAAGGAGCAGGAGGAAGCCGCCAAAGGAAGGAGCACGAAGAAGGAGGAAGGAGGAAGGAAAAGAAAAAGAAAAAGAAAAAAGAAAAAATCGATTTGTTTTGATACAAATAATTAAAAAATTAATTTTTATAAAAATTAAAATTATATTAGTAATTTTTCTTAGAAAATCAAATTAGATACTGAATGGTGAAAAATATTTTTCACTTTATTTTTAGGTTTCAACTGAATACTAGAAAATATCGTCATTTTTTTGGAAAATGATTTCTTGAAAAACATTTTCCAGAGACATGATATTTTCCACAAAACGAACGGAGTCTAAATGTCATTGTGAGTCATCACACCTAGGCGTTTAGATCATGTCCCGTTTTATCTTGTGTTTACATCGCACATAATTTGTATATGTCACATTTCATGAGAATAAAAAAATCATTCATGGCACATTGTAGACTTCTATTATATATTAGATTTGCATATTAGGGTCATCTTGAACAGAAAAGCACGTAGATAACTTGGGCATTTTAGATTTAGGAAATCACATCTTGAAGATTTGGCTTTTTAGAATATTTTTTTTCTTTGCATGTCCAATTGTGTTCATCTTTACATCTTCAAGCATATTTCTAAATATTGAGGTATGATTCATATTTTATTTGCATCATTAATTGCTAAGTTAGAAAAAATTAGAAGTTCCATGGCTACATGTTTCAATAAATATGATTGCAAGAAGAATTTATTTGCATATTTGCTTTGTATCTTATTTATCCTCTTAGGGTCACATTCTTGATTGTGTCAAATATAATTTTCATGCATCTTAGAATATTCTCATACTTGTTAGAAGCTCACTTTAGGAATGTAATTTATGTAGAGTGCATTCATGTTCCATTGATACATTAGAAAAATTTAAATAGAGTTTTCATTTACCGCTCACAAGTCCCATCCCAAGGTGTAATGGCAAACTCTTATGCTACTTTTTCTCGATATGGCATGGGTTATTTACCTTTTGGTACTTTAATTGTTTTACTATCGATTGTTTTGATTTTATTGCTTGAGCATTTATGTATGGATATCTAGATGCATTTTGGAATATATAGGAAACATTGCTTGAAGTAAGTTTTCACAAAAGAGAAAAAAGGTACAAAAAATGAGACTAGACATATGAACATAATCTATGTCAACATACCCACAAATCTCTTGCTCGCAAAAATTACGCTCGATTTGTTTTATGGAAAATATTCCATTTCTAGAAAATGTTTTCCAAAAAAACAATGATATTTTCTGATATTCAGTTTGAACTTGAAATGAAGTAGAAAATATTTTCCATTGTTCATTATCTAATATGATTTTATGGGAAAATTACTATTGTAATTTCAATTTTTATAAAAATTAAAATTAAAATTATTTTTATTTTTAAATCAATCAATTTCTTTTCTTTTTCTTTTCCTTCCTCCTTCCTCCTCGTCCGTGCTCCTTCCTCCCGCAGCTTCGTCCTTCCTCTGCTCATTCCTCCACCACTCGTGCTCAGACAATGGCGGGCTACCCGGTGACCGACCTAGACATGAGTCAGCGAGCTCGAGGTTTGGTTGATCCAAGCGAGCCGAGTTCTAGTTGGTTCATTTTTCGTTTCGAAAAATCGTTTTTTGAAAGTTATTTTTTGTGAAATCAAGCTAATTTAAGCTTTTTGTTGTGACCTGTTACGGTTGCAAAATACCCGCTGGTTATTTTTGGCGATGGATCTCCGCCAAGCGAACCCGCCAATCATTCTCCGCCACAAACAAACGCAGCGTGAATAACAGATTCAAAGGGTATATGTAGCACCCGTCTTCTCATTCTGAAAGGTCTCACAACTTATCACCTTTTTTAGAAGAGAGTGGATTACCTTGTGCAAAAGAAAGAAAGTTATGGAGACCAAGCTCGATGATGAGCGGAATGAATGGATCGAAGAGTTTGGGTTTTCGCTGTTGCTCGTTGCTGGTATCATGGCAATGAGTTCTGCTCAAGTGGCTAACAACCCTCCCCTGCCCGTTGTGCTCGGTAAGAACGGGGTCGAATACTCCTCCTACGTCCTCAGCAACACTATCTGTTTTTTGTCTTCCCTTACAGTGATGGCCATTCTAGCTAGGGAATCAATCGGAGTCGATTTCTGTACTGGCTCGTCAAGACTCTCATGCTAACCATCATAGCTAGCAATGGCATCACCTACTTCTTGGCCTCAAAAGCCATGAATGCGGCGCCTCACGAAGCTTCTGCTTTGATGTCGAATCCACAAGTTTCTGCCTTGATGTCGAATCCACAAGTTCAGTTCTCCTGAGTGTGCCTGCAGCAGTTGCCCGGTTTGCTTTGCATCCGCACATGTAATGAGATATATGTAATAAGAGTGAAAAATATGTAATAAGATATATGTAATAAGCTTCTGCCTGAAAGAAGCAATTGTTTCTCAAAATAATTCGGTCTCCTTTAAGTTCAAGTTCCCCTGTTTTCCCCTGTTTTTATTTTTTCTTTTGTTTTAACTTGACTTCTTGAGTTGATGAATCCTATAACTGCGGTTATGATTTCAGAGTTAGCAATTGTTCAATATCTGTTCTAGACTAGGGCACATCGAATGGGTTTGGTTATGGAGTTTAAGAATGAAGGCTGCAGAGTTGAACCGACTTCCACTTCGAAAGGCCACGCGCTGCAGGCCATCGCAGGCCATCTGCTGGGCTCAGGCACACATGCCACATACATATATAGCCCCGTTCGCCTGCCAGGTGCCGAACCGGCACGCCTCTGGATGGTCGGGTTGAGCCTCTTTGCTCGCCATCGTGATGGAGGTCGATGATGATGATGATGTGCTCCTCCCTAGGCACGCACGATCATCAGAGAATATGGACGACAGCCCGCCCCCGTCCTTTTAGCTTCTTCTTCTTTTTAATTAAAAGAGCAAATTATATTTCTTTGATTCAAATGCATAACTCAAGTTTCCGAAATGGCACTAATATAAATGCTAGCATAACTCAAGTTTCCGAATCCATGAACTTTGGTTCTGTAAGAATCAAGGGAATACTCTCAACCCTTGATTGGGCAATCTAGCCAGCATAGATGAAAGTGTTGGAAATTTAATAAAATCGATTTTGAAGGACACTCTTCTTTACACACTTCTCAGCCGCAACTGTGGACCATTAAGCAAGAAGAAAAGTCCAAGATGATATGCGTTGTTGACTCTTAATCAACAAGAAAAATGAAGAAGCGAGAAAAGTTAAGAAGCGTCAGGAAGAAAGAAGAAAAGAGAAGAAAAGTTGAACTTGACTCCTTTACTTTGACTTGAAGGAAAAGCAGCAGCTGAAGAGGCGGTGGAGTGCAGGCGGTGGACTTGCCTATAAATATAGACGTAGTTCTTTAGGCTCGTGTGTGTGGAGAGAATAGAATAATAAGGGTCAAGCAGAGAGAGAGGGAGGCTAGAATACTCAGCAGAGAGAGCCTCAGAGAGTTGTTCTGTGTGAGCAGGTTATTCCTCCGTGATCGAGAGGAAAGCTTATAGTGTTAAGCTTGTATTAGTGGTGTGTATTTTTATAAAAGCCTACGTAAGGCCTTTGAATATTGTTGTCTCTCTTTTGTGTCATTCTTTCCCCACCAAATCCTCCAAAACTATTTGTTATCCTTTTGGTTCCAACAATTGGTATCAGAGCTAGGGTTGCATACCCAACAATTGGAATCAGGTCAGGGTTATATACCCAACAGAAAGCGAGAAGGACAATTTTTCGAATTTGTAGATGGCATAGATCGGATTTGTAGATGGCACAGATAATAGAAATGTCTACTCGTGATAATTATAACTATGTGTGTAGATGATCTATTAGATCGGATTTGTAGACGACATAGATATTATTATTCCCCATCGATGAGGAAGATGGTCATGGGAAAAAGCAGGTGGATCGCGATTGGCCGAAGGCCCCTGGACACGTGTACGGTGGGCAGGCATCGTGACGAGATAATCCTCAAACCCACGACAAATAAAACAGAAGATGGAAGACGTGACTGAAAATTCCACGTTACCAAACAAAAAATTTATCCCTTATGGTCAATTTGGTTCGATATTTATGGGAAGATGTTAGCTTCTTCTTCTTTTTAATTAAAAGAGCAAATTATATTTCCTGATTCAAATGCATAATTATTTAGCCAATCAAAGGTAGGACAATACGAGGGGAGAGTCTAGATTACTTTGATATTGATTGATAAGCGACATTATATCTGTTCTAAAATAGAAATTAATAAATACTGAGAATCACATAAAAGAAAATAAGAAAGAGCACTTGCGATATTGCATGTTGGTATTTCAACATCGGAATATGTTTTCAATGTGCTTTGAAAACCCATTCATGATTCGGAAAAAATCCGAACACTCGAAACGTATTCATTCGTGCTTGTTTCTTTCAGCACATCACCGAAAGTAAAAATATTTTTATTTCGAAAATGATTTTGAGGGGAAGTCGCAAAATAAACAAACATTTAAAACAATTTTTTATCTTTAAAAAAAAAGGAAAATACGATAAAAAAACTCCAAATTATGTCACTTGGGACAATTTTACCCTGAGCTTTTTTCGTGCGATTAAATCTCTAAATTATGCCACTTGATATAATTTTACGCCAAACTTTTTTTGTGTCACAAAAAATCACAAATTATGCCACTCGAAACAAATTTATCTTGAGCTTTTTCTTATACTACAAAAAGTTCTAAACCATGCCACTTTGAACACATTCACCATAAATTCTTTAACTGAAGGGCATTTTTGTCTTTTTACTTCTTCTTTTTCTTTCTCCCTCTTCCTTGCTAGCAAATAAAAGCAGGCGAGGGCGGCCCTCCCTGGCATCGGGCACCCTTTACCTGAGTCAGGCCAAGGTGAGGGACACCCTTGCCGGATCTAGTGGGGGAAACCCTCCTCAATGTCGAGCAAGGGCGGCCCTAGCCCGAGGCGGCAAGGGCAACCCCTGCTAGATTCGATGAGGGCCGCCCTCGCCAAATCCAACAAGGGTGGCCCTCGCCGAATCTAGTGGGGACAACCCTCCTCGGCGAGGGCCACCTTTGCTCGACTTCACTGTCGACAAGGGTGGCCATTGCCGGTTATGGCAAAGGAAAGAGGGAGAAAGAAAAAAAATGAAAAAAGATGAAAAACACCACAAAAAACCCCAAATTATGTCAGTTGAGACAATTTCACCGTGAACTTTTTCTTGTGCTATAAAAAATCCCAAACTATGCCACTTATGACACATTTACCTCAAACTATTTAACTAAAGGGCATTTTCATTTTTTTTCTTTCTCCCTCTTCCTTTTGCCATGGTCGGTAGAGGGAAGCCGGTGAGGGCCACCCTTGCTAACGGTGGAATCAGGTGAGGGTGGCCCTTGTCAGGGAGGGTTGCCCTTGACTGGGCGAGAGCCTCCCTCACCAGATTTGGCAAGCGGCCCATGCTCAACTTAGGCGAGAAACGCCCTCATCGGATTTGACAAGATCGGCCCTCTCTTGACTCAAGTGAGGGTTGCCCTCACTAGATTTGGCAGGGGCGACCTTCATCAACTCGGGCAAAGGCCACCTCTCCTGCTTAGAGTGAGGGCCACCATCGCCTAACACTAGGTAGGGTTGCCTTCGCCTGGCTCGACTTAGGCGAGAGACGCCCTCGTAGACTCGAGTGAAGGTCACCCTTGCCTGGTTAGGGCGAGGGCTGATTCAGGCGAGGGCAACCCTTGCTCAACATCGGGGAGGGTTACCCCTCCAAGTTCTAGCGAGGGCGTCCCTCGCCTGGGCTGACTTAGGCAAGGGATGCCATTGCTGACTCGAGCAAGGGTTGCCTTGCTCGCCCTCACTCGACGCTGGGGAGGGTTGCTCTTATCGACTTTCCTCTACCGGTAGGGAAGATGGAGAAAGAAAAAAAGAAAAAGAAAAAGAATGTAAAATGTAAAATGTAAAAAGACGAAAATACCCTTTAGTTAAAGAGTTTATGGTAAACAATGTCCAAAGTGGCATAGCTTATGGTTTTTTATAGCAAAAAAAAAAAGTTTATGGTAAGATTATCTCAAGTGGCATAATTTTGGATTTTTAATGGCACGAAAAATTTTTAGGATAAAATTATCCCAAGTGGCATAATTTGAGGTTTTTGATGGAACGAAAAAAGTTCAAAGTAAAATTATCTCAAGTGGCATAAATTGAAGTTTTTGGTAGTAGTTTCCTTTTTTTAAAAATGTTTAAACTAATGATCTTTCTATTCTTTCCCATCCATTGGAAATGATAAAATCGTAAAATCATTATCGAGGGTCTGATCCAATAGGAATGGACCTAAAGTTTGGATATATTTTTTCATTTCTTTTTTGGTTCGGAATTGGCTTGCAAAAGATAATCCAAGAATGAAAACTAAGAAAGCGACACCGAGGCCCAAAATAGTCATTTCACGCTTCATCCCTTCCAACGAACCCGCAATGCAATCCCTGCGTTTTTCTTCGCGCGCGCTCTCTCTCTCTCTCTCTCTCTCTTAATCGCATTCGCATCCGCGAAATTTTTCCATTTCCATTCGCTCACACAGATACAAAGCAACAACCTGTTCGAGTCGGGAAAGCGCTCACTCCCCCACTGCCACTGCAGCAACAACAGCCTCAACTCCCTGACCTGCCCCGCCCGTGGTGGCGTGAAGCTCTTCAGGGAGAGGCTGACGGACGGCTCGATCATCAAGAACAGTGTGCGAGCACCAGCAGTACTTCATTCGGCAGGCTACTATTAGCTGTAGAAAGAGACGCTCCTGCCCTTTTTGACAGAGCTCCAAATGATATGGTATGCTTTTCCTTCTACAACATGGCGCTTCCGACGTTCAGCACTAACTCGGTGAAGCACATCATCCGTTGGACCCTTGCTGTGTCAACTAATAACGCCCATAAGGGATGAACTGCCAAGAAGCGCTTTTATGGAGGTGTCTCAATTGCGAAAGTGAATTTCATCAGTGTATATGAGTCCTTCAAAATTCAACCGTTAGAATTAATGAAGTTTGGAAGAATGGCTTACATCTCATGAATCCGTCAAAGATGTTGTCAAAACTGCGTTGGCATCTAATGTGTTTTCGTCCACCACTCCTGGACATTTCCCTGCTTATTACGAACAAGTGCCTCTTTCAATCTGGCCATCGACTATAACCTCTGTGGAAATAAGACTCCACAGATATGTCATCATCAAGTCCTGAAGCCAATTCCCTTGCTTACTAAGGAACCCGTCAGTGTAGATGAACCAGTTGGTATGTCTCCGTTGAGTCTTTTTGAGACTGACAATGACTCCAAGGATTGTCCAGCTCTCTCTTTGAAATTGCTTGGTGAAACCGCATGCCAATCAGCTGCTTTTCATGCCAACGTTCCAGTGGCTTCGCCGGATCTGAGCAAGAGCAAGAACAATCCAATCCAAGCAGTTTGATTTTCAGAAAGAGCATAGTACTTAGGTGTTTAAGGGCTCGTCCAATTTCCTTAAATAAAGTCAAAGACTACATCTTTATCATGCATCACTCGTTTTGAAAGAGGATATCTACCGACATCTCTTTGGCGTCTACTGGGAGAATTTTAAAAAAAAATCCTAAATCTATGCAAAACTTCTTCTTTTTTTGCCCTTGGGTAACCTTGTTCCAAGAACAATTTCTCTAAGATAGTTTACAGAATTTCTATTCCTGTGTGGCTCTCAAATTATGACTTACAATTTCCTTTAATTTTTTAAATAATCTTATTACATCATTTGTATTCTTAAATGTACAAACATATTCAAATTATATTTTGAGCAACTAAATCATCAACATCAATCCATATAAAACATAAATAAACAACATAAATTTACATTTGGTAAATTTACATAAATATCTAACATATAAATATAAAAGAAGGAAACAACGGAAATTTAATTTACATGGGTAAAAGCAACAAACCATAAAAATCACCATGCGTGGCGAGCGGAGGGAGAGGCTAGTAAATAGAGACCCAAGACTACTACAAGTTGAACAAGTTGAGTTAGGCAGGCGAAGAGAGTAAATAGAGACCCAAGACAACTACAAGTTGAGCAAGTTGAGCAAAGCAAGTGAAGGGCGGCCAAGCAACGAGTGGTGAGCAAGAAGTGGGTTTCCTTCTTCTTCTTTTTCTGTCGAATTAGGGTGGCTAGATTGACATGGCACATATAATAATAATATTAGGCCTAACGCACTTTTCATGCACATTGCTAGGTTTCACGTGTCGCATTGTGATGACACCCTCAAAATTGACTTGATCCCAACATGTGATTAGCAATCTTCAAATTATATTAATCTTGTTTTTGCAAGATAAAATGTACAAATATCCATACATCACGAATTAGCATTTTATCAGTTATATTCATGGGACAACCTTAGAAGTGGGACATTGTAAGTTTAGGAGGAGAAATGTCTGATGTATTAATTGAAAGATCAAATTATTAACAGGAACATGCATGGTACTCAATTATTCCACTTTGTCACCCATTATATAAAATACCTTTTTTTTCCAGCAATTTCACTTTTTTTATAACACATACCATTTAGTATTATTAGTGGAAGTCCCACCTCAAATGTGGTGATATATCTATGTTTTTAAGTTTTGAGTAGTAGTTCTAGAAGCATTACAATTTTACTAAGAGTTGTCAGAGTTGCTTACTAAATGACAGAGATAAAAAAGGAAACAAAATTTATATAGGCCATCAAAGAAAGGAAAAAAAAAATGAGAGTTCGTTTCTATTTTTTATTTCTTCATTAAAAATAGACATATGATAATGCCTTTAGTGATCAAGAACACTAAGTAGCTCTAGCATGATTTTTATGTTTTTGAATTCTCTCCTACCCGCATCTTATATGTTCCTACATTCTATGAATTATTTACTTGGTTTTTGCAACCAGGAAAAAATATTAGGAAAAAATAAGCATCTTAGATTGCAGCAAGCTCACCCGTTGTATTTCTTGACTTCCCATCCTTTTCTTGCATCAAACTCCTCCAAAGCCTTTCTCCAAGACTCTGTTTCTTCAGTGCTCGAAGTCTTCTTGCAATCCAAATTGTGAATGGCATCGCGATACAGCTGGATTTTCATCTTAACATCATCAGGTTCCACGTCGAAGAAAATAGGTAAGATCTCTTTATTCCCATCTGACTCAGAGGTGTTCTTCACAATCTATGCGAGCTTGTGGAGACACCATTGGCTCGAAGCATAGTTTTGAGAGAAGATGAGGATGTAGATTCTAGAGTTGTCAATCGCTCTACGAAGTGCCCCATCAATTCTTTCAACAACATGGAGCTTTTCACTATCTCGAAAGACGCAAATGCCAGCATCGGTCAAGCTATGATAGAGGTAGTCGGTAAATCCACTATGAGTGTCGGGTCGTTTGAAGTTCAAGAACACTTGATACTTGCTTACTGATGATGTTCCTACTTTTTAGCTTTAGTAGCTCTCTCCCTCGTGTGGGAACAAGAGAGGCCTTTGCTCTTGGCTAACTGAAGGTTTCAACCACAACATATCGTGTGAATATATCACGAGTGAGATTACCAATGTATAATTCAGTTACATAATAGCAATGAAAAAAAAAAAGGTAAGTATTTAGATGACCGTATTATATTCAAACTCTCAATGATCCATATCATTTGTAAGTCAATACTATCAAACGCCTATATAACATTGCTTTTTCCAAATGGTTTTCTCCACCCACGAAATTCTAGGAAGACCTTTCGAACAAATGACTGTCAAGAGAGATTATTTGATGAGTGTTTTATACGCATTTTCTAAGCAAAGAATGTACCATTTTCAATATTGCCAATTTTAAAAACACCATTATGGACCCAAAAACATACCTTAAAAATACTATTCAAATTTCTTAAAAGATTGAGAAACATCAGTTGTGAATCTCGGGCAAGATCAAGCCTCACTAGCCTCAAGCGAGGTCGGGATCACCACATCGAGGTTGGCGAGGCTCAAGCTTGGATGAGGCTGGCCAGCTTGAGCCTCCCTCGAGGCTAGTCCATGTGAGCTTGCAAAAGAAAAAATAATAAAATAAAATAAAATAAAATAATAAATATAAATATAAGTTTTTAAATAAAAGAAAATTAATATATTCAAAAAATTCAAGATAAATATTTTTGGAAAGTGTTTTCACTTTCTTCGAATTAGGAATTCCCTTTTTAATTTTATGCATGAATATTTTCTTTAGCCAGAAAAGTATTTTCAATTGATTAATCACTTTCAACAAACCAAAACGGATGAAAATTTGAAAAATTAATTTCGGGAAAATACTCCCCCTTAGTCAAACAGACTCTAAATTAGGGTTCTAAGTGGGCCGCCTCTAAAGTTCAAATGGCCAAATATAATTCTCACTTTCCATATATACTATTTCAGTCTCTCTTCTATCCTCGGCACTCCAAATTTTGATGCATATTACCATGCATGCTTCTACGAGGAATATAAATATATTATATTAACATGTTCTTAATAGGTATCTTTTCTATTTTATATAGAGATATATATTGGTTTTAATTTGAATAATCCCACTCCGCAAATGGGATTCGTAATTTTTCCCAGGAAACCGGACAAATTGGTTTTGCCGAGAAAACAAGTGGTGGATGAGGCATTCATTCTTCACTCATCCCCCTTCGCCTTCGCTCTAATGAACATAAAAATTGTCATTTCTATACTCCCTATATTTCATAATCAATCGGAACTACTAAGTCCAAAAAGTAATGCTAGGTATACAAAGATTAATTAATAAACGTAATATCATATTACACAAAAAGTATGTCATGTCCTTCGTTATACTGATATGTGTGTGCATACCATTTGTTTTTCCAAGTCTTGTATACGTGGCACTATCAAAGAAAATATTAGCGAGATTGAGACTCATTTTGTTTCATGAAAAAAAAATTAAGAAGATATTTTCTTAAAAACGATTCAATGAAATTATTAGTCGGAAATCATATCTAATGGCTAACAAATCAATTTATATCATGCAAGTCATGAAAATCTTTTCCGATCGAACAGTTCTCGGAGCTACTTTACAAATTCTTCTCATATACATATCGCAAGGTGGCTTACGATGAGGAATGGATTTTAACTATTTCAAACTCATATTTCTGGCTTGATTCAATGAAACTCCCAAGTAATATTTTAAATCAGACGGATAGGCTCGAATGCGATTGAAGCCGCATTAACTTAGTTTTTGTTAAACCGAGTACAATAAGTAATGTATAAAAGATTACCCTGCTAATGAAACTAATCAGTATGCTGTTGATGATCGAATTAGGCCGTTCCTTGCGCAACTCACTGCTCACGTCATTCCTCTTCTTCGGTCGTGAGAAAACGAGGGGGGGGACCAGGCTCTCCTCATGGACGTTTACTTATATTGGTTGATTTGCTCTTTTATTTATCTATCCATCTATCTATCTTCTTCTTTTTTCCCTTTTCTATTGTTTATTTTCATTAAATTGAATGCCCAATTTGTTGACTAAACTTCAATTGTCAAAAATTATAAACGAATTGAAAATTATATCTAACAAGAACTTTTTCCAATAAATGCATACTTTGAAAATTTCTGTAAACAATAAAGTTCAAAACTTCTACGGAGGTTTGCATCAAATCCGATTCAACCCGAGAATTGGATCGAATTGGTCTACATCGACCAATTCAAGGCATTTTCTATAGAGATGTGGTTCGGTTCTCGATTCCATAAACTTGGAATGGTTTTGAAGCCTGTTCGACAGAAAGTACTTTTGCATCAATGGAGAATTGAACATTTTTCAACATAAAGAAATGCCAACATAACTACTTAATTAATAGAGTTTTTGTAGAGATATACCAATTTATGGGCTTGAATGTTGAAATACTCTGCATGTCACCATGATGTGACATGACACGTTCGCAAATACTCTGTTCCTCCAACATGTACCTCTACATTTGACTTGTTAAATGGGTGGGTCGGGTCGAGTTTGGGTTGGGTCATAAATGATCCGACCCAAATTAACACATTAACCCGTTTATGACCCATTTAAGTATAGTATAAATTTTTTGACCCATACCCAACTTAACCCAACCCATACCCAACTCATACCCGACCCGACCCATATTATTAAAACATTTCTCTATCTAAATAAATTTAGGAAAACTTATTATTATAATCTTTAAAAAAGATTATATTCCTTTAACATTGTTTATTTTTTAAGAAAATCGAATTATTAATAATTTTTATTTTAAATATTTTAAATTATTTTTATTTTTTAAAAATCATGCACACATATAGGAGAACGAGACTCACATGAGTTTTGATAGCCAATCAAGCCACCATCCAACAATGGTGGCGACCACGTGCGATAGCGCTGTCGTGCGAGCGAGAGGAGGAGCTATTGTACAAGCGGAGGGAGCAAGACGACGCGATATCGTACGATTAGGAAGGTTTCTTTGTTTTGATTTGAGAGCAGAGATGAGATAAGTCATCTCTGAGGACTGAGGAGTAGTTGGGTTTTAAGTAGATTTAAACTTTGACCTATTAACAACCCGTATATTTTAGTCTTTTTAATTTTAAACCCATTGTAGGTACACCTATCAAAATGGGTCATAGCTAAGTCGGGCTTTCTTTTAGATGGATTTAAATGGGTCATAAATGAAAAGAAAACCCAACCCATTTATGACCCATTTAATATTTAAATAGTTATACACCCATTTGGGTGGGTTAGTTTTTGGCGTATTCGTTATGGACAGCTTTCGGGTCATTCTGGTTGACAAATTCAGTAATTCACGTATGGAGATTTTGACTTTCTTTGATGATTACTTGACGTAGATGGAATGGTGGCTACGTAATCTTTCCTTTGTGCTTATTTTCTGTCATGAAGTCAATTAGTCTCATTACTGAGCAACCATGAGGAACTGAGGCGTTTGAGTAACTCGCGCGTGTGAATTTGTTCTCAGTGATCAGGGCACCGACTGAAATACATTGAGCAGCCCACTATAAGTTGCGCTGAATTCTCTTTTATTCGTCATCGGTTTTTATTAGGACAGATTGAGGAAGTATGCACTGCTTGTCCTCTGAAGAGATTTTTTGTTTTGATTTTTGTTGAACTTTGGCAGGCCTACAGCAGATGCTGCAAGAAGCACAGCCCAGTCAGCCTCGTCCAACAGAAACTTGTGAAATACTTTTGAACGACCAAAAGTCTTATTTGACGCCAGAGTGGCCCTTCAAGCCTCCAGGTTGCTATAACTTCTCATTTAAATTTTGATTAGCTTTTGATAGTGAGGCTTTTTATAGTAGCTCTATCGTGGTTCTGCTTGGTGTTAAAAAATAAGCAAATTGATGGGTCTTCTCTATTATTGCTTTATGTTCCCTTTGTGCAACTTCATGTATTCTGTAGGTGAAAGACATGCATAACCAATTGTATTGACTTGATCCTTTTCTGTAGTCTTGTGTAGCTCATGGTAACGTATCATGTGAAATCTCTGTTCAGGGTTCACTTGCATCAAATTGAATTGACGTCCCAACGGTGCTTTTATCACCTTCCTTTTGTGTTTTTTTGGCTGAGTGTGATTGTCGTAGTGGTTGTCTTAAATCAAGTAGAACCCAATATGATCTACCAGAATGGTTTGGATGTAATAGTGTTTCACATGCCACAAGTGTTCCAGTGACTTTTTTTTTTTTTTTTTCATATGCTAATTTAAGCCTACTGAATTTTAGTCTCTTTTTTGAATTATTCGTACTCTTCTTGTATGGCATTATTATAGTCATTGCAATATTAGGTTCAGGTATAATCTATGGTTTGCTGTTTAAGGATTGACGGAGGCATGATTGCAGAATAAACTTGATGGTTATGATCTGTCTGAAGTGAATTGCCAGGCAATGTGAGAATTCATTTCTTAGGCCAGCTTTCTAGCATAATTGTTGGATCGCTTTGGATTATGCTAGTTTTAAATTTTGAGCTTATCTCTAGCTTATGTAATAACTGTACATGTCAACCTTTTAGTTTATCTTAATTTGTCCTGGTCTATCAGTCTTTGAGCTTGCCCCCCTGTTTACTCCATGAGATTTTAATTGATCTTGCAGGCAGGTAGCGTGGATGTTTTGCACTGCTAGTATGCCCATGGGCTGGACAATGAGAACTCTCAAAGCAGAAGCCACTGGATGCTTGATAGATGAGGTGATGTTCTTCATCTAAATGAATATTCTATGTATGGGAACTTGCAGGAGTTTTGGAAATACTCATAATTTGCAGTCATTATTTTTCACTGGGAAAGATCATTCGATAGCCTAGCAAAGTGTTCCATGCAGATTTTTCTATATAAACATGTCAAACTGCTTTATGTCTTCAAACTTATAGTAATCACCTTGCATTCGACATATTTACACTCCATGCATGTTGGGAAGGTTATTTTGTCTAGTATCGGTCTTGCTGGTCCCACTGTTTCACAATTTTCAATGACTAGAAGCTATCATGCTGTGACAATGCTTTTGTTAAATTTATTTTTGTCCTGATGAAATATGCTTCACTCATTAGCTATTTGTGATGTGTCAGAGCCAAAAGAGGTTCATTGATTGATATCCATGAAATGTCATGATACGTGTATTTGGTATTTTGTTGCCATGGATTTAAATAATGTGTGCATTCATCATCTTGGTGCAAGCTTTTGTTAAATTAGTTCTTCTCATCAGAATCATTATTTGCTCAGCTATGGAGCTAGTAGTGGCATGTCATTGCAAAAAAGTGCTGTTGACAGGATTAGCATGGAGAGATTCGATGCGTATATGTTGTGCTCTGTTTAAAAGTGTGTGTAGATTAAGTTTCCTTCTTGGCATCCCTACTTTTATCTTCTTGAAGTTCAAAGAAAGGCTAATTCAAAACATAAAACATTGTAGGTCTGGAAGTGAATTCACGTAGATGGTATTGTTATGATTATGATTAGCTTGTATGATGATCTTCTCAGTCAATTAATCCTCACCCATCCGAAAATAGTTGAAAAGCAGAAGAATATGGACTTCTTCACATCTGACACGAGAAGTGTGTTAGCTTTCAAGATTTTAGCACCGCATTATGTGAATATGAGCTATCATCGAGTCTACTCTACATTATGCTGCTTGCTCTTTTCCTTCAGGCAGCTTGAGCATATTGTTCTTGTTCACTATAGAGAAGTGAAAGAGGGAGTACAGGGAACCTGGCTTTACAGTTTACTGCATATGTCCTTATTTTGGTTTTCTTTGTTTTTTTCATATGGAGATGGTCTTTTTCCAATGGGTAGCGAGGAACTTTTTGCTGAACCAAATGGTATTGCATGTTTGGTGAAATTGAGGTTTCTGCTGATACTTTAACTAATACATCAATGTGACATGCAACTCCTGCTTGCGCTCCTTTGCAAGTGCTCCATTTTCATGACTTGCAGCAGTAAATTAGCATGCAGTGAGGCGAGAGAATATAAGTGTCGTAAAATGCCACCTATGACTTCTAATATTGGACCAGAATATGAAGCAGTCTTTAATCACATCTGTCAAAATTGTTATATATAGATCCAGTTGGATTTCATTGTTGGTGGATGTGACAAGTGCAAGTTGAAGAATGTCACAAGTTCAACGAATACAACTATTGACTTTGATATCGGAAGAGCAAAAGAGGCTTCTAAATTCATAATGTTTGATTACCCGTATGTTTGAGGTGCAGCACTTTCTATTCTTGCTAAAGTACAAGGTTTCATGGTGGCTGGTTTGCAAACTTCATGAAGCAGGCAGAGGGCCAAATAATCTGTGGATACAAAAGGTCAAGGAGTTACTCATTTGGCTGCATCCTTCAGTTGTGACTGGGCTTGTGATGCAAGCACAAGAACAGCTGTGCATTGGGCATCAAATTTTGGAAGATAAGACCTTCGAGATCTCGGAATTTTTTTTTTTTTTTTTTTTTTTTTTTTTATGATCCAGGAACCCCGCACTGCCGACAACTATTGGGAGTAAACCCCGCGCACGTCTTAGCCACCACCACACACATGCAACTAAGTAAGTCACCCTATGACGAAGCTGGGATTCGAACTCTCGACCTTTTGCGAGAGGAAGAGAACGCGAACTAGCAACGCCACCCAGGTGGATGGTAGTCTGAGAGTAAGAGTTTGAGTACTCGGAAATTATTTATATATGCTACACATATTAAACCTTATTATATTTTTTCCCTGAAGTTGGCCACATGTGACTTGTTCTGGTTGGGACTCACTGCATGGTGACAATTATCGGCGTATGGGGAATTGTGCGATCTCTTTTTATGTGATATCCACTCTAGAACCAGATGCAGTTCACAGTGTCTGGTTGTCACAACTCTTAGTCCTTTCAACAATACTGGTGATAATCAGTTTGTTCTTCAGTTTGAATATACATGGCTTACTATGAGGAACATGTGTTGTCGAAATTGCATTGAGCTTACAAAATTCACTGGAAATACAAGCTTCGTAGTAATCTTGGCTATTCAAATTTCAAATGGGACAACTGCTCGATGAATTGATGGTGATGCCTTAAGTTCTCTCTCCAGATTGAAATATGTTTCTCTAATAATTTGTCCTTCTACAGGGAGGAAGCTGTGATTGAATTCGTTGGACTTGGAGCGGCTTCAGGAACCGTTGATGATCCAAGGTCTCAACATGTCCAGGAGGTCAAACAACGCTCATTTGGCTTAAAGTAGAGGGCTTCAGAAAATTGTTGCATATGTGGATGAAGCAACTTTTTATTGGATTTCCTAATATTTGACCCTTTTCTAGGCCATGCTTGTAATTTGATCTCACTGACTCTGATGTCTCTTGCCCATGTTTGGATGTCGGCTCGAGCGAGGCTCAAGGGGCCCTGGCCATGCTCCAAAAAGGGCCCATGGTAAGGCTCAATCTGTTGGGCCTAAAGGACAAACATCTGGGACTCGCGGCTGGGTCCCATGCCATAAGCTAAATTTCTGGTCTGAATTGAGATCCTAAAGGACCCATATTTAGTCTAAACTAGTTAACGTCTGATAAGGTTAAGTGAATATTAGGCCTAAATTGGGCTCCGGGCTCAACTTAGGTCCAATGTACTAGGCCATATTGGCCCACAGAAATGGTAATTATTTTAATAGGGAGCCCATTAAACAATAGGCCGAAGGGGCACATAATTGAGTCACTTTTACGGCTGGGCCCATTAGGCCCATTGTGAATTATTGGACCGAGTTCAATGGGCCTTGGATTAGTATGATTGTTTTCAATGGGGCCCAATGGGCCATGGTGCAAGCTCATTTAGGCTTAAATGGCCCATATGTTGGGCTTTGGGCACAAGTCAGGCTCATCACAAAGAGACTCGGGCCCAATTGTTATAACGGGCTGAGCCCAATGGCATTCATGTAGGCCCATTCACATCTATCGGGCCAGGCCCCCATAGATTTGGAGCAGGTATATTATTCTTATCTAATGGGCCTAAGCGTAGGCCCATTGGGCTGAAGGTTGGGCCTACGTAAACAGGCCCACGGGCATATTTTGAGGCCTCTTGTTGGGCCGGTAAGCCCGTTGTATGAGTACTAGCCAAGACAATTGGGCTTTAATCGTTTGGTTCAGTAAGGGGCCCATAATTTAGTCACTTCGGGCTAGGCCCACTAGACCCATTGTGATTTATTGGGCCGAATCCAATGGGCCTTGCATCAAGACGATTGGTTAAATTGAGGGCCCAATGGGCCTCGATGCAGGCTCATTAAGGCTTAAATGGGGCCATACGTTGGGCTTTATGCACAAGTCAGGCCCATCACACATTGGGACTCAATTGTTTAAAACGGGCTAAGCCCAAGGGATCCATGTAGGCCCATTGCACGTCTATTGGGCCAAGCCCCTGGCTTTGGAGCAGGTATATTATTCTCATCCAATGGGCCTAAGCGAAGGCCCATTAGGCCGAAATGTTGGTTCGAGGCCTCTTGTTGGGCCGGTAGGCCGTTGTATGAGCACTGGGCCGGGACAAATGGGCTTCAATCCTTCAGCTCGCTACTGGGCCTTCAATTGGCTGACTTAGGCCCAAAGCATGGCCCATTATTCGGCCCCCTAGAGGGGCTCTTGGAGGTCCGTACTCGAACCACTTAAAAGGGCCAATACATTGTGCCTTAAGGGCCTATACATTGTGCCTTCACAAAGAGAATGTACCTGCACGAAATGCACAGATCCAGTGTGTCAATATTGGAAGCGTTGTGGTGATGAGAACAAATCACATGCTTTAATAAAATCAATAGATAATCGAAAGATCAGCAGTCAGGTTCTAGCTTATTTCACGGTGCACATTATAGATGGCTGAAGTATCAAATGTAATCTTCTCAGTTAGATGAAAGCTTATGTGATAAGACCTACTGACTAGACCAACTTTATCGTCATCCAAAAGTTGAAAATCTGTCGTAACATCAGTGGTTCTGAACCTGTATACCATGTATATACTTTTTTTTTTTTTTGGAGAAACAGTGAAACAGGTTTCATATTCGAGCATCCTACCTGCAATATCCGTTCAATTTTAAAGTGGTACTTGCACATAAGATTCTGTCAATGAAGAACTCAATCAAACTGATTAAAAAAGAACTTCTGGTGCCTCCTTCCTGGAATATGGTGAACAGAATGTCTAAGTTAAGAAGTCGAATAAGGCATTTTAAATTTTAGAAGCCTCTCCAGGACCTCAGATGTAAGTTATATCTATGACAATATGAATAATTGGTTTACCGATAGTCTAGAAAGACAAAGAAGCCAGAACTCAGTCAGCCTACCTAGGGCAAATTGAAAGACTAGCTACTTGCCCCAGTATGATAAAGATGCATATGAAGCTCATATAGAAATGCATCCAATTTCAAGCTTAGGTATTAGTGTTAGCCTTTCTACAGCTCAAATAGGCAAATATCATGCTTCAACCTATAGTGCCAGAAATGATGTTGTCGATGTTCTGCTATTTTGAACTAAACTTGAACCATTTAATGACAAAATTGAATGGGCTATGCTAAGACCCACTTTGAATGATCAGAGAAAATGCTACAGAAACCCATTTGTAAGCATTTATTGCTCTCTGCCACTGTCCAGAGTTAGCTCAAATATTTCTCAGTGACCCAGAAAGTACCCTGGGCTACTTAAACTTCCTGAACAAGAATGTCTGAAGTTGTATTGAAACAAATCTCCTTATCGTTGGCCCAAATTTTGAGATTATGTGAAGATCTATGACTGATCCAAAAGAATGTACCTCCTCAACATTTCAAATGGCTAAACATTTGCTAGATCTTCATCACCACTAACTTTAGTTGACTATCCTTATTTACTAATTGAACAAACATTTTCGGTCAGGTCAATCATGCTGAAAAAGAGTGAATTAGTTAATTTGATGACTCACCTCACTGAGAATGTGACAAGAGCCAATTGAATCCCATTCAGGACATTTTGTATCAAGAAGCCCTAGAACTATGTCAAATCTGTAATAAGGGACCGGCGACTGTTGTATTTGACAGAGAGAGCTAAGATAGTCAAGAAAGATTACAACAGCAATAGCAAATGCAGCAATGGAAACATTGGAATTACTGTCTCTGTTGGCAAAACTTAAAAGTGCCATTTATTAATAAAGTAAGATCTAATTTTTTCTCTGATGTAGAGAGCTTGTGTAATTAAGAGGTGCTATCTTATGTAAAATTGAAGTTCTTCTTAGGACTACAACTTGCAGTGTAAGACCCTGATGCAGAATAATGAATATAGATATTGGGAAACACAATTCAAGTAATGCTTCCGATTTCTTTTGGTGCTAAGAGTAGTTACAAGACCAGCCTAAAAAAGAATGAAAGTTCATTTTAGTAGTAATTTCTCGCAGCACAACATGATTTGGAAATTGCAGACAAAAGAAACAATTGCAGCACTTTTACAATGAAATGAAAACATGATGACATAAGCATCCATCAGTTAACTAGCTGAGAGAAGATTAAAATGGCTATTTCAACATTTCAATGTGAGGACTCCACAGACAAGCCTTTTACACTTCTAATTCAGTGTCATGGGAAGTTTCTTTTCCTTTTACAATTAAAGTAACTCACTATGTTCCCTCGTTGCTCCATTACAAAGGGTCATTGACATCTTCTGATAAATTAGCAGGATCAAGTTGTGATAATTAGTTATAGTTCTTTATGGTATTGGCTAGTCCTATGTTCAATTCCAAGTATACCTTTTGAAATATAATAAGAATGTAAAAACAAGGAGAAGATTCACCTTACAACCCTATTATCTGCTAATCCATGGCCTCCTGTTTGGTAGCCCTGTCATGCTTCCTCATGCTGTCCACAAAAAAGTTTAGTCAGTTTGATAATACACGTCAGCAAGAAAACCTCCTCACCAGCAAAAGCCTTATAAGTGCAGCTAAAAGTTGACGAATGCATATATAGCAAATCCAAAAGTACTGAGAAATTTGAGGCTTATTATGTCATAGCATTAACAACCTGCTTCCTTAGAGTGACAGACTGCAGCATGCCTTGCAAGTTCCAAAGGAAAGTTCCCATAACAATGACACGAAGACCTTGGATAAGATAGGATGACAGATTTATCGAATTGCCTCCAGGTAAAAAAACTGAAGAGCTTTGAATAGGTTATTGTTGCAGTGATGGACAGTGACATGAAGGAACTGCAATAAAAGCTCCATTAAGTCTATATGCAGGAAAAGTAACCAGTCTAATATGTAATAATAGTACATGCACCAAAAGAAATTAAAAGAGGAGACAATGTGAATGCAAATGATACATAACATCTCTTTAATGTCCAGCCTTGTGTTTTTCATGTGTAATGAAACCAACAACACTTAATGGATATTCTAAGAGATATTCCCATTAAAAGTCCAAACTCCAAATAATAGATCTTCAGAAGTTTATATATGATAAATATTGCACACTCACACACGTCTCACTTTTAATGTCGAAGGTATAGTCTAAAAGCCAAAGTAAAATTACATGATAAGTCCTTCTATCATTTGTGTCACTGACAACATTCAGAGTGGGATCAAATTGATGCATGTTTACAGTTTTTTGCATCACCAAAAAGATCATGAAACATTACCTACTGAGTCAGGAGGAAGCTCTAACAAAGGACGGACACAGATTAGAGGTTTTATGTCAAGCAGAACAAGAGGAACTCCTTGGTAAAGCAGTTAAACCAAATCACATGGTGGTAGTGCAGGGATGGAGTTGAATTGAATCTATCGGCACATATCGTGAACAAAAAAGCACAAATTACATTCAACAAAAAGCAAGTAAGACAAAACCATGACCATCGTTAAGGATAAAGGTCCAGACAGAATCAAGTGGACTACACCTGAAGGAATATTAAAGCACTATCTTTGGTAATGGCTCTCTACTTTAGCCATACTTCACTTCACAGCATCTCCCATACTCTAGGCAGGACTGAAGTCTCGCAATAGCTTTTAACTTGTAGATCGGTCAAGATACTCATTACAGTAGATTTGGCAACACAGATAAATTACTGCACATGCATAAACCCAACTAAATGAACTGCATTGGACAGCCATCCTGCCGGAAAAAAGGAATACTTAGACAAATGCTTAGACAAAACACAAGGAACAGCCCATGACGACTTTCTGGCAAAACATTGGAAAATATCAAAATCGCGCAATCATCTCTTCAATTCGATCACGTTTTCCACCCGTGTTTTAGAATCCCATCTTAGTTAGCGCAACGAAGATAATCCATCCACGAATTAGGGAATTAAGAAAAGGGAGGGCAATGTGCTACGTACTTGAGCCCTAACATGTGCGTCCTCGAAATGCTTCGAGTGCTGAGTAGGCTGAGAGAAGACGAGGTTCGCGAGAGGATCGCCCAATCCACGAGCTCTGCAAATCCGAACCGAAAGAGAGAGAATGAGAAAAGGAGAGATTCAAGAATTCTGCAACATCGATGATCGAAGCAAAAGAGGATGGAAATTACTCGATGGAGAGAGAGATATGGAATGAAGATGATCCAAGCAGAAATGTATGAGAAATGCCGCCATTGATGACGTCGCCTGAGGGCTAGGGTTCTGCTGCAATTGCATCGACTCCATTGATGACCCCACAGGATCTTTGCTTACATCTTGAGAAAAACCCAGGGGGAAGAGGGGCGATTTGTTTCGGCTTTTGTCATCTAAGATCGGTTTATCCTATATCGTGCATTTTGCCTAATTGTATCATTTACTTGCCATTATACCTATCAATGAAGTAAGGCGATTTAATAGAGTTTGTATTTACTGAAGGCAATAAATAAGGTACCCGTTCATAGTTTGCTTTTTTTTATTTTTTATTTTATATTGGTCATTCTCTGTATGTTTTCTTACAAAGTTTGAGAACTTAAGAGGCCATGACAAAAGATAATAGGGATTGTTACATCGAATTAATTGTCTATTTTGTAACTTGCAAATATTACTAGACGTCGTGTCAGTATTCAGCATTGTTTCTTCTATTTCATAGAAAAAGCAATCTACAAAATTAATGCACAAAGGAATTGAGGGGAATTTTTCTCGAAAGATTAAATCAATCTTCAATGATTGCTTCGTTTATGATAACAAATTCTGTTTGATTGATGTAGGTTTTTAGGGAGTTTTATCCAACACATCAATATCATCTAATGCTAGAGTGCATATAACAAAGTAATTAGTTCCTATTGCTTGAGAGCACATACAAGAATGAGGGTAGCAATTAAGATGGTGATAGAAAAAATACTTCACTAGGGGCACCGTCAATACATTGTAGAAGCATCGCCCGTTATCTCGAAGGTTAAGATATTTATGGTGCTTCCACGTGCAGAAAGCTTGGTTGTATGAAGAGTATGGAAGTAAGGAAGTTCTCGAGCTTGGGGACTGCCCTTTTCCTACTCGCCACTATAATCAAATTATTGTCCGAGTTCGAGCTGCTGCTTTTAATTCTATTGATTTTAAAAGACTCCAGCGTCCCTCTTTCCTTCAGGCTTTCCTGTGAATGAACCGATGTGTCAATGATGAACACGTTGCGAGTGAGAAAGGGAGTAAAGCAAAGAGAATATGTTCGAAAGTTCCATTTCAGGAAAGGACGAATTACCATAATACTTTCTCTTGGTTTTTTCTCGTATTTGTTGATGTCCTGTGATTTCATGTTTTGCTGACTCTGGCCACACTTCGTCGTAGTACATAGTTGGAGGCATTCCTGTTAAGGTGGCTAGTTCGATGTGCATGTAGGTTGACCGTGACTAATTTTTAATATATTAGTTTACCAGAAAATGGGAAATTTTCTTCTAGAATTAAAAAAGCTTTTTGTTTGGGGAACCATGGACACTTCTATGTTATTGTGAATCAGGAACCGCTAGTTGATAAGGTCACTGTCAGGCTGATTTTAATAGTAAAATGAGGGAACAAATATTCACCAAATCAAAAAAAGTCCGGACCAAATCATTCTCATAAGAATCAAGCGTTGTCATGAATCTAGACTCATTGCATGATTTAAATAAAGGTGGTTCCTAACTGTGACATGGTATGTGTGATGGTGGAAATATTCAGGATTTCAATGTTCGGGAATACTGAAGCAGCTTGGGACACTGGCGGAGTTTACTACCGTGGAGGAGACCTTGGTTGCTACGAAGCCCTAGAACTTGTCGACTGAGGAAGCCCTGAGTTTGCCATTAGCTATTTAGACCGCAATCCTAGGGTCTCTAATAGTGGATGTCATACTACTCCAGGTAGTATCTTATACTAGATCACATTGCCATTTATTTTTATTGTTTTGAAATTGTTCCAGTCATTTGAACTTTTATCATGTTCACTAGTGAGAAAATATTGGCTACAACTCCGATAGCCAACTCAGCTAAAAACAAGTCCATTAATCTTACAACAAGTATTAACACGGTCCCACAAGTCAACCTCAATCAAGTAATGTACGAAGGAAAAGAAATACCATGGGCACATGTTCATGAATTAATCAAGGTGGAACCATAAGAAGAGTCGAAGGAAATATTGAGAGAAAAATGATAAATAGAGCATAAAGGAATCAATAGGATGCAAAGTACAGCTTCTATCGAGACAGCGCAGTAGGCAAATAGAATACGAAAATATTTTTGAACTCATAAAAATAGTCAGCATCTTTTAAATGGTCTTTTTTCCTCTTATACATGGTACCTCTCGGTACATTGTTGACCGCTTGCTAGTCAACTCTATTTCTTGACTGCACATAGATATTATTTAGCTACCTCATTCATTGTTAAGAGCTTTAATTACATGAAGTAAGGAGGGGCTTGTTCCCCCTTGAAAAGTCTGAATTAAGAAAAAAAAACAGAGAAAGAGGATCTCGTGCATAAAATGTGCAAATACTTACTGTCTAACCATGTGGAAGGAAGTAAGTGGAAAGGGAGATGATTAAAAAGATGGTGATATGACCTATTTGCTAGAATTAGGATTAATGGCTGTCATATCTTATCGATATTCTTTCAACAATGTTTGAATCGAAAGTGAATCTACTTTGGAATTTTCAGTAAAATAAGTAGATTCTGATTGATGCTATCGTCCATGTTGCAAATGAGGACTATGTGGAGATGGCAAATGATTTCACCTGGCTTGGTTTCTTGGCAAGTGTCACCGATGTCTCTCCAATTATTCCAGCTTTAGAAGCAATTTGGCAAAACTCTACTGGAAAAAGGACTCTGATTTTAACTTCCGAAGCATTATTGGTAATTTCATTTCTAAATTCTAATTACAATCACATCCTTGCTCTAGGACAATTTCGTCTAGAAATTATCACTTCTTTTGCCCTTGTTGGATTTGCTCTCTTTGTAGAAGATGGTCCTTTTCTTTCACTGCTCGTGTATGAAATTTTCAAAGAACAGTTCAGGTTTTAGACTTAAAAGCCCAAGTTCCAGATGAAGCTGGAAATTTTTATAGTTCATGCTATAATGTACTTATTTTGGAGGTCCATTAGCCAATATAAACTCCCAATATCATTTTGCGGTGCTTTGTTCCCACTGAGTGAGCCTGTGTCTTTACAGCAAGGAAAACATGCCATGAAGTTAAATCCTATTGAACACATTAAAAAGGGCGTTAGTTTGACTCTTCTGTCAAGTGGACACTATTAACTACTTATGCTCTCTTTGTGCAGATGAGAAGCTCATCGTGTACACTTGGCTTTAATCAACTTTCATATTTCTTGCTCGAGTTTGACTTTATGATATACCTGATCTATCTACATTGAGTGAGCTAGAGTCTAGGCGATTATTAAGGTCAAAATACTCATGGAACTTAAGTTTCGGATCAAATCAAACTCAATACAGCAACAACGATTTAGAAGAAGTTATACCTATTCGTGAAAACATGAATTATTGTAACAGAAAAGCATGTTAAATTGTCCATACAACTTACAAATTGCTCTAGTGAGCTTGGAAGTTACCATGAGCACTCAAGTCATGTATGATCAAACTACTCATGGTCGAGGATGAAATGTCTTCAATTTTCATGCTACACATGTATGTTACTTATGGGAATATTATCTAATGAGAATAATTCCTCACAAGGACCTCAAGAAATTGTTTTATCCTTGAACACCAAGAGAGAGCAGTCTTTGCTTTTCAATTTCATTATTCATGTGAGAAATAATGACAAGTCAAGTGTCCCTTTCACCTTGGATGCCGTAGGAAAGTTTAACCAATTAGTGTATCAGTATCCTATCCGTATCCTTGAAAGGTTTTCGCTGATTATCTATTCTTTGTTGACTCAAGACGAGATCTACTTCTCTCTCAAGCCTGATTTCAAATTTCTAGAGGTGCAACTTAAGGGCATCCTTTTCCTCTCTCTTTTCTCCTGACTAAGACAACTCATCGATTTACCTTGCTTTCCATGATTGACAAGGAAACCTCATGAATTTGGGAAAAGAAGAGAAAAATGTAGCAGGCTTTTAAAAGAAAAGAAGAATATGTTCAAATTTTTCGTCATTAAATAATTTTCTATTTTCAAAATGTACAATTTCCTAGAAGAAATTATCCCAAGTACAATCAATAGGAAAAAAAAAAAAAGAAAAAGAAAATTTTTTCATTGGTAAATTAGTAAAGTGATTAACAGTTAGATCACAATAACTTATCTACCTATTTATTGTTGCCTATTGGCCTTGCTTCCCTTACCCAAAAAGATATATAGAACAAATAAAAAAATCCAAATTAAAGCAAGGCTTAGTATAAGGAAATTTATTAATTAATTAATTTTCCTTTTACTATCCTTCGGATGATTTATTTCTTTGTTTTGCCTTTTCATGTGCACCTTTAGAGGGATAATCACTTACATGTCATACTAGTCGTGCAAAATTAAATTAAATTCTCATTATCGGGTAATAAAATCCCACCAATAGCCATGTAAAATTTCCTTTAATGCCTTTGAAATCCAAATAAAATAGGTGATTGAGTAAATGCATGTCAGTGGTCGCCAAAGCTATATTCATATGATAGACTTGCTCCACCTGCATGCATCATACACCCTATCAAGATGAGCAAAAGAAAGAAAAATAAAAGAATGTACAAAAGAAACACCATTTTAATTATTTAGTTATAAGGCAGATAGTTAGCTCCCCTACCTACCTGATTAAATGACGTTTCATGAACTTCATTTTTCAAGCCAGCAGCATTTCACCGCATCTTTGCTTACTTTTTTGTCCATTTGATTAACTTCGGTCACTGAAAAATAAATCTATCGCATGTAAAATAATAATAATAATAATAATAATAATAATAATAATAATAATAATAATAATAATCCGATTTTTATTTTCCAAAGTCTGAAATTTGACTATTGACTAGGGTGATTTGACAACGACTAGTCTTACAAATAACAAAAAAAAATAGAAGGAGATTTGTAACTTCCTTAGGGTGTGTCGCATTTGCTTTCCATCAATATGGACCGCTGAGTTTGACCTACATATATAGAAAAAGCTTCTTTTTTTCGTTTTTTTTTTTGGTCTGAGTGAGTGATGAAAATAATTTTAGCTCACGAGAAAAAATAAATTAAAGAAGTTATTCCTATAAAGAAACAAATCCCCACAAAAGAAGTGGGGTTTACTAGCAACAAATTTACGGGTCCTTGAAAATTGTGTTCCTTTTCTTCTTTTACACTACATCTGGAAATAAATAAATAAAAGGACATAATTTTGGTGGAAATTGATTGACTGCCACTCGTGGGCATACATAGAGGTGAGCATTGATCTAGGTTGATCATGGACCGAGCCTGGAGGTGAATATTGGGGTGAGCATCGGTCCAGGTTGACTATGGACCGAACCTGGACCGACCCAACCCTATCATCTTGATCCTATTCTAAGGAATTGGATTTGTGTTTGGTCCTTGGATCTCTGGATCAACACTCTACAGGTCGATTCTCAGTCCTATGAATTTAGGATTGGTGAATCCAAACATATATCTTGTTTGATCTATTTTAAAGACCAAAGCTAATTTAAATCACATTAAACGGCATCCTTATCCTCCATCTCAAGTACTCTTATTCTCTTCTTTCATTTTCATCCTTTTCGATTTGCCAAGTAAAATTGAGATAAACAACTTTGCCATTGACAACCTTGCCCCGATCACTACTTGTAGCTAGACACTCACCACTCAACGCTTGCGCCGCTCACCTTTTGCTGGACTCATTCATCGCCAAGTAAATTCGTTTGATCTCGGGATGACCTCGGACTAGACCAAACTCATAGGGTCGATATGGTCCTTGGTCCTAGGCTTAACTGGATCGGTTCTCGATCTCAAAAATTGTGAATCAACGGTGTGTGGGATTGATCCTTGAGTTAGGTTCTGGACTGACCATGCTCATGGGCACCGGAAACAAGAAGATCTTCTCTCTCTCTCCTCCAAGCTTCAATGTGAACGGGAACCTGAAAAGCTCTCTTCGAAGAAAGAATGATGTGTTCATCTCTATTATTTATCCTGGTCCCCAAATGTTGTCGAGGGATCCGCGCTGACCATTATTAATGTGCTGCTTATAGGGGATTAAGTATTAGTTTGGCGGTTTGTATGAGCAAAGGCTGACCTTATTTTCCCATTTAATGCCTCTCTCTCTCTCTCTCTCTCTCTCTCTCTCTCTCTCTCTCTCTCTCTCGATTTATTTATTTGTCCAAAGGACTTAAAAGGGAAGAGAGAGAGATACAGAGGTGATGTCTCCTCTTTTCATCTCTATTCACAGCCTCGCTCGAGCGGAGTGCGTCCCACATTCGTGCTGCAAAGCAGGTCCTCGCACGTGCTGCATGGGCTTACACCGGCATAGCGAACCCCAATACCCGCTGTCTAGTCGGTGAATCAAAGCAAAAGCGTAAATTTTCTCTATTTGATATCCACACACGCACGGAACCAATCATCGGGAAGGAAGACGCTTATAAAAGCCACTTTGATTGACATCTTGGATCGGATTAGGGGTGTGCAACCGGACCGGGTTTACCCGGAACCCGGACCAGACCACTTGAAAAACAGGGTCGGGAACCGGTTCCCGATTAAACCGGTCCGGGTACAGGTTCTAGTTTTTGGGAACCGGTTGAAACCGGTCCGAGAACAGGGTCCAAGCAAAGACCCACCTAGAACCGGACCGGTTTTGGAACCGGTTTTTACCTTGCTAAAAAAATAAAAAATCGTCTCTCTGTATAATACTTTTGAGTCTCTTTGTCTTCGAAGAAATGTTAAAAAAGGAAAGATTCTCTCTGAATCAAGTTAAAAGATATTGTTTTGAAAGAATTGTTAAAAAGAACTGTTCTCATAAATTATTTTTCTTTTTTAATGTTCCCACTTTCAACTATTACTATAATCGCATGACAAATACTACTAACTATTGTAGCACTAATTCTCAATTCAACTTAAAAAAGATGTCATCTTAATAAGAGCTATGTCGCATGCACATAAGTAAGCACATTAGGTCATATTAAAAGTATTTGTGGGAAGGAGACTAATATTAGATCCATATTAGTTGCTAATGCTTATACATTCTTAGGATTTTTGCTTTGTCTTATAATGTTAGGAGAATTACGTTGTTGTTTTTTCGCTAATTAATGTAAAATTCAAAGCCGTATAGAATATTGAACGGTTGTAAAATAGGTTCCAATAAAAACAGGGTTGACCCTGTTCCCGGATCGGAAAAACAGGATTAGGTCCAAAATAGGGTCCAATAAAAACGTAGTAGGGTATAGGGTCCAAAAAAAGGAATTGGTTATAACAGGGTCAGGTACAGCGTCCAGGTCTGGACCCTACCCACCCTGGACCCGATCACCCCTAGATCGGATTTGGAGGGGGAAGCTTTGCTGCCTTCTATTATTTTTTTTTTCTTTTGGGCAAGCTGCAGCTTTCTCACGGTCATGGATCACTTTATGAGAAAAGTTTTATGCAAAGCACAAAGAATAAAATGACTTCCTTGACCCGAAATTGTACACGTTCCCAATTTTGAATTATGCTTGGTTTGCTTATTTGATAAAAGAAAATCGATCCCACCCCTTGGAATATAGACTGATGCAAGTTCTTCGCTTTTTGCAACAATAGCTAAACATTAGAAAATGAATACCTCTCGGGAAAAAAAGGATGCGAGATTGAGAAATAAGAAAGTTCAAGAGGGCAATGTCCACAAAAAGTTATATTTTAATCTTTCTATTTTATTAAAGACAATTCAATTCAAAAGGAGGCCAAATCATTTAACTGCAACAATGTTGATAAAATCATTATATAATTATAGTTTTTTCTAGCGCTTTTTAAATTAAAATGGATTCAAATTATATAGTTTACTCTATGGATCAAATCTTTCAATCCTATCTTTCTCAACACTTGGATATTCATTTCAATTTTTCCCTTTTTTTTGCCAATTTAAAATAAATGTCCCCCATTCTTACGAGATGCCAACATTTTGTCCACTTAGAAAAATTCAATTAAGTGTCCTATAACAAGTAATAAAAATTATCAAATTAGTTAAATCAAGTCAATTTTTTTTTAACCTGTAGAACTAGTAATAAATTTTAGTACACTTGTCTTCTTTTTTTTTAATAAGATATCGTAAAGCTTGTGTTGTTCATTTTAGGCAACTCAAGCAACTTTTTTTCCTTTTTAATATTTTTCAGCAGACAAAATAAAAACGACTATCTTTTACTACAAATAAAAGACAGAAATTAAGTCCCAACTCCTCTCCTCTGGCTTCACCAAGCCCAAAGTCCCCATGCTTTTACATTTCCGTCCCCAGCCCCCACCCGTCACTAGCGTTTTTTTTGGGCCTGGCCTGTCGGAAGAACGACCTTTTCTTTCTTTGCCGTTTCCAAAATTTGTTGTTTGAACCGCATGTTTTGGGTTGAACCCCCCACCCCAAAAAACCACACCTCCAACAAATATACCCTTTTTTTTATAAGCAAAAATTCCAAACCGATACATCTTTCATAAATTTACCCCAAGCTAATGCACTTGCGATAAATTTTACCTTTAGTTGGATGACAAATTAGCTGGTGTATCAATTTATGATTCTAGTCTCCATTTGTCATAATTATGCTAGTTTTATGATTTTTTTTTGGTATTAATTCAATTTAGCAAAGGGTATATTATATTTGTAACAAATGTATTAGTTTGAAGAATTTTCAGGTGTCAAAAAATAAGTTTTGAGTGAATTTATTGCTAATATACTGATTTGAGGTTTTTTGTGGTCTTTATGGTAAATTTATCATAAGTGAATCAATTTAAAATCTTTCGTGATCAAAAAATTAGTTTGGAATAAACTTATTTGTATAAGTTCGGATTTTTAGGTATTAACTTTTTTTTAATCATTTCCATCTCATGACAAAAACAAGTTGGTTACAAACTATTGTACAAGTCCATCCAGCAGAAACTTTCCCGAGTTCCACGTTGGCACTTGGACACGATGACGGTAGCCACGTCTTCCCTCGCCCAAGGTTAATCTTTATCTGAACTATTCAAAGACATTTCTAATGAAACCGATCCTTGGAACAACGGAAAGAAAAACTCATTGGGGGTGAGATTATATGTTTTGAAGTGCAAAAAACTCCAAGTAAAATGAGAGTAATTCTTTTACGAAAAGTCAAGTCATCAAGGCATCTAACTAACCAAAATAAGAAGTCATCCAGTTCCCTATTTCTTTCTTTTGTCGTTTTTCACTTTAATTGATCAAATTTAACCTACTTCAATTGCGTACATTTATTTATTAGGGAATTCTTGACCGGTCCTAAAGCTATATTCAGCTACGGACACATCGATCTCAAAATAGGGAGGGGAAAGAAAATTAATTAATTCCGAGATGGTATGTTTTCTCTCTAGAGGATTCTCCGATTTTTGGGGGAGGTATCCAGGAGGATGTGAACCTAAATCAATCTTGCGGGCAGTATTCAAACGAAAGCTCAATCCTTTTCTCTATTTTATTTCACCCGAGGCTAAATTGCTTAGTCCGCTTCTTGAAAAGTCTTTTGCAACTGAACTGGAAAATAAGAAAAAAAGTGGAGGATTATGAACACGAACGCATTCAAATGTAAACCCGGCGAGTAAGTAGAACATTGAAATGAATGGATCAGGTAAGGTTTGGTAGGGTCCAAAAGGACGTATTTTTTACCCAAATTCATGCTAGTGACCTGTACCCGACTCAAGCATTTTGATAAAACGCATTAATATTTTAGGAAAACCCACACCCACTTTAAGCAAGCTCTATGATAATTAAATAAAAACTTCAAATCAAATTAAAAAATGAAATATAAAAAAAGATAAAAAAAACTGTAAATTGCTAAATTGCTTAGTCCACTTCTTCAAAAGTCTTTTGCAACTGAATCGGAAAATCAGAAAAAAAAAAAAAAGATTGAAAAGAAAAAAAGAGAGGAAGGATTATGAACATGAACACAATCTGCTAGAGGGTTAGAGATTCCGAATGTAAACATGGTGAGTGAGTATGCCGTTAAAATGGATGGACCCGGTTTGGTGACCAATACTCCATCCTAGCAATATTGCTAAAACTCATTAATATTTTAGAAAAATGTATACCCACTTTAAGCAAGCTCTATGCTAATTAAATAAAAAATTTAAATTAAATTAAAAAGCAAATTGAATAATTAAAAATAGTAAATAGAATAAAAAATGTAAAAAACCTATAAATTGCTAAATTACTTTAGTCCACTTCTTCAAAAGTCTTTTACAATTGAACCGGGAAATAAGAAAAAAGATTGAAAAAAAAGTGAGGATTATGACCATGAACAGAGGGTTAGAGAATTCGAATATAAATGTGGCGAGTGAATAGACCACTAAAATGGGTGGATTTAGGGGTGTGCAAAAGAACCGGAAACTGCCCGAACCACCTGAAACTTGATTGGACTAAATTAGAACTAGCGGTTCTTATGGAAGCCGGTCTAGTTCCTAGTTCCAATTTAGTGGAACCGGCGAGCAATGGTCCGATTCCGGGTTCTAGCCATGAAACAACCCACCCACCCACCCGGACTGATATTAAACAAAAGAAATTTCATCTTAATTACTTAATTATTTTGTACTTTTTCGACCAAATATATGTATACATATATATATATTTGTAGTTATTGGACATTGTTAACTCATTTTGTCTCTTGGGTGTGTAATAGGAGTAACCCCCTACTTTTTTTTTCATTATAGTAATCCATTTACTTGCCTTTTCAATTAAAACAAAACAAAAAAACAAAGAGAAATAAGAGAACTAATTGAAGATGTGCATAAATGTTGCGGTATTTCGTCATCATGACACAAAATTAAGAGTTAACAGTTCATTTAAAATTGTAATTATCTCTTCTTAATCATTCCTATGATTAAATTAGATTAAAGTTAAAAAAAGATGGATCAAGCGATTATGTTTTAATTTTTATGGAGGTCAGGACTTTTAATGTGGAGCCTAATTCTCCACATGTTTATGATGTTTTTAAAGGGACCACACTACAACCTTAGTTTTAGCTAATAAGTATTGTCTATTTGTTCCGTCCTATAGTTTTCAAATCTTCGTCAAAATCAATGGCTTGCAATTCAACCCAAATATAAGACTACACGAGGCTCAAAATAGAAACTAGATTTACCATGATATTAATTATGTAAGGATTGGGGACTAGTTCTATGGATCCACCTAGAACTGGATCGAACTAGCAATCCAGTTCTCGGATGGATCCATAGAACCAATAGTAGGTCTTGATTCTAAATTTTTGAAACCCGTTCATAGTGGGCAATTCCTAGCTCTAAGGTGGGCACCACCCACTTGGACCAGGTTCACCCCTAGGTAAATCGAGTTGATTTCGGTGCATTGTAGATTTAGTGATCCATACCCCACCCACTCGAGCGGTATTGCCTAAACCCTTTCATATTTTAGAAAAATCCACACCCACTTTAAGCAAGTTCTATGTTAATTGAATAAAAACTTCAAATCAAATTAAGAAAAGCAAATAAAACAATTACAAAATAATAAAAAATGTTAAAAACTTATAAATCGCTAAATTGCTTAGTCCGCTTCTTCAAAAGTCTTTTGCAACTGAATCGGAAAATGAGAAAAAAGATTGAAAAGAAGCAAAGGGAAGATTATGAACGGGAATACAATCCACTAGGGTGGCACCCCAATTGGAAGATTAGAGAATTCAAGTGTAAATCTCATGAGCAAATCATAAAGGCAAACCTCATGTTGCACACGATAGATAACGTAGTTGTCCTAAGAGTTAGAGAATTCACAATTAGGGCCTAGGCAAGCAGGAGAGCGGCTGAGCAAGAGAGTGAGCTCGAGAGGGAGACGGGATGGGGTGAAGAAATGAGATCCCTTCTCAAGACTTACCAAGCTTCCTTCTTCAATTACGAGCTTAAATCGTTTACTTGCAAACTTCCAAGACTTTCTTTGAAGCTCTCCTCGAGCCTTCTCCACTTACAAGCTTCCAAGATTATTAAGCAGGAGAATAAGATGGATAAAAGCATTAACATCATTGGGTAATTTCTGCACGGTGGTGGAGTATGCCAATTAAATCGGGTTAAGGCGCTGCCATTTCATCCTCGACTAAGGCTAATGTAGCCTATCCTTCTCGGATTGGCCGGCTCTTGGGCTAGCCTCCGTGATTATGGAATTGATCGATCCTCGATTACGATCTACTATCTATGCACCGATTCCATAGCCCTTTTATTCCCACGAGCTGGAGGTTTGCTTGATCATTGACGACCTGGAGTTTCGATGAGGTTTTGGGATTTCTAGAGCTAGCCACTCACCCCCTAGGTTCCAAAATAAGAAAATGAAAACTTGAAAAAGACAAAGGAGCCCAAAGACGGTGTTAACCTAGGAAATTATCTTACATTTTCACCCACCTAAATAATTTGTTGATAATGATTTTTTATTCGAATAATTATTAAAAGCCATTCGATGCATTATTATTTTCTTTTCGTAAAGCAAACGCATCTAATATCATAATTATCCTAAAGTATGGTTACTTTTATTAGGAATGAAAAGGAAACTTTTTTTTATTTTAAGGTCTCCATTCTCCTATACTTGGTATGATCGCCGTACTCCTGCGATTTTGGTGATCCCCGGGCCAAAGCTTGGAAGCGAAGGGATGATCCATCGTCCTAATCACGGACTTTAGGACACAATGGAGCCTATTAAAAAATGTAGGGGGTTTGGATTGCACTTACCTTTTCAGGAATTTATAGGAATTAATTAATTAAGAAATCTTTTTTAAAACTCTTGTTCGAAGTTCGAACGGGAGAGAGAGATTTGTGGCCCCCACCACAATCTCAGTTTCAGTTTCAAACGAAAAAGGCAAAAGGACGGACTTCCACTTCCTAGTCTCCTAGTCTTTCCTCCGACGACGCCTTCTTTCTCTCTCCATCAGCCGCGGCTCATTTCCAACCAAATGGAAAAAAAGAAGAAGAAGCATAAATAAATAAAAAAACAATTATTTTATCGGATAGAAATATATTTGGAATTTGTGGATAAGATTACGTCTTTAGATCACATGCCATGGCTCAGCCCGCCAAAAGCTTGGGAAATTGGGCCTCAATGATGCCATTACAATGAGAAGAACATATGATACCAATTTGTGGCATATTCGTTAACGTGTTAATAATTAAATGTAATATTTTCTATATATATATATATATATATATATATATCATGTTGAGAGAAGAATTTGGACTAATACTTGAAATGAGGTATCTTGCTATATTCCAATCCCCTAAGCACCTGTGATGGTGTGGAAGTTATATCGCCTTCCATAGTCTAGGCACCGATTGAGACACTTGTTGAGATGGTAATGAAATGGGAATTGCATAAAATCAAATTGAATAATAATAACTAAAAATGACCACGGTCCAAGAAGTATTCGTGAGTAATTACTCAGACCATCCAAGCTTCTAGGCTTTGGAATCTGTATGATTTTTCTAAGCAAATCAACAATTCTTCATCGTCCCTCCTATATAAGGCTCTCATCTATTGTCCATTTTGATTGAAGAGAATAAAGTATTATTAGTCGATACTTATTTCAACATTTCATATGCCATATGAAGACATATTGGTTCTAACCAAAAAGGGAAAAAAGAAAAAAGAAAATAAAAACTTCGAGAAGCATAGGTTTAAAAAGATATGTTTGGTTCAGCATTCTCAATGAGCTTTCGGGCTTGAAAGCTTGTGGGGAAATGCTGGATTATTTGATAATAATGGCGGTGTCGAGCATCATTGGTGTTGCGGTGATTCGTGGCCTTGCTGGTAAGCTTGAGAGCAGCAGCTGGAGGTTGGAGCAGGGGACGTCGTTGGTGTGGAAAGCGACGGCCATGAAGGAGGCTGGCACAGAGGAGATGCTGGGCAGGAAGGCAAGTCACGGCCGTCGGCGGGAGCTTGGCAATGTGAGGTTCCAGCCTGGAGCGTTGCTGATGTGGGCGGAGCGTCGGCGCACGAGGAAGGAACTCAGCACCAGGAGGATAGCATGACCTTGGTGGACCGCTCTCAGACTGCCTAGAGCTCTCCTTGAACCACACCCCCACCCCCCCGGTTCCCGGCTCCTCCGGACATATCAACATTTTGAAATTCAGTTAAAGGGACAAGAATACTCACCATTAAGATTTTCACACAAGCTGGTATGAAAACGCGATTAACTTTGCATGTGGATACCTACGGGCATATATGACATGTTAACAAGATAAAATGGCATAGACTATTTAATACTTTGTTTCAATGAGAAAGAGAAAAATAATGAGCAACCAATAATGAAAATTAGTGTTCCAAAACAAAAGTCAGGATAAGTGAGCCGAGTTCTTTTCGGCCCAAAATAAAAGTTAGTGTTTCAAATCAATGGTTTCGAGCGAATTCATTAGTTTACATGAATAAAAAACCAAACATAAGTCTAAAGTAAAAGTTCATGTTAGGACACTTCTTTCTTTTTATTTTAGATGAGCTAAGCCAATAGAATGATTAAAAGAGTTTCACATTATGAACTTTGTACTGTGCACATTATTTACACGCGCTATAAAAGATCGCCTTGGAGAATATGACTAAATAGACTGTGAAAAGAAAATAGCAAAAAATGAAAGGGATAGAATTCTATCTATATTGTATTCGTCTTTGGATCATTTTAAAAGTGGAGATATTTTTATGTTTTGTGTATTTTATTATGTGCATTTTTTTTTGATTTGGCTGGAAGTACAACAAGTAGAAACATTTTTATGCCATTAAAAACAACTATGAAAAATATCTCCCCAAATTCAATATTTCATCATGTTTTTCTTTCCATGATGAAATAATAATTCTCCGAGGATTTGCTTTTCAGGGCCCCCTTTTTTCTTTTTATGTGAAATTGTGTCCTTTTTTAAGAGAGGGAGTGAGAGATCCCAATAAAGAACCAGCCCCGTCCTTTGTCTGTTTATTCCTCCTCCTTCATTGCGGCCGATCCTCCCCCTCTTTCTTTACTGCCTCTTCTTTCATATGCAGAGCAATGGGGTCCCCCTCGATACGCATTGTCACATCATTTGTGAGTTTCGATCTTTTCAGAAATAATAAATATATATATATATATATATATTTCAATAGATTATGATTTCATGAGGAAAAAATGAGAAAATAAATTACTGTTCGTTTTATTTTTAAAATTTTCCTTGTTTTAAAATTAAATCCCTCGCACCTTTAATGGCATTTGCTTTGCTTAGAATTACGACACTATCACATCATATATGAGTTTAAATCTTTTGAGATCATGAATATGAAAAGTGTATAGCTATTCAATTATTAAACATAATAAAAAGAATATGGAATTTCAAGAGAATATTACTTCATGAGAAAAATGAGAAGATTAATAAAATAGTGTTTGTTCAATTATTTGAAGATGCCTTACTTTTTGAATAAAATCCCTTGCTTACTTTATAATTCTGTTTTGCTTTGCTAAATATCACAACACCGGCACATCATCTATGAGATTAAATCTTTTCGAATTTGGAGTACTGAAACACATAGTACTACCCATTTATTCAAGATAATTAAGCAATTTTTTTTTAAAAGAAGTATACCACATGTGTCAGTTGCCATTAAGCTAATAAGCCCGTGACTATTGAGGTTCCACAAGCGGTACTTAAATTACAGCACTGTTACATCATACAAGAGTTTAAATCTTTTCAAATCAAGAGTATCGAAATTATAAAAAATCTAGATTTCAAAAGAAAATTGTTCATGAGAAAAGTGGGAAGATTAATAAAGATAGTGTTTATTTAATTATTTGAAAGTTGCCTTACTTTTCAAAATAAAATCCTTATACTTGTCGAGGATATTAAGCTTATGTCAAACAAAAAATTTAATATTATTGTCGTTCTGTCAGAAAATTACTTAACAATTAGGAAGTTTACTAATAAATATTTCAGATGATTAATAATAGCTTATGCATTAATTGTTTTTTGGTCAAAAATTCATTAAGTTGGTATCGGGAGTTTTAGAGATTCTTGTGATCTTTGCTCCGTTATAGCCATTAGACAGCATTGTTAAGCTTAATTCCCAATTGCTTGCATGTAGACATTAAAGACCAACAATAGGATCGAGTTTCATAGCGGATTGACAACATACCAATATGTAAGCTCATGTGACATTTTTGTTTATAATTATTATTTCATGTTTGTAAATGCGTTCGGATAATCACTTTTATAAAGAAAGAAAAGTGTTTCACAAGATTTGCCCAATTGACGATGTCATTCGAATTTGCTTTCATCTTATTTGTCTATCATCGATTTGATGAATTCAAAACTAATCTCGAGCTCTGTATAAACTTTCATTTCTCTTCATCATCTAATTAATATTCTAAATTACTGAGAGGAGAACTCAAAAGTGTAGGGGGGAGGACCAGAAAAAGAGGGGGGAGAGAGATACCACGTTCGAAATCCCTCTACCGTGGCCCCCACCTGTAACTGCCCCTCGGGCTGCCATGTAATTTTTCTCCTTTTTTATTTTTTTTAATGTCATAAAAATCACAAATTTAACCTGAGCTAATTTCTAACGACCGAAAACCCTCCAAACTACTGATGCAAACATGTGATAATTATACCATCCGTTAGTTTCCTCTAAACAACTATAGAGATTCAAGGTCTAATTCCACCGCCCCTTCCCCCACCCCGCTTCTCTCATATTCAAATTCAAGGTCCCCTCGTCACTCCCTCTCTGTTCATGGAATTAAAAAGATTTGAGATAATTATAAGGAAATCTGCCCACTTTGTAAATCTCTCCTATTAATTAAACCAATCTCAACATTTACATAAAAAAAGAAAAGAAGAAGAAAGTTCGCGGTAAACCTCTATCTACCGTGCCTTGCCATTATATAGCAATCTATGATTATTTACCCTTCTAAATTTGGACTTATAAAGTTATTGAGTATTCCATGAACATTAAACTCTCCATTAGTTTTCCCTACATGACAATGGAAAGTACGTTTAAAAAGTGGATTGAAACCTTTACATATTATTGTACTCTCTATTAATTTCATATCGCTATTTCTATCTTCACACACAAAATGAAGAGAGTTATCTATTATTAATTTGAATTAAAAATGAAATCTTCTTATTTTATAAGTTAGGTGAAGTTTTTTATGAGATTGATAAATTCTTCAAATATTATCTCTCTTTACCTAATAAATTTTTATAATTTTTTTGAATACGACACCATTAGATTTTTACCAACAAAGATGATGGAAAAAAAGAAAAAGAAGAAGCTTAACACCATGAAAAATTTCAAATTGGTACTCTAATGAATAATTTACCCAAAAGTAATTTTTTTACCATGAAAAACTCCAAACTGATATACATGTGATAAATTTACTACAAATGACCACGAAAACCCCCAAACCGATACACCCAAGCTAATTTTTTGGCTGTCAAAAACTCCAGACCGGTATAACATGATATATCACACGATAATGCATAGTTTCTCTAATTTAGAGGAAATTATTCATATTCTGGCCAAACATGATTTATCCATCTTCCACAACTTTTTTCCCCCTTGGTAGGAAGATTGTGTCGCTATAGGCACCAAGGGAATGCAAGCACTTCTATAAAAGGAGCTTAAGAGATAAAAACAGGAGATCTCAATCACGAGATAAAACATCTACAATGTCAATTAAAAGCATGTGCATCAACGAGTAATTTTCCACTAAGTGATTCAACGGCAGAGACTAGAACCACACCCCTCAGTTGGAAACCAGCCAATTCCTGACCGTGCCCCAAGTATCAGCCACCTTCCATGTTTTCTTTTTGCTTAGTGCTCAACGTAGCTGCGCTTATGCGGGCGCTGCTGGGATGATTGGCCACCAGCAATACGTTTCTCTCTCCTGACCGTGCCCCAAGTATCAGCCACCTTCCATGTTTTCACCAATTGCAGGCAATAGCTTCGCATGTTCCTTTGCTGAAGAACAACCTCATCATCCGATGTAGATAAGATACGAATTACCGTCATCGGACGACTGAAGTGGTCGTTTTGTGATTATTTGTTGATTCTTATCCCTAATCCAAAGGTTATAAAGTACCCTTCTTCCTAAAGAATATTCCCAAGGTACCGGTTGAATATAATTATCGAGATTATGTTCAATTCTCAAATTATTAATTTTGTGCAGTATGAAAATAGTTAACACATCTGGTATGCTAAGCCTCCTACAAAGTGTTCTTGGGCTTGGAGGAAAATCCTAGCCCTTAGAGGTGAATCCCTCCCCCTTTTCAAGTGGAAGATAGGGGATGGCTTGACCACTTCGCTGTGGTTTGATCCTTGGCTTGATATTGGTCCGCTTTCCACTTTCTTCTCGAACTCCTTCATATACGAATCGGATCTCAATAGGCAAGCTAAAGTTGCAGACCTATACACTCCCTTTGGTCAAACGCTTCGCCATGAGCTTTTATCTTGGCAAATCATGGTTCCCCCCTTATCTCAAGGCCTAGATTCCTTTACCTGGACTGAGGATCCCTCAGGTAAATTTACGGTGGCATCGACTTGGGCAGCTATTTGCAGGAAATCTCATTTGGTGCAGTGGGCATCCTTCGTCTGGAACAAGGCCATTGTTCCTCGTCACCAATTCTGTCTTTGGCTGATTGTTAAGAACCGCCTTCCAACCCAGGTATTCCTTATGTCCGTTGGAAGGATTCCTAATGCAGTATGCTCCTTTTGTAATATTCAACCCGACTCGGTTGACCATCTGTTTTTTGCCTGTGGTACCTCCAACTCTCTAGCTATGTTTTGGGCTTCCAAATGCAATCTTCCTTGGTATAACTCTTCATGGACAGACAATATTCTTTGGGCCATCAATACACTGTCAGGAAGTGGGTTCTCCAAGGAGATTGCTCGATTCTCTTTTGGCGCACTTTGCTATATAATATGGAAGACTAGAAATGATATCCTCTTCCGAGCGCATGCTCTCTATCTCCCGGCCTTGAAACAATACCTTATTAAGGCGGTAAAGGATAAAGCGATTGCTTTTAAGCAGGTGGAGGACAACCTCAGTAATAGGAGAATGCAACGGAGTTGGGGGATAGACCATTGTATCTTTAGTACAGGTCTCGAGTGAGGCTTTTGTAGGGCCGCCTAGGCTCCTTTGAGAAGATGTAATCTTCCCTTTTCTAGTGCGACTACGGTACCCCTCACTCTAGTGACATGTTGTCCCGTAGAGTGTTTGCCGGTGCCGTGGGTCTCTTTTCTGTACAGGATCTCTTGGTTGAATGCTTAATATACTTACCTTACCAAAAAAAAAAAAAATTGTTAACACATTAAGAATTTCACGATATCCTCTTATTGAGTTACTTAATGAGCTTAGCATAAACATTTTTGACAAAAATGACAACGCATTTTTTTTCTAGATTCATGTTAATGAACGTGTTAATATGCCTTCACTCAATAAAGTATTGATTAATATCAATAAAAGAATCAGTGTCGTGAAAATTATTTATTTGGTTATCTAACAAGTTTTTAGGCTAATGTCCTGTGCTTACTATTTAACATTCATAAATATCATATTTCATTTGCGACTGAAAATCGGCTTTGTGCACGTAGAGGATGAAGAATTTGCATTGACGGTTCAATAGGCATGGAATGCAGCTGATAGGTAGAATCTGTACTTATCGCAAAAACCAAGTGATGTTAAAGAGGCCTTAGAATAATAGAGCAAGAAATTCTCCAATGCCCATAAGGAGATTTTGCTGTTGAAGGAGCTGCAGGAATTGATGAACTCCCCAACACTTTCGTACAATGGGGAGAAAAAAGACTCTTAAAAGGGAGATCAAAAAAAGATGGAGACAGGAAGAGACAATTTGGGGGTTAAGATTTAGAATTAAATGATTGAAATTGGGGAATAGAAATACCAAATTTTTCCATGGGACTATTATCTAGAAAAGGCAAATAAATCGAATTTTCATGCTGAGGAATCTGAGTGATGCGTGGGTATCTGACGAAGAGTTGCTGAAAAATTCTGATTATCAGCCATTTTCGCGAGCTTTAGACTTCAATTGGAACTCGAATTTGGGCCAATCTTTGACCAATGCCCAAGTGGGGAGGAAATAAACAAGGGTTTGTCAGCTGAGGTAACGACACAAGAGATTCACACTGGTATCCACCAATTAGGAGCCACGAAAGCTCCTGATCCGGATGAGCTAAATGGGATATTTTATTATTCTGATTAGGAGGTGATTTAATCAGCTACTCTCAAGGAAGGAAGACAATTTCTCGAAACAGGGTTACTCAATTTAACACTAAACAAAACATGAATTACCCTCATTCTTAAAAGTGCCAAATGCTAAGAAGCTGGAGGAGTATAAAACATGGCTGGCTAGCCTAATCTTATTGGAGCAAAATGTTTTGGAGAGACTTATCCAGGACACCATTTTAGTTGTACAGGTTTTTTTTCATCAACTTGGAATCCGGAACAGAAAAAAGAATTTTTAGGCGGTACTTAAATTGGATATGCAAAAGGCACATAACACAATTAAGGGTGATTTCCTAAAAGCTTGTATGCTAAAGATGGGGCTTCTTTCCAAGTGGGTGATGTGTTTAAGGTAATGCATGGTTGTCGCTAGACCTGTTAAACGGGTGGGTTGGGTTGGGTTTGGGTCGGGTCATGAATGGTCCGACCCAAATTGACACATTAACCCGTTTATGACCCATTTAAGCATAGTATAAAAGTTTTGACCCATACCCAACCCAACCCATACCCAACCCATACCCGACCTGACCCATATTGTTAAAACATTTCTCTATCTAACTAAACTTAGGAAAACTTATACTTATAATTTTTTTTTAAAGATTTTAAACTTATTCAAATTCATTAACAACCCATGTATTTTAGTCTTTTTAATTTTTAAACCCATTATAGATATACTTGTCAAAATGGGTGTATAACCCATTTATGACCCATTTAAATATTAAATAGGTCATAAATGGGTCAAGCTTTCTTTAAATGGGTCATAAATGGGTTATATTAAAAGAAAGCCCTCGACCCATTTTGACAGTGTAGTTGTCGCTCTTTCAATATGACGTTCAATGGAGAAACATTGCCCCACTTTTAACCTTCATATGGCTTTCAATAAGATAATTCACTTTCCCCGTACTTATTCGTTTTAGTGACAATTGTGCTCTTAGTGTTATTGAAATAGGCTTTAGAACATGGCACTATTAAAGGTATTTAGCTAAACTGGGCATCCCCACCTCTAACACAATTACTGTTTGCAGACAATTTAATATTTTTCTTGGACGGGACCATAAGAGTATCAAAACTGATAGTCTAAATAGGTATTGCTTCGCTTTATGCCATGCTATTAACTTAATCAAATTTGGATTGTGCCTTAGTAAAAATTGCCCCATAGACTCTAACAGAATATGCCGGCTGACTTATGTGTTTGCAAAATAGAAAAAATTGGGAATTATTTAGGAATTCCTTAGGTTTGGGGTGAATTGAGAAAATTGATGTTTGCCTTGATATTACCTAAAGTGAACACAATGTTAGAAGGATGGAAGGAAAAAACTGTTTTCAAGGATAGGAAAAGAGACCCTGCAAAAGGAGCTTAGCTTAGGGAAGGTGGGATGATGCGCACATCCTTTTTGAGTCTCCCATGCGTACCAGCTAATGAAACAAATGGATGTATTCTAAGCCCCCATGAAGTACCACACACTCTTCCCTTCATTCCCATAATTTTTTGTTGTTGGCCGCCCAATAAATGAGCTCACCATCCCCCTCCCTCTCCATCAATATAACATGAGTAGTTCTTTTGTGGTCATAAAATTCCCTTCTTTTCCTAACTTTGATTGAGATGGAATTCTTAGCTTAGCTTGCCACTACCAAACAAGAAATGGGAATCAAGTTCTCTTACTTCTTCTTCTTACAAAGATTTTATCAGATAATTGGGTTTAGCTGAGAGCGTCTCAAGACATTGATTAATTGTACTTCATAAAGAGCTACATTGATTTTCAATGTGCAGAATCCATGTAAAATGAAGAAGATGAACAACGGAAATGAGAGTCTTTTCTTGTTTGGATGTTTAATAAATGCCCCTAGACACCATTGATGAAACCTTAATATGGAATAATCCCTAATATATACATATGTCCTTGATGATAATATGCACCATCAATATTTTAGAATTTAAACGCTTCATTGGGAACCTTGTCTAACAACTTCTCAGACACATATTAACTAGATTCTTTACTAGCAACATGGAAACTCTCATCTCCCAAGAGTTATATATACGCAGGATTGGTTTATTTTGACTTTTTTCTAAAAGTTATTTATCAATTTTCATTATGACTTATCACTTTTTAGTTAGCAACCCAGCCAATTTCAGCTAAGTGTTATAGACAGTACGGATGCACATGAAGTAATGCATCCATGCACAAAATACATTTGCCAACCTGAATATGAAATCAGGGAGACGGAGATATAACTTATCCTAATCTAGAAAAATGGAAAGTGGAGCACAGAGCAACAGCAAGAAGAGAAGTGGAGAGCCATGATGGAAATTACATTGCCCTAGAGTTCATCGGATTGAACAAGTAAACCCATATTTCTGGAATTTTCATCTCCATGAGACGGAAACTTTTCATAGACAAATTTAGTTAAAGAATTGCCAATCAACATAAGAATCGTATGATATCACCGTGGTTAATGTTGTGATCTCTGCATTACTAAAATCATCTTGTTTGGCAATTAGAATTCAAATAAGAAAAAGGTGTCATCTAAAAGGGAGAACCACTTGCCCAATATCCAAATTATTTGAAAGCCCATGCTTCCCCAATTCATGATTGTGAATGTAAGTAGCCCCTCCCCTCCTGTAACAGTTTGGTATCTCCATTAACTTATTCAAAGAAGTAGAACTTGAATAATTACATGGCTAACAAAATCTTCACAAAAGGAAATAGTTAAGAAAGGCTTTGAGAAAGTATTATGGCATTTACCATTTTAACAAAATCAGGTAAACCACTGGAAGAATGAGAATAAGTAAGTAGTCAAACAACCTAGCAATGACTCTCTTTTCGAGCAAGATCATCAATTATTAAAGAAGAGGGAATAACTTCTGTGCCTTCCAATAGGCAAAGCCTCAGCCTATTGTATAGAAGAAAATACGTACATGTGGAAAGTTGATCCCCACAATTGATGTGGACCTGTGATGAGGGGAATGCAACCACAAAAGAATCATTCCTCCATACATGCACTGGTTCATCCAAATATGCTGCCATTTTCTCAAGACTGTTGCCACGAGCATCTTTCGCCACCTTTAAACCAATTTATTGCCTCCACCCATTCACCCGCTGATCCATATAAAATAGGAACCTGCAAAACAAATATCACAAATCATCCCAGTGTTCTCATCTGATTCTATAACATTTGCACCCCAGCTATTGACATTGGAACAAGCACTGAACCTCGTTTGCCTTGCACTGAAACTATAGGATCAAACATAGATATATATGTTTGTTAATTGACATGATGCATTTGACAGAGCAAGCCGCCAATGAGGTGCAACTTTGTACTAAAACTACATTGTGACGAAAAACAGATACTTTCTGGACTGAGATTACTTTACACCCTTGATGGGAGAGGCCCTGGACTAAGCGGTAAGGAAACCGAGTAGCATATGTACTAGCTCAATGGAGTTTACATCATGATGCTCAAGGTCTTCACTGTTGTAGTTTATCAGGAAAAAAAAAACTTTCTAAAAGAAGAATTAGTCTGATTAAAGACCTAGCTATATTTCTGTTACAATTAACTAACAAGAGAAAGGGACAATACAGAGCATCTGCGAAGCATCAGCAAAACTTAGCTCAAAAGTCATATGCAAGTCAAAAGGACTATATATATATTCAGTGTGGATAATGCAGAGATGCAAACTATATGGAGTTTTTTCACGAAATATATGGAGTTTCAATTTCACCAATATTTTCCTCAATAGTGCCGTGTATATTAATACTCGGAAAAAAGATAACGATATACACACATATCAATATAATGAATGACATCACATGTTTTTTTATTAATATGATATTAAGTTTGTTAATCAATCTTATTATACCATAAATTGCTGAAAGAATTTGCATTCTTTTTTTTTTTTCCAAAGGTACGTGTTCATAAAATAAAATAAAAACTAGTAATCAATAATCAATAGAATAGACCTATTGATTAAGAAAAATATTTTCTTTGATAAAAACTACCAAACTCATCAATGAATTCGTCTGGATCGTAATTTTTTTTTTTGGGGGAGGACTTGTAAATCTTTTGATATCCGTGGACCTTTTTTTGACAATTCTCTACTTCTACTTGGTATGAAGAAAAGAAAGGATCGAAATGGCCCAACTGATTTCAATAGCTATCTACTCACCTAGCAAATTTTAAGAAAACATGGAGAAAAACAAGAAGGCTACCAACACATCTTGTGCTTCTCAGTTCTTGAATTGAACAATTGTTAGAGGAGCGGCCATTTTACCCGTGGGCTCTTTTTTTCTTTTCTTTTTTTGTATTTCTCTATTTTTCTAGGCCCCGCTACCTCTTTCTCTTTTCCCTTGGTGGGGCCCATCTATATCCGGGGGGCAAGAGGAGAGATTCAAGGTCCCCTCTGAAGCGCGCTCCCCCCCCGGGGAACTTCTCTTCTTCCCTTCTTCTCTCTTCGTGCAATTAAAAAGAGTTGATATAATTATAAGGAAATATACCCACTTTGTAAATCTCTCCTAATTATCAAACCAATCTCATCAGGACTTCAATCTCAACTTTAACATAAAAAAGAAGAAGAAGAAGAAGAAACTTTGCAATAAACCTCTATATGTATCAACCGTGCCCTGCAATTATATAGCAATCATAATTTACAATATTCAAGATAATTGACAAATAATCCATGAATGTTTACCCTTCTAAATTTGGACTTAAAAACTTATTGAGTATTCCATGAACATTAAACTCTCTATTAGTTTTCCCTTATATCACAATGAAGAGTATGTTTAAAAGCGGATCGAAATCTTAACATATTATTGTACTCTCTCATATCACTATTTCTATCTTTACACACAAAATGAAGAGAGTTATCTATTACTAATTCAAATTAAAAATGAAATCTTTGTATCTTACAAGTTAGGTGAAGTTTTATGGGATAGATAAAATCTTCAAATATTACCTCTTTTTACCTAATAAATTTTTCCAATTTTTTTCTGGATACCGTGTCATTAGATTTTTACCAACAAAGATGATGGGAAAAAAATTAGTACTTTGATGACAAATTTATTCAAAAATAATTTTTTGACCATGAAAAACTCTAAATTGATACACGTGTAATAAATTTGCCTCAACTAATCACAAAGAAAACCCCAAATTGATATACCCGTGATAAATATAACCTTAAGTTAATTTTTTGGCCATCAAAAAACTCCAAACCGATACATTTATAACAACTATATCCTTCGTCAAATTTGATTAATATCATGAAAAATTATAAAACTGGTACAATTGTGACAAATAGAGATTAAAATCCCAAACAAATATACTAATCAACTATCATGTGTTATCTAACTTAGCAATTTGACAATTAAATTTAATAAAAATTAACAGAAGGTAAATTTATCACAAATGTACAATTTTTTGATTTTTGATAGTAAAAAGATGAGATAAATTTGTCATGAGTATACTAATTTAGTATTTTTCTGATATTAATTCCAAAAACAAAAAATAAAAGAATTTTTTTTTTTTTTTTTTTTCGATCTTACTCTACTCCCACTTTAATACTCAAACTTTTGCCATATATTCCTCAGAGGGCGTGTGAGTCAAAATTAACTCCCGAAACTAAATCATTTCTACCTTAACCCTCTTGAAAATTTGGGGATTTATACTTTTCGCCTCTTTTCTCATATAAGAAGGGTGGCCCAAAGTGTGTATATATATAATCTTCAAGTTGATTGGACGGGATAGATTTGGGGCAAGCAACAAGAGGAGAGCAAGCCACGTGGTGGCGCCCCACACCACTTGTTTCACTTTGGATGATCACGGCCCGCCGGTCTGTCTCCCATGCTGATTGGATATTGGTCCCATGGATAAGGTGTCACCGGGACGGGGAGAGAAAATATTAGTTGTGTGGAATACTCCACGTAGGACCATGCAGCTCATCATTTAACGATGGACACGTGTCCGCCCGCGCCCACAATCCAAATTTAATGTACTGCAAACCCTCTCTCTCTTCTCACCCCTCTGGTTTCTCCTTTCCCTTTCCCCGTTGAAAAAAAATTCAGTTCGTTTTGCTCTCTCTCTATCCTCCGCGAAGCCCTCTGTGCTAGCAAACCATGATGCCGGTAGACACACCTCCACCGATGGCCTTCGCCATCGCTTCCCGAGCCCCACCTCTGCTCCGCTCTCTCTCTCTCCCCTCCGTGAAGCACACCCTGCTCGTGAACGCCAATGCCAACACCGCCTTTGCTGTCGCCTCCCCTAGCTCCATCGTTGCGTCTTTCTCTCACTCTTTGCAACCTCCACTCTACTCTCTCTTTTCTCTACAAAGTGCCCCTCTGCTCATGAACCATGACCACGCCGTGGTGGAACAAAGCAATTTTTTTTTTCCTTTGCACCCAAACGGAAGAGAAACAAAGATGGGGGAGAGAGGAGAGAGGAGAGAGGAAAGAGAGCGTCTGCTACTGTGGGCCCGGATTGATAGAGAGAAAGAGGAGAGAGAGGGTTTGCAATGCATTAAATTTAGATTGTGGGTCCGGATGGACATGTGTCCATCGTTGAATGGTGAGCTGCATGATCCCACGTTGAGTATTCAACTCAACCAATATTTTTTCGACGGGGGAGGATTAAAAGGTTGGCTTGCCGCCACTTATGCTTGTGGGGAAGGAGACAGCAAATCTTCCTTTTGTCTTTTTTCTCTTCCACGTGACATGTGGTGGGGGCGACAAATTAGATCCTGAGCGAAGACAATGCGGCATTTTCTATGTGTCCTTCCATCGTATGGGGACCAAAAGAATAAATAACATGCGACCACACTTGAACGATAAATTTAACAAGTTTTACTTTTTTATATTTTTTAATGTGTTATATATTTGTTATAACGTGTGCATGCTACATTATATATCTAGTTTGGATGCTTATTTACATTGAATTCTCTATGGAACACTTGATATGTGTGCATGTTGAGGTTATCTAGAAACATTGGGCAATTAGTCTTTTTAATTGGGATAAATTTGGATGCCAACAAAGAACGAGGGTACAAATTCGCAAAACTAATTTTATCCCCAAAGTTCCGTGATAATACAAAAACTATCATTTTTGCTATTTAAATTAACTATTGTACATCTAAAAATTGAAAGAACTCCATTTCTTTTGAGTAGGAAACTGTTGCAGATTGTGGTGATTAACAGGAATCAACATCTTGGCAAAATATATCCTGCATTTTACCTTGGGTAGAGTCGACGAATGTCCCATTACTAATGGTATAAGGAAAATAACAAAAGCTGTCCTAATCAAGTAATCAATTTTTTTCACCTAATTCTTTGAGCTTTTTGTTCCAATGGAGGAGGATCTTCCTTACTGAAGCTCTAACAAGCGTACCATGTGATGATGTAAATAGTTATGAGAAGAGCAAATCACACAATATGCCATCAATCAACCAACTCAAAAATCACGCCACTTGATGATCAAAATCTAATCATCTAATATTATGTAATCATAGATTAATACTAATTTGCTCCCAAAAAAAAAAACCCTAGAGCTATGGTTAGCAATAAAAAATGGAGTCTTTGCAGCTTTCAATGTACGAAATTCTCATGTCACATGAAATCAATGCTTTGGAATTTGATTTTGAAAAGTAAATAGGTTTAACAAGTGACTAAGATGCGAGTTAATGATCTACTGGAAAAATTTATTCTGGCCCTCTATTGTGATATATTGGATATGAGCAATTTTAGGTGAATTTAATATTCATATTAAATTAAACATGGGTCGTCAAATCTGATAAGATGTACATGATGCAAGATTTATCATTCCATCAATCTAATAGCACGGATCATTGCCTCAATGTTCATTTTTCAGTATTTGCTCAAAAGAGAGATGATGATATAAAGATAGAAGGAACGCAAAAAGGAAGGAAAGGGAGCGAGAGGGGAAAGGAAACAGGTGGATCTGGTGCGGGTGGTTATATGAAGGATCGGTGAGCTATCATGTTGTGGTCCGCTTGATTTGAGGACCGTGGTGGGAGAGTCAAAGGGCGGAGGAGTGCGGACGGCAGGATGAGGGTGAGGGACGTGGGATGGAGGAGCAGGGGAAAAGCAATGGTCGTGATTAATGATGCCATTGCCAATTTATTAGGAAAGAAATCACAAATGGACCAAGCTCAAATACGCCGTTAGATGAGACGGGCCATTCGAAGAGCCTGCCTGATCTGATGGTGCGAGCGAGCTGGGATCTCGTGCACCGGCGCGTTTGCAATTTCTGGTCCATTGATGGAGAGAGAAGAAGCAAGGAGAGAGCTGTAATCCAGAAAGCGGTGTCCGACGTTGCATTAGGGGTGAGCATCGATCGAGAGTCAACTCTAGATCGACCCTAGAGTGGCCCAACTTGCCGGTCTTGGTCCTAGAATCTTTGGACCAGCACTGTGCGGGCTTGTCCTCAAACCTAGAAGTTTCAAGTCGGTCCAACTCGAACCAACCCTAACCTAATATATATATTATTTTAGATATATTATATATTGTATATCTAATATATTTTTAATAATATATTTTATCTATTCTAAAGAGAAAATTCTAACTATAATGGAGTCCTCCTTCTCTAGTATTCTTGTTCTCTTCTTTTTTTTCTTTATCCTCTTAGTCTTCAATTTGTTAAGTAAAATCGAAAAAAATAACTTTGCTCATGAGCAACCTTACCCTGCTCGCCACTTGATACTCGTCCCACTCACCTCTAGTTACTCACTACTCAACGCTCACCCTACTTGCCGCTCGCTGCTTGCACTGCTCACCTCTCTTTGCTAACCTCGCTCGTCACTGAGTAAATCAAAAGAAACAAAATCATAATTAGAAATCCTCTTTGCTCATGAGCAACACCTGCCTTGCAGCTTTATGAGCAATTTTAATCGTTTCTATTTCTTGATTTTAGCAAGTATGAAATTTTTATTGTTGTCTTATCTAAAATTTGTTGAATATGTACTAGTATTTATAGTTTAGTTGCTCAACAACACATTATCGATGGATTTGTAATTTGAAATAATAGATTTGCCTTTTTAGGAATATAAAAAACGAAACAAAAAAAATTACTAGTTGGTCTTAAGTTAACCCTGAAATAGGACTAAAACTTATTAGGTCGGTCCAATCCTCGATCTCAAGCTTAATAAGGTTGGTCCTCAATCCCAAAAATAAAGGATTAACATTGTGTGAATTGATCCTAGGATTAAAGGGTGGACCGCCCAACTCGACCATGCTCACCCCTACGATGCACAGCTGTGAGCATCGTAGTCACTCATTAAGCCTACTTATCTTTTGAAAATCAAATTCCGAGCGAAGAAGCAACCATCTTAGTCACTCATTAAGCTTATTTACATTTTGAAAATCAAATTCCAAATGAAGAAGGAGACGGGAAATCTTCCTTTTGTCTTTTATTTATTTATATTTTGAATATGCTATATATTGTAACATGTGCATGCTGCGTTATATATCATAACATTAGGGCTCACGAGGGCTAGATTTCCATTTTCTATTAATGCAGGCTTCATTTATTTCGCAGAAAAAAATAATTTAAAAAATATCTTCTTAAAAATATCACTTGAAATAATTAATCGGTATAAATTATTTTTATTATTAAAAATAATTAAGAATTACATGACACATGTCGCTCGGACACCCACAAAGATCCCTCGAGACAGCCCTTATTCTCGTACCCGTAATCTGCTACTTAGGTAGCCTCTCCCTTTCTTGGGATTTGTGACCTACGAAGATTTGGCCCCCAAGCCCTAATTCCTATTCCCATATTCTTCTTTCATGCGCGGTGGTGCGTTATCATTTCATTTCCATGCTTCGAGTGATCGACAGAAAAAAAGAAAAATAAATTTGACTTTCTCATTATTTATTCACAGGGCTATTTCTTTCTATGTTGTCGCCCGGGGGCATGAAAATTATGTTGTGGTGCATTGACCCACTTGAGAGAGGGAGGGAGAGTGTGTGTTTTGTTTAGGTTAGATTTGGTTTGATTCAAAATCACACCTTATCGATTCTCCGAATCGAATCAAATCGTTTACATCTCTAATATGTATGCAATCGAATGATTTCATTTTTCTCTTTGATGAAGAAAAGGTAATTTCACCTTTAAAAAAATATGTTAATTGGAAAAAATTTAGGCTATATTTATTTTGAGGTAAATAAATGATTTGGAAATAATTTTCTTAATAATAATAGCTTATAATGACCTAAAAATGTTTTTATCATCCACTAATACGTTTTAGATTAAAAATTGTTGTTAGTAATGAAAATATTTCTACTTAACTAACTCTTAAATAATTTCCAAATCATTCATTTTTTGTATATAAACAAAATCTTGATAAAGTGTAATATCTTAAACTTGCATTTAAATGTCAAATGTTGTGACATTCAAGTCGAAATTTGCTATGGAATTTCATTGTGCTCCATCTTACCAATCTCCATGTTATACAAATCAAGTGATGATGCATATTTGAGAAGTCCGAAAATTTTAGGTCGAATTTTATTTGATGAGATAAAGTCAAATCTAGATAATTAATGTTTTCGAAATAATTAAAAGTTAATGGAAAATCGTATCCATATAATATCATGTCCAATATAATCTTCTATAAACTCCATCGAAGAAGATACCATCGAGAAATCAAGCAATAATAAATACGAAAAGAAAGAGCGATCCAATTAAAAAAAAAAGTTCACACCGAAGAAGGTATCTGCCATCCACGACCAGATCATGCCTGGTGATAAACGCCGACTCGTCCGACGCCAGGACCAGCACCGCCTCCGCCATGTCCCTAGCCTTCAGCATCCCTCCGCCTTTCAACACCATGGCCGACTCGTAGTACCTCTTCACCTCCACCGCGCTCATCCGGCTGAGCGGGCCGCTCGTGAGCTGTGTCGCCACCCCGAGCTGCACGTTCGCCGACCTCATTAGCCCCACCACCGCGTGCTTCGACATGCCATAGTCCGTCCACCGCACCCTACCGCAGCTCCCGGTGACCCTGCCCGTGCACAAGATGCTGCCCCGCACGCACCGCTCCATCATCGCTCGCGTCACATGCTTCACGCATGCCGCCACGCCTGGCACGTTGAGCGCCATCAGGCCATCGAACCGGGAGAGCTCGAGGTCGAGGATCTTCTGGTCGGAGGTGTCCGCGGGCCTGGACCGTCAACCGGACGAGGTGACGTCCCAGCGTGCGAAGGTGCAGATCTCAGCCCCGATCGAGGCAGCGACCTGCTCGATGTCGGGGCATGCCGTGGGAGGTGAAAAGACTGGCAGTGGCCTCGCCAATGCCGCTCACACTGCCGGTGACGATGGCCATCTTGCCTTCGAGCCTTTTGTTATACCATGAACGAAATAGACTTTTTTCGAACTAATAGACAAGGATCAACTGGTTTCATTCTTTGAGAACTCTAATATCACCTCTTTGGCGCTCTTTCTTTGGGCTCTGTTTTCACCAATCACCGGTCCCTTTCCTTACGCAGCAAAACAGCTAAATGTGCATTAGAGAGATGGCGACCTTCCAACTTCATATGGAAATGAAAGCTCAAGAAAGTAGGGAAGAAAGAGCGACGAGTTCGAAGCCGTTTTTGCACTTTCAAGTTGCAACAATGAGGACTCGTCTTTCGGACATGTAGTTTTGTCTTTTAAGATAGAAAAGCCAGAAGTAGTAAGGCCAGACCGCCAAGGGGGCAGCGGTCTCGCCGGGATTTTCTATCTTTCGTTTCAAATCACGGTGGCGAGCAGAGAGGCTCACCCCGACCATCCAGAGGCGTGCTGGTTCGGCACTCGGCAGGCGAATGGGGCTATATGTGTACTGTGGCGTGTGTACCTGAGCCCAGTGGACAGCCTACAGCGCGTGGTCTTTCGACATTTTTACTCGCTCGCAGATTCCAGAACCACATCCGATTCCCATGTGGAGAACTCACATGAAGGAAGCACATCAAGGAGGAGGAGACAGGACAATCATTCGACATCTTTCCCATCCTTGCACTGGCGAACGGACCAAACATTCGAAGTGGAAGTCGGTGCAACTCTGCGGCCTTCGTTCTAAACTCCATAACTAAACCCATTCGGTGTGCCCTAGGCTAGAACATATATTGAAAAATTGCTAACTCTGAAATCATAACCGCAGTCACAAGTCAAGTTAAAAACAAAAGCAAAAAAAGAAGAAGGGGAAAACAGGGGAACTTGAACTGAAAGGAGATCGAATGATACTGAGAAACAATTTTCTTCATTAAGGCAGAAGCTTATTACATATATATTATTACATATTTCGCACTCTTATTGCATATATCTCATCTCATTACATGTGTGAATGCAAAGCAAACCAGGCAATTGCTGCGAGGCACACTCAGGGGGACTGAACTTGCGGGTTCGACATCAAGGCCGAAGCTTTGTGAGGCATCGCAGCATTAGCTATCATGATGATGGTGAAGGTGATGGCCATGCACATCAGGATGGTTAGGATGAGAGGCTTGACGAGCCAGTACAGAAACCGATTCCCATTGACGCTGCCGGTGACAAGAATCAGTATCACCGTGTAGGATGCGAGAAGACTTATGGTGTTGAATATGACAAAATATAAAAGGTCGACACCATTGTTGCCTGCCACAACAGCCAGGGGAGGGTTGAAAGCCACGTAGTGAGAATTCAGCGCTGTAACAGTGGCAACGATGATCAGCCCAAACACATTATTCTCGAGCGGATCATACTGCTCATCATCGACCTTGGTCTCCATAACTTTCTTTCTGCCGCACGGGGTAATCCTCTCTCTTCTAAAAAAGGTAATATGCTGTGGACCTTTCAGAATGAGTCGAAGGGTGCTACATATACCCTCTGAATCAGTTATTCACGCTGCGGTCGTTTGTGGCGGAGAACGATTGGCGGGTTCGCTTGACGGAGAACCATCGATAGAAATAGTCAACGGGTATTTTTTGCAACTGGAACCGATCACAACAAAAATCGTTTCACGAAACGTTTTCTAGAATTTCGGGTGTTTGTTTCGTGGAAAATGAACTAGTCGGGGAAGACATTTTCCTTCAAAGAAAAAAAAGTCTTCTAGAATAGAAGAAAATGTTTTCCACTTTTCTACCTGCCTTATCTCATATCCTATTAACCTTTTTTTTCTTTATCTTTTTAGAAAATTTGAATTTTTAATTATTTTTAATTTACATTTTCCATAGGCTCACGCTCGTTTTTGGCTGGCTGATCTGGTGAGCGATGAGCTCTAGATCTGGTGAGCCACAAGCTTGCCAGCCTTGGCAAAGCTCGACTCGCCTTGATCGATCAAGCCTCAAGCTTGCCGACCCATGTCTAGGCCGATTGTAGGGCAGCCTCCATCGTCGAGGCATGTGATGACGGAGGAATGAGCAGGAAGAAGAAGGAGGAGAGAGGAGGAAGGAGGAAGGAAAATAAAAATAAAAAATAAAAAATTGATTTTTAAAAAATAAAATATATAAATTTAATTTTTATAAAAATTGAAATTACATTAGTAATTTTCCCAGATGGTAAAAAAAATTTCCACTTTATTTTTAAGTTTCAACCAAACATTGAAAAATATTATCATTTTCCTGGAAAATGATTTCCTGAAAAATATTTTCCAAAGACATAATATTTTCCACGAAATGAATGGAGCCTAATTTTTGCGAGCAAGAGATTTGTGGGTATGGGGACATAGATTATGTTGATATGTCTAATTTCATTTTTTCATACCTTTTTCTCTTTTATGAAAACTTATTTTAAGCAATGTTTCCTTTATATTCCAAAACGCATCTAGATATCCATACATAAATGCTCAAGCAATAAAATCAAAGAAATCAATAGTGAAACAATTAAATTACTGAAAGGTAAATAACCCAAGCCATATCAGGTAAAATTAGTGTAAGAGTTTGTTATTACACCTTGAGACAGGACTCATGAGTGGTAAATGGAAACTCTATTTAAAATTTTCTAATGTATCAATAAAACATGAATATGCAGATGTAATGCACTCTACATAAATTACATTCCTAAAGCGAGCTTCTAACAAATACGAGAATATTCTTTTTCTTGGTTTTTTTGTTGTTGATAAGATGCATGAAAATTGGACTTGACACAATCAAGAATGTGACCCTAAGAGGGTGAATAAGATATAAGGAAAATATGCAAATAAAATATAAATTCTTCTGAATTCACTTTAGGCATATTCTTGTGATTCTCGTGACCATGATGCAACATAAAATTACTAATCATGCGTGAAGTGATTTTTATAGTCTTTTTTTATATAGTTACGTGCGATTTATCAAAATAAAATTACAATTATATCAATTAAATATTAATGCAATCACATTGCCCTCATATTTATTGAAACATGTAGCCATGAAACTTCTAATTTTTTCTAACGTAGCAATTAATGATGCAAATAAAATATGAATCATACCTCTACTTAGAGATAAGCAAATAAAAAATATGCTTGAAGATGCAAAGATGAACACAATTGGACACGCAAAGAAGAACTATTCTAAAAGGAAAATCTTCAAGATGCAATTTCCTAAATCTAAAACACCCAAGCAATCTACGTGTTGTTCTGTTCAAGATGACCCTAATATGCAAATCTAATATATAACAGTGGTCTACAATGTGCCATGAATGATTTTTTTATTCTCATGAAATGTGACATATGTAAATTATGTGCAATGTAAACACGAAATAAAATGGGATATGATTTAAATGCCTAGGTATGATGACTCACGATGGCATTTAGGCTCCATTTGTTTTGCGAAATATATCACGTCTCCGGAAAATGTTTTCTAGGAAATCATTTTCCAAGAACATGACGATATTTTTCAATGTTCGGTTGAAACCTAAAAATAAAGTGGAAAATATTTTCCAATGTTCGATATCTAATTTGATTTTCTGGGAAAAGTTACTAATGTAATTTTAATTTTTATAAAAATTGAATTTTTAATTATTTTATTTAAACAAATCGATTTTTATTTTTTATTTTTCCTTTTCTTTCCTTCTTCCTTCCTCCTTCTTTGTGCTCCTTCCTCCCACGGCTTCCTCCTCCTCCTTTTTCCTACTCCTTCCTCCCCCAGCGCATGCCTCGATGATGGTGGGATGCCCACCGACTGACCTAGACATGGGTTGGCAAGCTTGAGGGTCAGCTAATCTAGACGAGTCCAAACTCCTCTAGAGCCAGTGAGCTTGCGGCTCGCTAGATTGACCAATTAGGGATTGATGGTGAGCCTTGAGTTCGCGTGATCTAGCGAGCTAGAGCTCGTCACTTGCCAACTACTCGCCAAATCAGCAAGCAACGAGGCCCAAGGCCGGCGAGCTTGAGGCTTGGTCAAGTTGGTAGCCGACTAAAGAAGAAGGTGAAAAAAATAAAAGAAAAACATAAAATAATTCAAATTCAATTTTTTAAAAAAGAAAAAAAAGGAAGAAGAGAGGTTAGTAGGGTATGAGATAAGAGAGAATGAGTAAGGAAAATCTTTGGTAATATCTTAATTTGGGACGATTAATTGCAGTATTACCTTTTATTTTTCTTCTTATCTACTTTGGGAAAAGAATTGTTACATACGGTTAGCTACAAACCGAGTTTATGTTTGATGACAAAATATTTGGCAATGTTAGTCTATTGAGAACTTATACTAGCATGATGTATCAACACTTTAAGGAACTCTTTTGTGGGGAGAAAATGTTGAGATTGATAAACAATAATCGGCTTGTTTCAATTCTAAGAGGAAACCATTGCACAACCTCATTTTGATTTTGTGAAAAATTTGATCAAATGATCCTCAATAAATAACTTTTATGGTAGCTCTAATGTCTCTAGAATTATTTGTAAGTTCTATGCCAAATCTTTTGCTAGGGATCTAGTTATCATTTTGCTGAAAGGAAACCACTGCACAATCTCATTTTGATTTTGTGAAAAGAGAAATACTCATATAATAGTCCTTAATCTACTATGAGATTAACAGTAGATTAATAGTTTATTTTAAACAATAAATAATAAATAATTGAAAATTATATGTGATCTACTCTTTTAAGAATTTGTGATTTACAATCTACTATTATCTCGCAATGGCCCAAGGACTATCATAGTAGCAAAACATGTGGTGGAAAAATTCAAATGGTCCTTTTGTGCCAAATCTTTTGCAACTAGAGATTGATAAATAGTAATTGGCTTGTTTAAAGGCTAAAGGGAAACCATTGCACAATCTCAATTTGATTTTGTGAAAAACTTGATCAAATGATCCTCAATAAATAACTTTTATTGTAGCTATGAATATCTTTATAATTATATGTAAGTTCTTTGCCAAATTTTTGCAGATAGGGATCCGGCTGTCATTTTGTTAAAGGAAACCACAACTCCATCTCAATTTGATTTTGTGAAAAAAATTGATCAAATGATCCTTCTATGACAAATCTTTCGCAATTGGAGATTGGTAATAATTGACTTGTTTAAATGCTACAAGGAAACCATTGCACAATCACATTTTGATTTTGTGAAAAAATTGATCATGATCCTTTTGTGCCAAATCTTAAACAAATTAGATATTGACAGATAGTAATTGGCTTGTTTAAATGCTAAAAGGAAACCATTGCACAATCACATTTTGATTTTGTGAAAAATTTGATCAAATGATCCTCAATAAATAACTTTTACAATAGCTATGAATTTCTCTAGAATTATTTGTAAGTTCTAGGTCAAATATTTTGCAATTACAATCTGGCTGTCACTTGGCTACAGGGAACCATTGCACAATCTCATTTTGATTTTGTGAAAAAATTGATCAAAGTATCCTTTAATGCCGAATCTTTTGCAATTAAAACGTGATAGATAGTCATTGGCTAGTTTAAATGCTAAAAGGAAACCATTGCACAATCACATTTTGATTTTGTGATAAAATTGATCAAATGATCCTCAATAAATAATTTGTATGGTAGCTCGACATATCTCTAGGATTATTTGTAAGTTCTACGCCAAATATTTTACACTTAGGGATCCAGCTGTACTTTTGCTAAAGGAAGCCACTGCACCATCTCATTTTGATTTTGTGAAAAATTTAATTAAATGATCCTTTTGTGCCAAATCTTTTGCAATTAAAGATTGATAGACAGTAATTGGCTTGATTGAATGCAAAAAGGAAACCATTACACAATCACAGTTTGATTTTGTCAAAACATTGATCAAATGATCCTCAATAAATAACTTTTATGGTGGCTCTGAATATGTCTAGAATTATATGTAAGTTCTATGCCAAATATTTTGCAATTAGGGATTCAGCTATCATTTTACTAAAGGAAACCACCGCAGCATCTCATTTTGATTTTGTGAAAAAATTCATCAGATGATCCTTTTGTGCCAAATCTTCTGGGATTGAGATTGATAGACAGTAATTGGCTTGTTTAAATGCTAAAAGGAAACCATTGCTCAATCACATTTTGATTTTATGAAAATGTTGATCAAATGATCGTCAATAAATAAATTTTATGGTAGTTCTGAATATTTCCAGAATTATTTGTAAGTTCTATGTCAAATTTTTGCCAATTGGGATCTAGCTGTCATTTTACTAAAAGGAAACATTGCACAATCACTTTTTAACTTTGTGGAATCAAATGATACTTTTATGCCAAATCTTTTGCAATTAGAGATTGATAAATAGTAATTGGCTTGTTTAAATGCTAAAAGGAATCCATTGGACAATCTCATTTTGATTTTGTGAAAAAAATGGATCAAACGATCTTTAATAAATCACTTTCATTGTAGCTCTGAATTATTCTAGAATTATTTGTGAGTTCTATACCAAATCTCCTGCAATTAGGATCCAGCTATCATTTTGGTAAATATGACGAAGAGTGAATGAGAAGAGGCATAAGGAAGTTGTCTCGTACCCCTAAGAATTCACCATCTACCCATTTTGCGTCAATTTGGATTCGAGTAAACTTTTGTTTAAAGTAATTTTGCATATTCATTTGGCTCAAACAAATTGAGTGCATATTTGAAATAAGAATGGCTCACAGAAGAGGACGATAGATAATTAGTGACAGAATATATTGGTTGTGCTTATATCATTTTATGTTTATTTGAGGAAAGTAATCATAGTCATTAAATCGAGGTACGTATAGTTAATCGAAATCTTAAATTTATATCGACAATTGATTCGTATTGTAAGATTGGGAAATATAACTAAAATTAGTACTAGCGACATGGATTATAAATTCTATAAATAATTTAATAAGATATGCAATTTTGAGTATGAATAATGATCTTGAAAGTAAAAATATTAATTTCGAGTGTCAGTGATAATCCCTATGCATAAGAAGTTATAAAATATAAATTGCTTTATATAAATAAAAGCTACATTCAAATATAGATCATATTTTATATCATTTCATTTGACGTTGCATTATAAAATGCAAAAGTTATTTTAAATATTTAGCTACTATTTGAGTACCACATTTATAATAAATTATGACATCTTTCATGGTTGAAAAATATCACCTATCATTTACAAAAGTAAATATATAATTAAACAAAAATTTTGACCAGTCGATACTTATTGAATCAATAAAATTGCATGCGGTTCAAGTGATAGTGTTTCATATGATAGATGTGTATCACTAAAGCCTTGAATTGGATTAGATCGTACTATTCTCTTAACTATGTAAGCAATTTATAATGGAACATATAAACAAATGCGTGAAAAAGAGGAAAGCTTGGATGAATGCTCGTAGAAGTTCAATCACCACACACTCTCTCTTGAAGCTCTAAAATAGCCTCCTAAAGTTTAAATCCACGAATTAAAATGTTTTTGCATTTTTCCTTTCACTGGAAGAACTATAATTTTTTTGTTCTAACTTCATTCTCAATTGTATCCCACGATATGGGCTGTAGGAAATAATTATATCGGGCTTCAAATTACCACTTGAATTATAATAATTTTGCTATTTAATACTTTTTAATTGCAAATTCAACGTTGTTAACACTTAAATTTTGAACCATTTTCTGGTTACATGATAATTAATCACCTTGATTTAATCAAGTTTAAAATCTTACTAAAGAAAGTGGTTTGTACATTCAAACCGGCAAATAGTGAAAAGATAATGACATAGTGATGAAACTAGATTATTCAAATTATTATATTCAAACCGGCTCTTAATTTTATTGATCGAACGCAACTTAAAATTATTAAAATTATTTCATTTTTTTAAATTATGAATCCAATAATTATGCCATCAGGATTATAAGAAAATAGATTATTATCATGTTGTTTCCAAATTTAATGCAATTCTCGGCAGAATTACGTTAAAATGTTTTGGTGTCTAGCGAACGCAATTCGGAAAGTGGGAGGGCGAGAGCGGGCCAGGAAAGGACAACGTGCGGAATGATCTAGAATCTCACGTGCGGGGACAGCAGCTGGGTCCCAGACCCACACGCTTCAAGTCGCTTCGGGATTGGACGACACGACAGGATTCACGACGTCATCCATCCACACAAAAACGACAAAATTCCTCATCGGCGGCTACCCTCGTTGTCTCCTGCCACGTGTTCACTGACCGTACGACACTCGCAGGAATGGTGGGGCCGCTCCAATACACTGTCCGAGGAAAAGTTCTCGGTCAAGCTTTTAGATTCGGATTTGATTGAATGTAATAAAACCGAGTGGCATCTCGATTTCCCGCCGCAATTGAAATTTCGAAAATCTCTCTGTTTATTACCTTTAAGCTTTGTTTATCTCGCTAAAGCTAAATAATTTAATTTTTTTAAATAATCATTTATATTACTTATTATTAATGAATATCTGGAGAATACTTGTTCATTTCAAAAATATTATTTTCCTTGTTTATTATGCATAACTACTATTTATTTATTCATTTATTTTTTATCATTATTATTATGATTGCTATAATTGACAATTTCTTCTAGAATGCTCATTAAGGAGACTATTTTTGGATTCGCCCAAAAACACTAAACTTTTATAGAAATTCAACGAACGAACGTGAGGACTCCATGGTCCAAACTCAAAAGCAGTATTATTGGATTCATAGATTCTTAGGTTTTCAATTTGAAAGGGCACCTACCAAAGCAATGAAACTCCCTCTTCTAATAATGCACATAAATGACAGCTAGCAGACAAAAGTTCAAAATCTTATTGGCAGCCATAATTTAGGCCCTCCCAAAAGAGCATTTCCTTTTTTTCTTCTTTTTCCTTTGCTCGTTTCCTTTGTGGACAATGAGCAACCTGAAAACACTCATTAAATATATATAATAAAAGACATCATATGATTTACAATATATTGATTGTGCATATTCTATGACGATGAATGCATTAAAACTAGAAAAAAATGGAACAATTTTTTTTTAGTAAAATTTTCTTATAAATATTCTCCAAAATTTAGAAGATCACTCCTGACCTGATTGAATTCCCACCTTCAAAAGCACTATTAATTGATAGATACGTTGGTGGTACTAACCCCTAGAAAGCCCCTTCAATTTCTTTAGAGTGGTGAGATGGGGACGACGCATCCGTGAGTTTGGGTGGCAGCCAAAAATCAGCGGGCAAGGCTTGGCTTTTGAATACAATTTAGGATCGACATTGGCCACTGTTTACGATCAAATTGAAATGGAGAAAATTTTCAAAAGAAGTTTTCAATTAATGAATGTCGCTAGTCATTTGTTAAGCATCCCGTGTAAGAAAATTTTAAAAGCAGGAAATTGTGATTATACGCATAGTGCACCAAAAGTTTCTTAATTAAGTAATTAGCAAATAGCCTAAGAACAATATCACGACCTACCCTTCAGGGGGAGAGAATAGTAGGTTTAGGGATATTGTCTAAAAGATAAGCCTACAGCCCATGGTTAAGTGTAGGCTTTCCCAACCCAATACTTTGCACGATATTGGGGTGTCCATAAAATCTCCTAATAAGGAGTCGCAACTAGCTTATTAAGATTAGTTAAAAACTAAGTGAGGTACGAGAGTGGACCTCATTTCTTATGCAACTACGGAATTAATCAATTAATACTCTTTCGGTACCTAACCTTGTTCATTTCAAAAATATTTTTGTTAGGCAGTTTGGATTGATTTTAGACCTATCCACTATGTGAGATGACCATGCGGAGTGCGCACATTAAAGTAACAATCAACAATCAAGGAAGAATTAAATAAATTGCAAGGGAAAACAAGGGTCTAGCATGAAATAAATGTCAATCCTAATCAAGCTAAAGGTAAACGACAATCAATCAAGGGTATTATTCTATAAAAGAAATCGAAACCCTATGGTAGAGTCCTAAAGACTTGTTTAACTAAGTACGATTTTCACCAAGGATTTTTGCATAGTTAAAGAGAAGACTACCCAAAAAGAATTTTCAAGCCATTTCTAAGAAATTAAAATAATTTGAAAATTTTCTTGATTTTTATGAATTTTTAATATTTTTGAATTTTCTAAAAAAATATTTTTATTTTTCTAATTTTTTAATTTTCCATGGATTTGAAATTTTAAAAAATTTCTGAATTTTTAATATTTTTATGATTTTCTGAATGTTTGATTTTTTTTTTTTTTAGAATTTTCTGAACTTTTCACATTTTTAATGATTTTCTTATTAATATATTTCCTATGATTTTTAATATTAGAAAAAAAAAAACTGAATTCGGACCGGGTTAAGAGACCTAGCTTGACTAAAATGACTTGGATCCTATGGGTTGGCCTAAGAACCAGGCTACCTCTAGGGCTTACTTGAGTTTAACTAAATTGGCTCATGAAATTTTTAAAGATAGCCCATGCAGCTTGCTCGCAAATCTCACATTCACACAAAAGGAATTATTGTTTTGATTAGTACAATAATAGCCGAAACTTTCTTTACATAAACATACTTACATAAGTGTATCCAACATAAACATGTATAAATAGATGTATGGGCCTTCTCATGTTGGTCTAAATTAGTTCAGTTATTCTGCTTCCTAAGTGGTGTAGTCTTTGTATTAGAGGTGTTATTTCAAGTCACTTACTCCGGATTGAGAAAGCCGGTTGTCCCCGCCGGGCGAGTCGAGTAGGAGAATCATGCTCTGTTATAAATGCCTTCTATAATCCAAAATCGGCAATCATTGCTTGCATCTTTTTGTTTAGTAGAATATTGGGCGTTTTTAGATCTCTATGGACGATGGGAGTTTTGTAGCCATTATGCAGGTACTCCAATTCTGCACCAACAACAAAAGAAGAGAACTTAAATGAAGTGTATTGTGTAGCTCAACTTGTGGAAACATGCGTATGATTTCATCAATCTACTTTATGTACCTTGAGCTGCATCGACTACGATTTGTAGCATCTGCCTCCAACTCAAAACATTAGCATTGTGTGCTGCTTGAAAGCAGAGAACTAAGGAGTATTCCAATTATGAGAGATGTAAAAGCCTGTTCACTATTGTCTTCATTCGCCGAGAAAGTTAATTTCATCTCCATGGTGCTTTTGATGAATATCTACTTGACTAATTAAATTTGCAAAAGCAGCTTTGCTCACGAGCAAATCCTCCGGGCATTTCATTACCTCCCAAAGCCTGAGAATCAATTTTCTCGCCTTCTCCTCCTCCCATCTATCCCTCGAAAGAGTCCACTTGAGTGTGCTGATTTCCTCGCAAAGAACGGTTAATTGCACTCTGGTTGAGCGAGTCGGATCAGTAGGCGTGGAGACAAAAGGGGGTCACCGAGGAGAGCTTCGTTGACGTCTTGGTGGCGGGTTGATGTGGCCTTGACTAGGATATGCGAGCACAAGGGCATGAGAAACCTGACCTTTCTGATTCTCAATTTCTCTGCCTCCCAAGTGAGAATGGAGAGAATGAGGAAGATTAAGGAAAGTAAAATATGGGACCCACAAGAAAAGAAATAGGAAATCAATAAAATAGGGATACAATGTAAAAAAATTGAACACTTCGAACATTGACTAAGGGATGCTTAAAGGAGTGCCGAGCATCTCATGTGTCAAAACTAAATACGAAGACACTTCAATATCAAAGGTTCTGAAATGTATATTTAAGTGTTAAAATCGAAGAAAAATGAATCACTTAAGTATCAATAGCGAGAAATTTCAACCAAACGATTAAGATGGCATTATTTCAATGAGCTAAGCTCAAAATGATATCGTTTTTTGTGTTGACATGGCTAGATAAATCCAAAACGACATCATTTTAGTGGTGACATGACTTTTAATATTGATATTAATTAAATTGAATTAAAAACTAAATTTAAAAAGAAGAAGAAGATCTGCAAAAAGCTTTGGCGAGGATTGGCTTGGGCGAAGCTTGCTGTAGATATTTTTTTAATTAATATATATATTAAAATTCAAATCTGAGGTAAAATGGCATCATTTTGGCTCTTCTTTGCTGACTTAGCTTTCGGTGTGCTACATAGGTGACTTATATTATTAAAAATAAGCCACGTCGGATATCCAACATCCTTCGCTAGACTTACATTTAAATATCTCAATTTCAAAAAAAAAAAGAGTAGTACTTAAGTGTCCCCGTACTAAGTTTTGGCATTTACGTTGTATTTCTACTTGCTAAAAAGAGGGAAAATGCTAAAAAAGTCATAAATTTATTGCAATTGTGTCAATTTAGTCCTAAACCTTTTTTTTTGCTGATTCACTCCTAAACCTTATGCAATTATGCTAATTTAGTCCATCCAGCCAAATTTGGCCCAACGGTGCTGACGTGGACACTAAGCGGGGCCGATGCCAATAATTTAATGATAAATAATTATTTTTCGAATTTTTTGTTAATTTTTTAGTTTTTTTTCCGTTTCTTTTTTTTTGTCTCCTTCCTCCCTTGCCCTCCCCCCTAGCGATAGTGGCTAGCCAGCTCCGATGAGGCTTGCCAGCAAGGGTTGTGGCCCCAATCAGACTACCCACCCTCGTCGGTGACCTCGCCCAAACCTAGGGGAGGCCTAGGGGCTGCGGTGAGGCTAGCCTCACCCAGACCTAGGCGAGGTTGCTGGCGGGGGTGGGCAGTCTTACGAGGGCCGTGACCCTCTCTGGAGGCCTTGCCCAGACTTGTGGGAGGCCTTGGGGCAGCAGCGAGGCAACTTTGCCTAGATCTAGGTGAAGCCGCCTCGCCATGGCCCCCAAGCCTCAGCCTGGTTTAGGCGAGGCCGTCAGCGAGGGTGGCTAGTTTGATAGGGGCTACAACCCTTGTCGACCGCTAGCGAGTGCTTCGCAACCCTCGCACAGTGGTCGGCAAGACTCGTCAAAGCTGGCTAGCCACTGCTTGGTGGGGAGGCAAGGGAGGAACAAGACAAAAAAAATAAAAGGGAAAAAAATAGAAAAATTAATAAAATATTTGAAAAATAATAAAATATTGGCGCCAACGTTGGCTAGCGTCCACATCAGCGCCAGCCAGCTAAATTTGGCCGGATGGACTAAATTGACACAATTGCAAAATATTTAGGATTGAATCGATAAACAAAATAGGTTTAAAACTAAATTGACATAATTGCAATAGGTTTAAGACTTTTTTGGCAATTCCCCCCGCTAAAAAGTGGGACCTTTATGGAATTTGGAAAACTCAACTTAGGCTTGATTTGGGCAATTCTTCTTGGGTTCAAACAAAAATCCCATGAATAAGAACCCGGCTTCTTCACTGTACAAAACGTCAGCACATAAAATTAATCAACACTAAACTTCGAAAGCTTGACGTACCACTGAATATAGAATCTCATTGGCCGACGCATTCTTAATCTGCTCGAGACTTGGGGAGGTGAAGAAGCTTTAAAGGCCTTCGAGCTTAGGAAGAACACCGACTTGTGCTGTGAATATCGCCTTCACCGATCGATGGTCGGACAACTTTGACTTGCCTCTCGTGTACAGATGTTTCGATATTATCCTATCACACCTCTATACCTCAAGAATGACATGATTTAGATTAAGAAAATCATGGTAAAGAATTGCTACATGACCTCTTTTTTCTTTCCTTCTTTTATAGTCTGGGATAAGAATTCCCATATTACCTTTTCCGTTTCCAGATTACCTTTTATATTCTTTCCTTTTTACTCTTGTATAAGAATTTCCATTTCTTCCTTTTTACTTTTAGATAAGAATTGCCGCATAAGATCAGCTACAAATAAAATATAACATCTCATCCATAGCTCTTGATTAAAGAAGAGAAACGTGAGCAACTTTACGATAGCTATTGTCCTAATGTTTTTTCTCTCGTTAACATCTTTGGGTTCGTTTGGAATAATGTTCACTTTTTACTTGTCACAGTGTTTTTTTTTCAAATTTTACACCACGCTCAATTCGAATTTTATTTAACTGAGAACAAAACTTTTAAACATAAATGCAATGTAAATTAACATAATATTCTTTTTGTAAACTTTTAAAAGAAAGGGCATAATTGTCGGTTCGTTATAATACTTGAATAACCTTTTGTTTCTTGGGAAACTCACTTACATCCTCAAGCTTTAATTAGATGTGGTCCACTTATGTTTCTATCTCCAACTTGATTTGTATCTGGAAGTCATTTGGCCTGCGTAGGTGTGGTGGTGTGATTTTTCATACATCGAGCTTGAACGCCATTTGTGACACATCATCTATCAAAAGGGCTGATTATTCCATTTTCAGCTTATAATAACCTTAAATTGTAACATATCTTTTTAAATTAGAATAAAAGAAGTAACCCACTTTTACATTTGTTTTCGTTTGGTCGAACTCTCTTTTACATTAATGAGCCTCTTCGGTGGTTGCGATTCTCTATTCTGTTTTTCCTAGCACCGAGGCTACATTTTCCAGTTCATCTATACATAAGGACTGAGTTCTCATTCTCAAGTAGTAAATAGTATCGATAAAGAGGCTCCAAAGCATCTCTCTAGTCTCTAGAGATGATATCTGGATAAATGGGATTTTCTTTTTCCAACATTGAAACTTTGTGTTTCCGTAATACTCTTATTGATTAATAATTGAGCGGAATGATGTGAGAGTCACCTATAGCGATGGCAATGGGTTGGGACGGTAGCGAGGCTTGCATTCCCGTCCCTACCTTGCAATGATTGAGGAGGCCCGATATCTGCTCTGCATGGTAGGCCCAATCCCCACCCTTGTAGGACATTCGAATTTTGCCGACCGCTTTAAATAACATCCCACATTGATCTTAATGATCAAGCCAAGGTGTCGGATTTAATCATACCAGAGGAGAGGAAATGGGATGAGAATAAAATCAGAACACATTTTGATGAGCAAACAGTTGCTGAGGTCTTAGCAATGCCACTAAACTCTCGGATAACATAGGATTAGTTAATGTGGATTGAGTACCAAAGAGGGCAAGTACTCCATCAAAAGTGCTTACAATTTAATTCGAGAAACAGAAAATCCACAACAGAACACACAAGCAACATCATTTTTCCAGCCATCCCGAAAACTTTGGCATCATATATGGAATATGAAGACACCCCCCAAAGTTAAGATTTTTCTATTAAGTATATGTCAGAATGTGATCCTTACCATGGAAAATCTATACATGAGAAAAATTATACCTTCCTCGGCATGCCCAATATGTGACCAATAAGTGGAATCCTTGGAACACCTGCTCTTGCTTTGTGCCTGGACAAACGCAATATGGATAGATCCTACAGTAAGCATCCCAATATCGCATCAACATATGAAGAGATTAGAAATGTGGCTTCAAGATCAAATCGAAAAGCCAGGTAACTTACTCGACTTTGAAGAAATTGCAACTCTATTATGGTTTTTGTGGAAAGTGAGAAATAATTTTGTATTCCGAAGACAACCTTCATATCCAAAAACCCTAATTGAATCGGCAAAGATGATGCTCAATAATTACAACAAATGGGACCGCCAAAATTTGAAACTTTATGTAGAAAAAACTGAATCACCAAAGCATTGGCTTCCACCGAACACTCATACCTTCAAAATTAATGTTGACGGAGCTTTCTCTTAAGGCGAAACAGAGGGAGCAATTTCAAGTATTCTTTGGAATGAAGCAGGAGTTCTACTAGATGGATTTGCAATGACAGTCCTAGCTACATCAACGTTTCAGACAGAAGCCATGGCTTTAATTGAAGCTTTGAAATGGTATCAGGCAAAGAGAGAGGATCAGCTTCAAATGGAGTCTGATTGCAAAGCTTTGATCGAAGTACTCATTAAGAAGACGCACATGAGATGGGAGATGCAAGCGGTAATAGAGGAGGCACAACTTTATCTAGCTCAATTTCAATTTATCTCCTTGGCCCATTGTCCCAAGTCTACAAATAAGGTGACTGATTGGATTGCAAAAGCCCAGTGCTCAAATATTCTTCCTTCTTCTTGGGTGACCTGTCCCCCCCAAACTTTGTGGGATCTTTTATGTTTTGATGCTCCTAAGTTGAGTTTTAGCTGTAAAGACCCTTGAGTAATGTTAATATCATGAAGTATTTCGACCAAAAAAAAAAATCTGTTAATGGTGATTCCAATGAGATAAGGCAAGTCCGGACTACATTTCAAGGTTCCCATCTACATTCATTGTCATTGCTCATTGCTTTTGTTTTGTATTGCAGAACATCTCTTTTGTCTCATGTCTACACACATTAAATGTAATTGGCTGTCCCATCTGTATTCATGGTGGAAAGTGTTTTTTTTTTGCCATGTTCATAAATTTTATCTACGGTTATTCTTTCTCATGCTGTTGCAAAACTGCAATATTTGAAGCTATTAATCAAAATAAAGTATTAACCTGTAGAGATGTTCAAGAGCAAAGGCTAAAAACATTACATTCATATCAAAGGAAGCCATCAACTAATTATCTAAGCCTAAAAACATTATATTAATCTCAAAGGAAGCTGTCAACAAATTATCTAGGAGTTCGGTGATTTACATGTCCCTTATTTCTTGTGTCAAATTCTCCACGGTTTCCCGTTATGAATCTTTCCACGTGTAAACATCTGGAGGACATTGATTTTACCTCTTTCCTTGGTCATTTGTACTTCATCAGATGATTTAACCAGATTCCTTATACTTTAAGTTTGCATTTCTGTGCATTCAGTTCAGGAAAACGTTTCTAGATTTGAGTTTGCTGACATCTAGGAAAGATTTTTTCTGTTTCCACTTCTAAATTTTAGAACTCTTTGGTGTGTTTTAACCATTTTTTTAGGCATACTTTTTACAAGTTCTATTTTTCATCTCTTTTTATAATTTTGTTCTCACTTACAGAAAAGGCAAACAATATGATAAAAGTTCCTCATGTTCTTTCAGTCAAAGGAGTTGGGAAGTGGCCTTTTGTAGTTGCCTTGAAAACAGGAGGGGCTATTCCTTAAATCTCAATGTTAATGCGAACAATGTATATAGAAAACAGATAATTGGGAAGCTATATGGAACCAAATAGAACCCGGGATTTTACAAGAGATGAATAACATACAATTAATGCTTGACCAGCTTTATATGGTTATCAGGGAGCCAAAAAAGAGCTTTATATGATTATCCAAGGTGATCGCATGGTGAACTTTTTCTCCTAATTTATCTAATTCCTATAGTTCATTCACGTGTCCTCAAATTTCTTTTCCTATTCAGTTATTCCCTGCCTGCAGCTTACGCAAAATATTTCACTAATCTATTCTCAGGTGCATCGGAAAGGTTACAGTTCAAAGGAAGCTACATGGGAACCAATCGAAGGACTAAGGTACTCCATCAACGAACTTTATCTTCATATTCAGTACTTGTTTCTGATATCTCAAATCTACTTCAGAAACTGTGGAGAGGCGATGCAAAATTTTGTCAGAAAGGATTTCAAGTCCAAAATCTTGCCACTCCCTGTAAGTATCAGATAAATGCTTGTCCTACTCCTATCTTTATGTCTAGAATTGGAAGCCCTGTGTGATAGTAACATTTGCAGTATCAATGATCCATGTCTATATCTTCGTGGTGGATTCAGGGTGATGCTCATATCATATTTGGGGGCCTCCCATGCCAAGGAATCAGTGGCTACAATCGATTTAGGAATGTTGAGGCTCTGTTGGATGATGCAAGGAATCATCCGATTGTCGTCTTCATGGACATAGTGCAGATCCTAAAACCTAAGTTTGTATTGATGGAAAATGTGGCCGACATCTTGAGATTAGATAAAGCTTCGCTTGCAAGGTAGCATTAAGTCGATTGGTGCATATGAGACACCAAGCAAGATTAGGAATTATAGCAGCTGGCTGTTATGGTCTACCTCAGTTCCGCTTGTGTGTTTTCCTATGGGAGTTCATCCAAGAGAGGTGATTTAATTTCGTATGTGGCTCCAATATGGAAGCTGTCTTATTTATGATTGTATAAAAGGTTTAAATATAAAAATGAACTTCAGCGATACAAGAATGAAAGCAACCTTCATTGAAAATATTGGGTTAAAGCTTCATCTTGGGAGTAGAAATTCTGCTGTGCTCGCTAATATTTGGCCTTCCTTACTTTGCCAACAGAACCTACCTCAGTTTCCTCTCCCTGTGCATGATGTAATTGTTAGATACTGGCCTCCTCTAGAGTTTGAGGCACTGAATTTCTGCTCAGAGAAAGCAACTTTACTTCTTTTTGTCTATTTCATCATTAAATTTTCTAGACAATTTCATACTGTTAAAGGAATTCGATTTCATTTTACAGCACAATTTGGTGGCTTCTGATGAAGATCATACTGCTGAACTTGTAAAAGCGGCTGTTCTTGGCAATGCTATCTCTGATCTTCCAGATGTAAACTTTCTGCATTGTAGTCATAGTGGTTATCTGCTTTCAAAATATCCCACATTATGAAATTAAGTGGCTCTTCCAGGTTTTGAGCCTTGAAATCAAAAGCAGGTAAGGAAACCTTGATTAAAAGTGCAGTGCAAGCCATCCCGCAATATGCAATGTCTATCTTCAAGATACCAAAATCTATTTGTACTGCCATTGAAAAAAGAATCGCTTCCTTTCGGTGGAAACAAAGTGATTCAAAGAAAGGAATGCATTGGAAAAGATGGGAAGTGCTGAAATTTGGGAAGGAAGAAGGGGGACTGGGATTCAGAGATTTACAAAGCTTCAATAGAGCAATGTTGGGTAAACAGGCATGGAGATTAATACAAGATCCAACAGCTTTATGGAGCAAGGTGCTACAAGGGGTCTATTTCCCTAATGGAGACTTTTGGAGGGCAACAAAAGGGCAGCGGTCTTCTTGGGGATGGCAGATTATCCTTGTAGACAGAGACACCATAGAACCGGAGGCCAAATGGATAGTAGGAGATGGCAAATCCATTAAAATACGCAAAGACAAATGGCTCTCAAAGGAATTTTAGGGGGCCTAGCCAACAGGGATGATCCAGTAATGGTGGTGGACTTGATGAAAGCTGACCAACAGGAATGGCAGGAATCCATGATACGGAGTAATTTCAATGAAAGGGTGAGTAATGAGATCATAGCTATTCCTTTAAACCCCAACCCCATAAAGGATGAATTATGCTGGACAAGCAATAAAAATGGCTTATTCACTATCAAAAGTTGCTACAACAACAAGAAATCCAGAATCAAAGAAATAGAACAAAACATAGCAACTACCTCATTTCAGCCACCAAGACTCCTATGGATTAAGCTCTGGAAGCTAAATATACCCCCAAAATTAAAATTCTTCCTATGGAGCCTATGTCAGAATGCTATCCCAACAAGAGAAAATCTCTACAAGAGACAAATCATACCTCACCCCCTTTGCCCAGTGTACGACAACACCCCCAAGTCGGCAGAACACCTATTTTTGCTCTGTGAATGGATAACACAAATATGGTCAGACCCACGACTCAATATCAACAGCAACCCCTATACTGTAACCAGAATAGATCGTTGGCTAATAGAGTTGTTTGAAGACAACCTACCTCAGGCCGAATTAGTTGCACAGGTTCTATGGCACATCTGGAAAGCGCGCAACAATCAAATCTTCCGAGAACTGGCTGTCAAACCCATGCGCATTGTAGACGACGCACAAACACAGGTCAGATTACACCAAAAATGCAATTTGCAGAAACAATTGGCAAACCCTAAAAAATGCAGAATACCCGCATAGTGGAAGCCGCGTCCAGAGGGAATGTCAAGTTGAACGTTGACGCCTCATGGGAGGGGAGCGATTCGGCCTGCTCTATCACCGAAATCCTTCAAGATGCAAACGGGAAGGTTGAAGATGGGTTCACAGATTCAACGTGATCTGCTTCTCCTCTGCAAGCTGAAGCTTTTGCGGTGGTCAGGGGTCTGCGGTTTCTGAAGGAGAGAGAAGCGGATCTGCAGTTTCTGAAGGAGAGAGGAGCAAATTACGTTGAATAAATTAAGGGGACAAAAAAAAAGATTCAAAGGGACAGAAAGAGAAAGAAAGAGACTGACACTTGATAGACATGCCTAAGGGACGGGGAGGAGGGCAGGTAAAAACGACACTTGACGAACATGCCCAATTGACTAGGGATGATGTGGACCCCACCTCTCTCTTTTTTTGGCTTGACTTTTAAATGGATGGGGTGGCAGAAACACCATAAAAGATCTCCAGCCTTGTTTTTCTTTTCGGAGTTTTAAAGGGACAAAAGTCGGTTTCCTCATTTCTTTTCTATATTAAATAAAAAATAAAAGATACCACCCAGGGAGAGGTTAGTAAGGGCGCGTCAATGTAATTAACTCGCATCTCCATCTCTAGTGGCACCTCTACAAAATCAAATCTACCACCCAAACAACCCCCAAATTATAAAATAACAAATTAATGCATATATTTATAAAGAAGAGGGAAAACATGAAAATTTTTATTTTTTATTTAGGGTCTAGATTTAGGATTTAGGGTTTATCATTCAATAATAATAATAATAATAATAATAATAATAATAATAATAATAATAATAATAAAGGGAGGGGGAATCTAAAAAGGTTTCTCCTATTTTAAATGGGATTATTGGAAAAAAAATCAAAATTTTTAGTTTAGCATCATTTAAAGTAGAAGAAACAAGGTAAAATCAAATCAAAGATGGACGTTCCTTTGGTCATCCAAAGGAGTCCGGCCGTGATTTTATTAAATGGAGAGAAGTGTGGTTCATCATCACAACAACATTGTTGCTGCTAGGGGTGAGCACAGTTCCCGGGTAGAATTAGGAACCGGGGAACCGAATCAGCCGGTTCATGGTTCTAAGGAGACCGGTTTTGGTTCTCGGTTCCATTTTTTTCGGAATCGGAACTATCGGAACCAAACCGAAATCAGAATCGAGAACCAGGAACCAAATTGGAACTATGTTTAACCTAAAAATCCTCAAAAACCCTAATTCAATTTGTTTCTTCTTTTCAGACCACCCTCATTTGTTTCTTCATTCTCTCCCCCGACTCCCTGACCCCGACACTCTCTTATATCGGCGAGCGACACATGTCACACACCAACACTCTCTTGTGCCTGAGGTCGTATGGGGCCATCGGCGACCAAAACGACCTATTGATGTCGGCCGAGATTATCGACGCCTGCACTTCCGCAGCGCATGCTTCCACTAGGTGAGTCACTAAGCGTTGTCTTTAGCCATTTTCGAAATGTTACCCAAGAATTGTGCACGTCCACTCCTGTGAACTAAAGAAGAGAAAGATTGCAAAGAATCTACCTGGTTCGGGACAAGAATGTCCTATCGATGCTCCATTTCTTGATTTACAAAGTAACTAGACTTATGGACCACGCTATTGCTATGTAAGGAGGAAGACAAGAATTTCGAATGTTCTGCATAAAAAGATTTCAGTGACATATGATTTAGTTCAACCGAATAGAAATTATTTCAATCTACATAAAGCAAGAATATTTATAGTCATTGCTTTACTCTTTCTTCCTTATTACTATTCAGTCGAGAGCCTGTGTTTGCAATTTCCCCTATCTTGAAAAAATTAGCTAAGAGTTCCGACATTTCTTGACCATAATGGGTTTTATGATAATCCCTATTTTAATTATATTAAATTCGTTTTGTGACAAAATAATGGTCGGGGTTCGAGTTTTCCAGTGATTGCGAAGTTCGGCCATCGGTGCTTTTCAGGGCAGAAAATAAAAAATCTAACATCTGATATTTTGTTTTGGATTGGAGCTTTCTTTGAAATAAATGTGGGCAAATGAGTTTAGGTGATGATATTTTCTATAGATGTATGTCTCTTCCTCTTGAGGATCTGGCTAACTAGGAAAAAATCAAAATGATTGATACAGGCATGTGATGTTTTTATGTGGTACAGAAGGCGTGTTCGCGGCGGGTGCGGTGGTTGCCAATCTCCTGGGGACCATCGGAGGCGTGACTTCTTCCTCGACCTTTTCCTTGAGGTACTACTATAGCGATAATCGGAATGAACCATCCTTTTCCTAGGATATGAAATGGTTGATAGTGTAATAACGAGCTATTGAATCATTGACTTCATTTAATTGAAAATTGATAACTAAGCTCCTTGTAATTACTGTTTCTTTGATTTGTAAGAGAATACATTATACATTGCAGGAGTCTACTCTACTATGGACTTCAAGGAAGAAGAAAAAAACTACTAAGGAGGTGGTTTCTTTGTCAATGAAAAGCATCAATTTATCCAAGACGATATCTTTTTCTTACTCTAGGAGATCAGATTGTCCACTTCAATTTTTGGGTAGATTCCTGTACCTTCCTATTTCATGTCCAAGTATAGTGGACACATATCCTACTCTAAACACTTCAAAGCATGGACTAAAGTCCCTTTCTTCCTTGCAATATTATGCAGCTTTCATAACATCCCCAAATACGATCACATTGGTCATCTTTGCAAGTAGTTTAATCAGAATTGCATGTCAATCTTTATCCATATTTCAGTTCGGTTTCACTTGCAACAGGAATTTTTGGTGCGTTCACTACTTCACTTTGTCCCCCAATCTAATTTATGTTCAAAGAATAGGCGGATGAGAGCAACCTCTAGAATTTCAATTTTGTTTTTATTTCTCTATGCTTTCTAGAATTTGTGTTGCATGGAGTTAATGTTGTTGAGTTATAATCCGGCAAAGAAGTTCTTGCATGGGAAATAATTTGCTTAAATTACTGATTTTAGTGTGATCGTAGGTGATTGTGTAGTTGTAATTTTAGATCTAGGAATTGTTGGAAGGCGCTGATTTGGATTTTGTGATCATAATGTGTGTTTTTGTTGTGCTTGGCCTATTGGTGGATGTTTTGCTTCAAAATTTAGTTGCCGGACATTGAAATTCTAAGTTGAGGATATTTTGTAACTATAGAAAATTTTAGAGTGATGGTGTTGTGGGTTTTGGTATGGAACTATATTTTGTAACTATAGTACGTATTGGAAGTGGAAGTATTGTGATAAGCTCGCGCAGCCACTTCGAGGTAAGTGTTGTGAAAGTTTTGGATATTAAAAAAAAAAAAAAAAAAACATGTTAGAACTTGGAACCGACCTTGAAACCTATAATAGGGTAGGTTCCAAGTTCCAAAAAAGAGGAACCCGTACCTGAGGGTAGGTTCTTGAACCCGCAAGAGCCCGAAACCACTCACCCCTAGTTGCCGCCAAGTCAAATGATACATATGCCCCTCCATTGGCTTACCCCATTAATACTATCCTCTCTCCTACCATGATGAGGTGAGAGTATATGGCCATTTACATTCAAATTGAATCCCTAATTTCTTGCAAACTAATTTGGTTAGGTTTTTAATTATTTTTACGCTTTTTTGGGAATTCAATTTAGGATCCAGATTTTTCCCAAAATGACATGATAGTAAATAAAACATAAGATTGTTCACAACATTGCTGTAAAGGTCTCGTGTTTGTATTTGATCCGAATCGCTCCTTCTTGAAAATTAATTCCATGCACCTATGACCAAGGGCCCACGAGGAAGGGACCGTCTCCCTCACCAAAGTCCAAATGAAATTGAAAACCACAGAGAATGAAGGACAAAAAAGAAAGCAAAAAAGCAACAGAAAAATTATTTTAAAAAAATGTAAAATTTGTTCATGTTAGTGTCTAGACTACATTTGTAATTTTTCATTGGATAGACCACAGGATTAACTTCATCAAATAAAAATGATTAGGACTAATAGATATAGGATTTTTTTGGTAATTTAATTCATCTATGTATAAACCTTGTCATTTATTACTATATGTGACATGCCAATCCAGTCACCAAAAAAAAAAATGTCATTCTCCTCACCAGGCCACTCACCACTCTCCACTTGCCTTGCTCAACTTATAGTTGTCCGTGGCCTCTATATGTACCCACCCCTATTTATTGTCTCCTTATTTTATAAATTATATTCATATGTTTGATATTTATGTAAATTTTTGTTGTTTATTTGTGTTTCATACGGATTGATGTTGATGATTTAGTGTCACGACCCGACTCTCAAGTCCGCAACAACTCCTGTTCTCTTGCGGTCATTTGATTTGCGACTCTCCAGGATCCGTCGCCGACCGTTATTTTTATCTTTTAATTAAACGCATGCGGAAGCGAATCACAATCTCCGGTCAACTATAAAAGCAGGGATAGCAGGAAAACCCAACAATAACACATTCCAAAGTACTGCTTTATTTATCTACTGATTAATCCTAGGAAGTTTACAAGTACAAGACCTTACCACGGACATCTTCCTATCGAGCCAAAGAAACCAACAAGTCGAGGTTAATCTACTCCCTTCGAAAATGGCCACGAGCCGTAACACGCGTCGATCCTCCATCCTATGGACCTGAAAGTGGTTATTCAATAACCAGTGAGATAAATCTCAGCAAGTCAAGATCCTAAGCCTCGGTTAGGAGACCTACTCGCCTCGAGTGCGCCCTGACATGCAATGTCTCTATCGCCAACAATTCAACAACAGAGTAACACCCAATCGGCCATTAACAGACGCATGATTAGGCCAAGGCTCATATGCAATTATTAACATTTAACAATCGCAATCACAGGCATCCTTACCTCGCTTTTGCCACACGCAACCTGCATGATACAGTTTATCATATGCTCACCTCGATGCAGCAATTATAATAAACAATCAGAGCACCTTTCAATTGTCTCATACACCATGCACTTTCTCATTTTCCATTTATTAACAACACTTTGGGGGAATTTCCTTCCAACACACAAGTTGGCAGTCCAACCGGCTAATCGGGCATCGTCCCACTGCATTGGGCACGGCAACGTCTGGCGCCCAGACGGCATTCACAAAGAGCATAGGTCCGGCCTCTACCACGACCCGCATCCGGACCCCGCCCGGGCATTCCGATAATACGGACTTCGTCCACCACAGATCCCCCACTGGGTGACGGGCTCTTACGTGACCACGCAAGTACACCAATTAATCATGCTCATTTCATTATCTTGTAATGCAGTCAATGCAGACATGATTCGTGCTTGTACACATTAATTCATCGCAAACTCTACATGTAATGCGATAATATTTCACACGTGGTCACACGAATCCAAATGCCTTTCACACGTAGTCACACGAATATGCTGAATATAGTCAATCCTAATTCACAATCGCAGTCCATGAATTTACTCCACCGAGTATATATTAAACAATATCATCAAAGGCAGCATATATACGTGTATTCAACATATAATTCACGTGAGGAAAGTACAAATAGTAATCCACCGATATATAATCCACGTGAGGAAAGTACAAACAATAATCCATCGAAATTAATCGATACTAGCACAATTAATAAATAATGTACTTTCCAAAAATAATACTTTACTCCAAAAATATTCCATTAATAATTATTCAACAATAAATATTCAACATCCAAGAATTATTAATCATCCACCACTAATTAATTAATTATTCTCCAAAAACAATTAATTAATTATTACCCAAAAATAATAACATTCAATTTCGAAATTAATAATAAATTAATTAATTCCGAAAATAATAAATAATAATTCCGAAATTAATAAATAATTATTATTTTGTCTCAAAATAATAATAATATTTATTAATACTAATCATGGTTACCGGTCTAACCCAACTACGGTTAATTAACCCGATTACGATTAGTTAACCCAACCAAGATTACTTTAATCTAACCGCGATTAACCAACTACATTTAATCTAACCGCAGTTAATTTATTCTAACCACGATTAACACTAAACAAGCTTACTCAATAATAATCAAACACCAATCATCAACATTAACCATGCTTAACATTAAACTAATCACCCTAAGGGAGTTTAGCACCCTAAACAAGGTTTAGAAAATCAACTCACAGTTTAGCGATTCCGACTACACGGGCGCGATGGCGGCGGCGACGCCGACGCGCGGCTACGTTCGAAACGGCGAGATGAGCGGTGACGAAAATGGGTCTCGGCAACGGTGAGACCGAGAATCGGACGGCGGCGAGCGAGCGGCTTGGATGGCTCGAAGCGGCACGGACGGGGGCAACGGTGTGCGGTGGCTAGGCACGGTGGACGGCGCACCAATGGCGAGCGGCGGTGCGGCGACTTCGGACGATGGCAAGTCCGAAAGAAACAAGGAGAGGGGGGGTTTTCGGTTCTGCAGAGGGGGAAAGGGAAAATGAACGTGGGGAGTGGGAAAGGAAAAAGGGGAAATGGGAAGAGAAGGTGGCGTGCAGAACTTGGGGAGGGGAGGAGAGAGAGAGAGAAAAGTCAACATGGGAAAGTGGGGAGAAAAAGAGAGACGTGGGGAAGGAGGAAACTTGCGGAGGAAGGAGGGGGGCGGCCAACGTGGGGAGAAAGAAAAGAAAAAGAAAAAGAGAAAGAAAAAGAAAATATAATAGGACAAAATAAGCTTCTAGAAAAGGGATATTTGATCTTTTTACCCCTGAAGCACAAATTCCCAATATTTGGCTCCAGAACTCGGCCCGTTGAATCCTTTTTCAATAATTCGGGCTTACCGAAAAATCCAAGAATCAATGAGACAATGTCCAATATTTAGTCTTGGCATCCTTAAAAATTCGATACTCGATACCGGATTGAAATTCGTGGTTAACCTCGATCAATCGCGACTATAGTACGACCTAACTTTCGGACGGCGTTTAGGGGCTCTCGCGCGTTTGACCCGTGGTTGATAGCTTTTCAATCCACGATCGTGCATATTCAAATCAGGGCGATCCTCGATTGTCATGTAATCACGAGAGGTTAATTGCTCACACTGAGTACAGGGCCAAAAGGAAATCGGTTTAATGTCGTCCGCAATTAATATCGAAGTCGTGCGGAATCACCCGCAATCCGACCTTGTATTTTTGCCGACTCGATTTATTTCCGTTCACTAATTGGCCTACAACAATGTAGTATTATTCCTCTTTGATCCTTATGGTCGAGTGGCCTATCCCTGATTAAATTCACTAGTCGTACGCGTACCGATCCTTAATTGCCTTGCCGAACAGTTAGTTAACTCATGAGGGGCCAACTCAGAGTAAACATAACTAACAGTGCATTGATAAAATAACCATTTCACATATCCCGAAATGGGTCGAAATTCAGGATGTTACATTTAGTTGCTCAATATATAATTTGAAATAAATGGACTGACTTATTAGAAGAAGAAGAAGAAAAGAAAAGAAAAAGATAAAAATGTAATAAGATTATTTAAAAGATTAAAAGCAATCCAAAGTCATATTTTGAGGGTACGGTGGAATAGAAATTTTGTGAAGTATCTAGAGAAAGTTTAAGATATATATAAGATTTCTTTTCTTCGTTTTTTGTAATTCTCTTGGTAGACATTAGGATATATTTAAGATATATAAGATATATATATATACATATATATATAAGATTTATTTTCTTCGTTTTTTGATTCATATCACACATGTCACTTAGATTGATACGTAATGCCCAAAACTACAATTCCATCATGGTGGTGGGGAGCGGCGATGTCAAGGGAACGAAGAAGTTTATGTCCTGCTAGGCCTAGTAGCATTGTATACTTTAGACTTAGACAAAGTAAAGGTGTGTGGGGAGATGCATTTTTCACTTTGATTACAGTATTGGACACAACATTTCCAGGTCAGAGCCCCAAGCCATTGTAACACAGAATGCTAAGTTCTCTCTAAAAAGAGAATGAAGGACCATTTGCACGAGATAACTTGTCTCCAATTTTTAACTACCATGACAGCTAAAAACTGGTTTGCCTCTCCACCTATATATCATCTGGCTAAAGAAGTTGGAAATTCATAATGCCATAGGAGGGGGCATATTGACTATGTAGGCATCAGGGTCCTCTATAGCCTTACAAAAATTCTCATACTTGTTAAACCTAGGCGTTTAAATCATACCCCATTTATCTCGTGTTTACATTGCCCATAATTTACATATTTCACATTTCATAAGAATAAAAAAATCATTCATAGCATATTGTAGACTTCCGTTATATATTAGATATGCATATTAGGGTCATCTTGAACAGAAAAACACGTAGATAACTTGGGTGTTTTAGATTTAGGAAATCGCATCTTGAAGATTTGCCTTTTTAGAATATTTCTTCTTTGCATGTCCAATTGTGTTCATCTTTGCATCTTCAAGCATATTTTTTATTTCCATATTTCTAAATATTGAGGTATGATTCATATTTTATTTGCATCATTAATTGCTATGTTAGAAAAAATTAGAAGTTCCATGGCTACATGTCATTCCCAATTAGTTCATTTTCATGAAACGAACACTAGAAATTCTAGAAAAAGTTTCATTAGAAGTTATTTTTTGTGAAACGAATCTAAATCTAAGCTTTGTTGTCACTGATTTCCGGTTGCAAAATACCCGTTGCCTATTTATGCCGATGGTTCTCCGCCAAGCGAACCCGCCAATCGTTCTCCGCCACAAACAAACGCAGCGTGAATAACTGATTCAAAGGTATATGTAGCACCCGTCTTCTCATTCTGAAAGGTCTCACAACATATCACCCTTTTTAGAAGAGAGTGGATTACCCCGTGCAGAAGAAAGAAAGTTATGGAGACCAAGCTCGATGATGAGCGGAATGCATGGATTGAAGAGTTTGGGTTTACGCTGTTGCTCGTTGCTGGTATCATGGCAAAGAGTTCTGCCCAACTGGCTAACAACCCTCCCCTTCCCGTTGTGCTCGGTAAGAACGGGGTTGAATACTCCTCCTACGTCCTCAGCAACACTATCTGTTTTTTGTCTTCCCTTACAGTCATGGGGATTCTCATGAGAGGAGTCAAACGGAGTCGGCTTCTATACTGGCTTGTCAAGACTCTCATGCTAACCATCATAGCTTGCATGGCCATTACCTTCTTGTTGGCCTCAAAAGCCATGAATGCGACGCCTCACGAAGCTTCTGCCTTGATGTCGAATCCGCAAGTTTCTGCCTTGATGTCGAATCCGCAAGTTCAGTCCTCCTGAGTGTGCCTGCAGCAGTTGCCCGGTTTGCTTTGCATCCGCACATGTAATGAGATATATGTAATAAGAGTGAAAAATATGTAATAAGATATATGTAATAAGCTTCTGCCTGAAAGAAGCAATTGTTTCTCAAAATCATTCGGTCTCCTTTAAGTTCAAGTTCCCCTGTTTTCCCCTGTTTTTATTTTTTCTTTTGTTTTAACTTGACTTCTTGAGTTGATGAATCCTATAACTGCGGTTATGATTTCAGAGTTAGCAATTGTTCAATATCTGTTGTAGACTAGGGCACATCGAATGGGTTTGGTTATGGAGTTTAAGAATGAAGGCTGTAGAGTTGCACCGACTTCCACTTCGAATGTTTGGTCTCTTCTCCAGAACAAGGATGGGAAAGACGTCGAATGACAAAAGCTGTTGTCCTGTCTCCTCCTCCTTGATGTGCTTCCTTCCTGTATGTTATCCACAGTGGAGTCGAATGTGGTTCTGGAATCCGTGAGCGAGTAAAAATGTCGAAAGGCCACGCGCTGCAGGCCATCTGCTGGGCTCAGGCACACATGCTACATACATATATAGCCCCGTTCGCCTGCCGGGTGCCGAACCGGCACGCCTCTGGATGGTCGGGTTGAGCCTCTCTGCTCGCCATCGTGATGGAGGTCGATGATGATGATGTGCTCCTCCCTAGGCACGCACGATCATCAGAGAATATGGACGACAGCCCGCCCGTCCTTGTCCTCATCCTCGTCCTCGTCCTCGTCCTCGCCGACCCTTGTCTGGCGTACAACCTCCAATCTACGCCGTCCTTGAGACCGATCTCGAAATCGAAGTACTTTTGACCCGAGATCAGTATCGAATGGATAATTACATTCATCTGCCAATGGATTAAAAAGATAAAACGGAAAATAAAAATGAAAGAAAAACTTGTCTGAAATGTCGCCGCACGCGGCGGCAACACGGCTCACGAGCGGTGCTCTCAGCGGGATGAGCGCGGAGGAGGTGGAGAGTACCACGAGCCGACCATGGTGTTGAAAGGCGGGGGTATGCTGAAGGCCAGGGACGTGGAGGAGGCGGTGCCGTTCCTGGCGTCGGACGAGTCGGAGTTCATCACCGGGCATGATCTGGTCGTGGACAGCGGCTACCTTCTCCGGCGTTAATTTTTTTTATTGAATCTCCTTTCTTTTCGTATTTATTACTGTTAGATTCCCTTGATGGTATCTTCCTCGATCGAGTTTATAGAAGATTATTTTGGACATGATATTATATGGATACGATTGTCCATTTACTCTTAATTATTCGAAACATTAATTAACTGGATTCAACTTAATCTCATGAGATAAAATTTGAACTAAAAAATAACCGAAGCCCTGTGAATAAATAACGAGAGAGTCGAATTTATTTTTCTTTTTCAGTCGGTCACCGAAAGTATGGCTTAGAGAGAGAGAGAGAGCAGATGAAATGATAACACGCTACCGTGCATGAAAGAAGAAAATATGAAAATATGTAATTCCTAATTAATTAATTGGCCTATTAAAGTTAAACCCTCTCTCGCTCTTTCTCTATAGACACGCCCCTGCAAAACAAAGATGGGACCCGCATCTCCTCTTAATTTTCTCCCTCCTTTTGCTTGGCCTTTCTAATTTATTTTGGTTGGCCATAATGCCTACTTCCACGCGTGCCTTGCAGTGAAGTTTGCATCACCAACACTTTCCATTTTTTCTCAATATATAAGATTAATATCACAAAAGAAAATTCCAAACTATATTTATTATAATATAAACGCTTCTAATTATAAATGTGCTCACTATGATGTACATACCAAAGAAAAAAAAATCGGGTCGTATAAAACCTTTCACTTATATCAACGTGTCAAATATGCCTTGGATGGTGTTGGAATATGCGACATATTCCTCGTACGTGTATAAATTTGGGTTTTTTAAAAGTAAAATACACAAGAGTTAAGTCCGCTTGTCTACTAAGTGAAAATAATTTCTCATAATACTAAAAAATAAGATCAAAATTTATTGTTTTTTCCCTATTTAAAATGGCCAGGAAATAAAAAGCTCGTGCGGCTTGAGGAAGAGGGCAAAAATCAGTGATTCACCTTAAGAAGCGCTAGGCTCCAGCCGCCATTATTATTCCTGCCCAGCCCTCCTCTCCGGTGCGATATAAAATCAAGATGGAAATCAAGAAAATGAGAATTTTTTTTGGTATATTTCTCTAATTTTTTTGCCGGGCCCCACTTCTTTCTCCCCCTGGTGGGGCCCATCCGCATCCCCCGGGGGGGAATCTGTGGTTGTCTAAGTGGAATTCCTAGGTCTAAAGTGTGAACTAATCAATACAATTGAAGCTTTAGTTTTGTTTTTTCTTCTTTTTGCCCTTTTTGGTTAGAACCAATATGTATTCACATGAAATATTGAAATAAGTACCGACTAATAATACTTTACTCTCTTCAATCAAGATAGACAAATGAAAGCCTTATATTCAAACAATGAAAAATTACTGATTCGTTTGCCCAATTTATACAAACGCACAGTTTATAAAAAAATCATACAATATCCTAAGCTTGGGATGGTCCACAAAGTGATTCTCACGGATGCTTTTTGGACCTTGGCGGCCATTTGTAGTTATTATTATACAGTTTAATGCAATTCCCATTTCATTACCATTCATTTTCCACTTCCTCAACAGGTACTTGGAGCTAGAATAAAGCTGAATACCTCATTTCTAGGATTACTCCTAATTATCAACATGATATATAGACAATAGCACATTTAATTGTTACGACATTAATGAATAATATTTATGTATGCCAAAAATTGAAACCATGTGTTATCATTCTAATAGCATTGTCGAGGCCTGATTCCCCAAGTTTATCTTGACCTCGTCGAAGTCAAAAGGAACCGAAAATGCTATTCAGCAGGCTCAAATGATGGCATTTGGTCAAAGAGGCCACGTTATTCACAAATTCATTGGCATTAGGATGAATGAACTTAATTAAGGAATTAAGCACGCAATCATAAGATTTCACCAGGGCTGGCCCGATAAGCGCTTCCACCTAAGGCACCGCGGCATCTTCCAAATATATTTTCACATGACCGCAACTTCTGCTCTATAAATAATGGTTATTTTAACATGAGCGATTATTACTTTTTATTTTTATTTTTATTTTTTCCCATTTGGTTGGAAATGAGCAGCTCTCATTCCCTTGCCGCGGTTTGTGGAGAGAGGAGGAAATCCTCTCGTCTTTTCATTTCAACATGATATTTTGGTGGGGGCCACAAATCGGATCCCGATGGGAAGTGGAACTTCTCCTTTTAGTCAACGTGTCGTGTGTTTATGTTAATGTGTTCACGGTGCATTAGATATCTAGTTAGAAATAAGTGTGGCGGGGGTATCTTTTTATGTGATAATAACCCTTAATTTTTTCCCTAATTTTTTCACTGGTTTGTATAATAGGAATTGAACAGTGAACCCCCTCAATATTTAATTTAGGGTGTGTTTGTTTCGTGGAAATCGTACCATTTTTGGAAAATGTTTTCCAGGAAATCCTTTTCCATGAAAATGATTAATTTTCCTGTGTTTGGTGATATGTAATTGAAAATGTTTTCAGACATTTGAATAGCATTTGGAAAATGATTGAATAACATTTGACATAATAAAAAGGAATGATCTAAAGACCTAATAAAGAGGGAAATTGTCTTCCACTTCCCACACACAGGAATTCATTTTCCTAAAATAAAACATAATAATTCTATTGATCGGAAAGTATTTTCAATTGACCAAATTATTTTTAGAGAAACAAACAACAGAAAGTTTGGAAAACATTTTTTAGAAAAATACTTTCATTAAAACAAATACACCCTAAATGGTGGACATATATGGTAGGGTTCATAGGCAAACATGATTTCTTCAAATTTTTTTTTATTGGTTATACTATACTATTATTCTAATTGCTTAGACTTTTATTCCATTTCTTTTCAGGATATGGGAGTCGAAACTCACTCTTGAAGCTAAATCATCCACACTCCTAATCTCCTGAGAATGTGGGAATTTGAATCCCACCTCCCCCTTTTCACGTGAGAACGATAGCCATTAGGGCAAATCTCAATAGTTGATTTTTTCAAGTTCACATGTGGATTTTTTGTGTGCTTAAAGTTGTATATGTCTAGTCATTGGTCATGTTATTGCATTTCTCATGCAGAACCTAAAACCACTATGTCAATAAGGAAAAAGGATAGTTAATGTGATTGACCGACATAATACTAGCATTTATTCCTAATAAAAAGACTAAAAAACGAAAGTGCTAGCAAGTAACTTCTACAAGCCTACAAGATTCTTGAAATACACAAGTATGTTTAAGGAAAAAAATATATAATTACATTTTTGTCGAAAATTACCGATGCGGTAGTTCGGTCGTTTAGTGATTTCCAACGCAAATTAGTTGGAAGGGCTATTTTGAAATTCTATGCAAAGATTGAGAATCGAATTGATTAAAATTGGGGTGTTTAGGATGAAATTGACATTTAACAATTCTTTGCGGTGTTTGGTCATTGGTGCATGGGAGGGTCATCGTTCAAGACAATCATGCACGATATCCTAAGCCTAACAACCACCATTTACATCTATTCATTGATTGTAGGGGAGAGAGAATTTTAATGGGGTAAGCCACAGGAGGGGCATCACAGAAAACGAGATGGAGGATTATCTAATTAGTTGTACTAATACTTATAAATTCATTTTCCCCCTTTTGCGCCATAAAAATTTATAAAAATTAGCTAAGAAATATAAGTAGTATCTTCATGTGTGACCTCTCATCTCCTCATCTATTTGCATATAATATGTCAAACATATGAGAAAATTAAAAAAGAAAAATCCCAAAAGAAGAGGAATAATAATAGAGGGCATTGCAATACGCAAAATTTGAGGAGAGGGGCGGTGATGAATGATGAGCTCTTATCTCCTCATCTATTTGCAAATAAATAAACAAATAAACAAAAGGAAGATTTCCTGTCTCCTTCTTCATTTGGAATTTGATTTTCAAAAAGTAAATAAGCTTAATGAGTGACTAAGATGCTTGCTTCTTCGCTTGGAATTTGATTTTCAAAAGGTAATAGGCTTAATGAGTGATTAAGATGCTCACAGTTGTGCATCATAAGGGTGAGCATGGTCCGAGTTGGGCCAATCCACTCCCTTTAACCCTAGGATCAATTCGCACAACTTAATTATTGGGACTGAGGACCGACCCTATTAAGTTTGGGGTTGAGGACTGGACCGACCTAATGGGTTTCGGTCCTATTTTAGGGTTAACTTAAGATCAACTGGTAATTTTGTTTCATTAATCACGACCATTGCTTTTCCCCTGCTCCTCCATCCCACGTCCCTCACCCTCATCCTGCCGTCCGCACTCCTCCGCCCTTTGACTCTCCCACCACGGTCCTCAAATCAAGCGGACCACAACGTGATAGCTCACCGATCCTTCATACAACCACCCGCACCAGATCCACCTGTTTCCTTTCCCCTCTCGCTCCCTTTTCTTGCCTTTTGCGTTCCTTCTATCTTTATATCATCATCTCTCTCTTGAGCAAATACTGAAAAATGAACATTGAGGCAATGATCCGTGCTATTAGATTGATGGAATGATAAATCTTGCATCATGTACATCTTATCAGATTTGACGACCCATATTTAGTTTAATATGAATACTAAATTCACCTAAAATTGCTCATGCCCAATATATCACGATAGAGGGCCAAAATAAATTTTTCCAATGGATTATTAACTCGCATCTTAGTCACTTGTCTAACCTATTTACTTTTCAAAATCAAATTCCAAAGCATTAATTTCACGTGACCTGAGAACTTCATACATTGAAAGCTGCAAAGACTCCATTTTTTTATTGCTAACCATAGCTCTAGGGTTTTTTTTTTTGGAGCAAATTAGTATTAATCTATGATTACATAATAGTGGATGATTAGATTTTGATCATCAAGTGGCATGATTTTTGAGTTGGTTGGTTGATGGCATATTGTGTGATTTGCTCGTCTCATTACTATTTACATCATCACATGGTAGGCTTGTTAGAGCTTCAGTAAGGAAGATCCTCCTCCATCGGAACAAAAAGCTCAAAGAATTAGGCGATAAAAATGATTACTTGATTAGGACAGCTTTTGTTATTTTCCTTATACCATTAGTAATGGGACATTCGTCGACTCTACCCAAGGTAAAATGCAGGATATATTTTGCCAAGATGTTGATTCATGTTAATCACCACAATCTACAACAGTTTCCTACTAAAAAGAAATGGAGTTCTTTCAATTTTTAGATGTACAATAGTTAATTTAAATAGCAAAAATGATAGTTTTTGTATTATCATGGAACTTTGGGGATAAAATTACTTTTGCGAATTTGTACCCTCGTTCTTTGTTGGCATCCAAATTTATCCCAATTAAAAAGACTAATCGTCCAATGTTTCTAGATAACCTCAACATGCACACATATCAAGTGTTCCATAGAGAATTCAAATGTAAATAAGGATCCGAACTAGATATATAATGCAGCATGCACACGTTACAACAAATATATAACACATTAAAAAATATAAAAAAAAGTAAAACTTGTTAAATTTGTCGTTCAAGTGTGGTTGCATGTTATTTATTCTTTTGGTCCCCATACGATAGAAGGACACATTGAAAATGCCGCATTGTCTTCGCTCGGGATCTGATTTGTCGTCCCCACCACATGTCACGTGGAAGAGAAAAAAGACAAAAGGAAGATTTGCTGTCTCCTTCCCCCACAAGCATAAGCGGCGGCAAGCCAACCTTTTCAACCTCCCCCCGTCCCGATGACACCTTATCCATGGGACCAATATCCAGTCAGCATGGGAGACAGACCGACGGACCGTGATCGTCCAAAGTGAAACAGGGGATGAGGGGCGCCGCCACGTGGCTTGCTCTTCTCTTGCCGCGCGCCTCGAATCTATCCCATCCAATCAATTTGAAGATTATATATACACACACACTTCAAGGGCCACCCTTTTTATACGAGGAAAGGGAAGTGAGGAATATAAATCCTCACATTTTCAAGAAGGTTAAGATAGAGACGATTTAATTTTGAGAGTTAATTTTAACTCCCACGCCTTACAAAGATATAGGACAAAAGTCTAAGTGTAGGCATGGGAGTAGAGTAAGACCAATAAAAAAATATTTTTCTTTTATTTTCTTTTTTTGGAATTAATATAAAAAAATACTAAATTAGTATATCCATGACAAATTTATCCCATTTTTTTACTATAAAAAACCGTAGTACAATTGTGATAAATTTATCTTATGTTAATTTTTATTAAATTTAATTGTCGAATTCTAAGTTAGATAACACGTGATAGTTGATTAGTATATTTGTTTGGGATTTTAATATCTATTTGCCACAATTGTATCGGTTTTATGATTTTTTTATGATATTAATCTAATTTAATGGATGATATATTTGTTATAAACATAACGGTGGAGTTTTTTGATGGCCAAAAAATTAACTTGAGGGTAAATTTATCACGGGTATACCAATTTGGGGTTTTCTTTGTGATCATTTGAGATAAATTTATTACACATATATCAATTTAGAGTTTTTCATGATCAAAAAATTATTTTTGGATAAATTTGTCATCAAAATACTTATTTTTCCCCCATCATCTTGGCTGGTAAAAATCTAATGACGCTGTATCCAGAAAAAAAATTGGAAAATTTATTAGGTAAAAAGAGAGGTAATATTTGAAGATTTTATCTATCCCAAAAAAACTTCACCTAACGTGTAAGATAAGAAGATTTCATTTTTAATTTGAATTAGCAATAGATAACTCTCTTCGTTTTGTGCGTGAAGATAGAAATAGCGATATGAGAGAGTGCAATAATATGTAAAGATTTCAATATGCTTTTTAAACATACTCTCCGTTGTCATATAAGGGAAACTAATAGAGAGTTTAATGTTCATGGAATACTCAATAAGTTTTTAAGTCCAAATTTAGAAGGGTAAACATTCATAGATTATTTGTCAGTATCTTGAATATTGTAAATGATGGTTGCTATATAATTGCAGGGCACGGTTGATACGTAGAGAGGTTTATTGCAAAGTTTCTTCTTCTTCTTCTTCTTCTAGATTGAAGTCGTGATGAGACTGCGTTCAACGGAACCAAAATTAAAGTCGTGATGAGACTGCGTTCAACGGAACCAAAATTAAAGAGTCAAACTACACAATCTCAAGTCTTACCTCTGAAACTATTTGCAAGTACATCTAGGCACATTTTCAAGAACAAAACTAGACATTGTCAAAAGTGCCTATCCTCAACTCATCAACTAGTACACACATCCTAACTATGTGGGAACTCCACAGCGGACAAGTCCTATATGATTGCATGACTAAATAAAGTGCTCAGCGGAATGAGACATTTCATATCCTCGAGCTCATCAAGCCAAGTACAACAGCACGAGCACATTGATCCGGCTTCCTCCTGATGAGTTCATCGATCCATGTCCGAAACAAAGGCAAAATGGATTCTTAATTCTACACTATCTATTTCAAATGAAGTGCACTGTCAAAGCATAAGTTCTCTGATCCATCACTACCATCTAGCTCCACCTCTCCCTCACTGGAACGACTCGATCACATCGAGCCCCTGGCGGCCACGCATCTTCGGCCGAATTACGAAAGCTAAGAGCATCTTTAGCAAGCAGGATGGCCGGATGAGGCTTCAGAAACATCTACTACTGGCAGTCGCTCAGGGCCGTGTTAGCTGCGTCAGCTCACCTGCCTCCATGAATTTTACTTTCTATATTTTTTCAATTTATAAAGTATTGATTTCAGTAAATTTTTTAAATCGTCAATTTTCAAGATTTTAAAATAAAATAAAATAAAGAATAATGCTAGATTTATTGGAGGTATATGAACTTTAGTGTGCTAATGTTGACGTGGCCATGACGTGTCCCCAATGGACGTTGAGCCAGCAAATAAAAAGGGAAAAATGAAAATCATAAATATGAGTTTTAGAAAAATATTAAAGTCACAGAAGAGAAAATTCACCAGCCATTCATGAATTCAAACCTTTTGGATTCGCCGGAATAAAGAAATTATTTCTCAAACTTGAAATTGCAAAAATCACCGAACAATCGCAAGCTCAAAACAACATTGGAAAAAGGAAAAAAGAAGAAGAGAAGAAGCTTCAATAAACAAACAAACATTCGAAGGTCAAACTCCACAAAAATAATTGATTTTAGGGAGAATGCCACGAAAAACCCCAAACTTTGCCCATTGTGACACATTTACCCTAAACTTTTTTTTGTGACACGAAAAACCCCAAATTTTGCCCCGTGTGACAAATTTACCCTAAACTTTTTTTTGTGACGCCAAAAACCCCAAACTTTGCCCTGCGTGACACATTTACCCCAAACTTTTATTCTGAAGGGCATTTTCGTCTTTTACTTTTTATTTTTACTTTCTTTTTTTCCCTTTTCTTTCTTTCCATTTTTTCCGCCGGAGGAGCCGCCGCCGGAGGAGCGCCGGAGTCCAGATCCGGCGGGGGCCGCCTCGCCGGCGTCGGCGAGACCGCCTGAGCCGATCCGGCTCGGGCGGCCCTCGCCGGACGCCGGCGAGGGTCCGCGCGAAGGGCCACCCTCGCCCGATCCGGCTGGGCGGCCCTCGCCCGACGCCGGCGAGGGTCGCCCGGCTGCGCGGCCCTCGGCCGACACCGGCGAGGGCGACCCAAGCGAGGGCGAGACCGCCCAAGCTAGATCCGGCGAGGGCCGCCTGAGCCCGGCCGCCCGCCCGCGCGGCCCTCGCCCGACGCCGGCGAGGGTCGCCCGGCTGCGCGGCCCTCGTCCGACGCCGGCGAGGGTCGCCCAGGCCTGGGCCGCCCTCGCCCTTGCCCGACGCCGGCAAGGGCCACCCAGGCGACCCTCGCCTGACTCCGGCGCCGGCGAGGCATCCTCGCCGGCTTCCTCCATTCAATAAAAAAATAAAAATAAAAATAACTAAAATGACGAAAATGCCCTTCAGTTCAAAAAACTTTGGAGTAAATTTGTCATAAGTAATATAGTTCAGGGTAAAATTGTCACAAGTGACATAGTTTAGGGTTTTTGGTGGCATAAAAAAAAGTTTAGGGTAAATGTATTACACGGGGCAAAGTTTGGGGTAAATGTGTCATACATGGCAAAGTTTGGGGTTTTTTGTGTCACAAAAAAGAGTTTAGGGTAAATCTGTCACACGGGGTAAAGTTCAGGGTTTTTCGTGGCATTATCCCTTGATTTTAAACAATCTCTCAAAATAAAGTCATGCATGTTAATGAAATCGGTCCGGTTTAATTTTAACATACGCTAAAATTCAATCTAAAAAATAAAAAGTGGAGATCGAACTATTTGAAAATGGGAAAACTTCAAGGAAAAAATATAAAAAATATTGAAAATGCTTTTCTTTTTTGTTCCCATTGATCGTCAAATTCAAGAAGACTTTAATGATAGATCAATTTTAAACCTATCCATCTCCATCTTATCGTAGTTGTTTTCAATACTACGTCGTTTTATCCTATAATTGCTTGTGTGCTCACCATATACACAATATTAATTAAGCTAGGTATGCTGCAACTAAAGTATAATGGACATATAGAATGGAATGCCTTGGTAGTGTAATGACATCCTAACCAAGCAGTATCCCCGTGATAGAACTTTGGACCATGGCATCCATCCATACAAGGCTACCGGGGGGAAAAAAGGAACATAGAAAAGAAGAGCATATGAGAGAATTCGACTTGTGCAACCATGCAACAATGAGTATAGACTCATGCAACCTGCGAAGACTCTTCTGGGGATGATGATGGTGACGGTGGTAGTGGTGGTGGATTGAGCATAACAAGAACAAACACCTCCCTAGACCTGTTAAATGGGTGGGTTGGGTCAGGTTTGGGTCGGGTTATAAATGGTCCAACACAAATTAACCAATTAACCCATTTATAATCCATTTAAGCATAATATAAAATTTTTGACCCGTACCCAACCCAACCCATATTATTAAAACACTTCCCTATCTAACTAAACTTAGGAAAAATTATTCTTATAATCTTTTTTAAAGATTATATTCCTTTAATGTTGTTTTTTTTTAAATCGAATTATTAATAATTTTATTTTAAATATTTTAAATTCTTTTTATTTTTTAAAATCACACACACATACGGGGAACGAGACTTACTTGGGTTTTGACAGCCAATCAAGCTAGCAAGGTGCGGTGGTTAGGGTTTTGGGAGCGTGAGCAGAAGTCGGAGATCGAGAGAGGTTCGACGATAGTGGTGACCACATGCGACAGCATCGTCATGCAAGCAAGAGAAGGAGCTGTTGTATGAGCAATGAGAGTGAGACGACGCACTGTCGTGCAATAAGGAGAGTTTCTTCATTTCAATTTGAGAGCGGAGAGGAGATAAGTCATCTTTGAGAACTGATAAGTAGTTGGGTTCTAAGTAAATTTAAACTTTGATCCATTAACGATCCATGTATTTTAGTCTTTTTAGTCTTAAACCTATTATAAATGATTGAAAAAGAAAGTTTGACCCATTTTGATAGGTGTACACCTCCCACACATTGCATCACTAACCATTATAAAACTAGTGCATGCTTGAGAAAGAAATGTGACACTAATAAGAAGAGAGACTGAAAGAGAGATGATCAAATGATGTGGGAGCAAGCACGGGGAATGGACAGAGAGAGAGAGAGAGAGAGAGAGATTGGGGGACTCAACAGGACGGAGAACTGATAGAGGTGCGCCAAATCCTGAGATGATTTGAAGTCTCAACAACATTAGCGAAATGTCTCTGCATTCGAACTCACGGCAGATTCTGAATGCACTTGAACACATACAGACAATGATCACTTATAAGTCCATTGGCATGGTCAATGGTCTTGCTTGTGTTGACAAAATGGAGCGCGAGAACGAATGCCGCAGATGATTTACGACGACGAGACGAAAGGAGCTGAAATGTGGGAGCGACATGGACGATGCTGGTCAATGGGCTTGAGCTTTACTTTTGAAAGTTTTTTTTAAACTATTTGAGAAATCTTTCTCATGAACTATTACAAAATATTCGATGAGATCTTTCGATCTTTTCTTTTTTACAATTATATCCTTTGATTATATATATGTATGTTTTTTATTCGAATTTGTTTTCCCATGATAAATATAATAGAAGGTAGTGACATATTAGGAGTATGAAAATCTGATTGGAGAAAAAGGAATCACGATGGAAGGGAGGGGTAGGAAGAAGAGCCGCCCAAGGATATGCAACCTCAGGGCCACACAACTCCAAGCACGGCGCCATCACCAAAACGACTCGCTGGCATCTGAGCAGCATGCCGAGTCTCACTTGCGCCCAACAACCAAGCCAAGTCTCGCATCCAATCTTATTGAACATATGTCAATTAAGTCTTCATTTTTTTTTACCAATTCAATTCTAAATATTTTCTTAAAATTTCAATATAGTTTTTTTTATCAATTTTGCCAAAAATCATTTACATGACAATTTACTCATTGTCGGTCATCTTACGTGATAGATGGCCACATTAGTGATTTTTAACAAAAAGTTGCTCGAATAATTGTATTTGAATTTCAGGCAAAAGTTTAGGACTCAATTGGTAAAATTGAAAAGTTTATGACTTAATTAGCACTATACAACATATTTAGAACTAATTAAACATATTTTTTTTTCTATTTCTAATGACTACATACATTGATGAAAAGGACTGCGTGACGTGTGATGACTTTCACAATTAGGGTTGTGCTATCGGACTGGTTCTACTCAAGGATTGGATTGAATTACCTTGAAAATTTGTCCAACTCTTTTTCTGAGTGAGGAACCACATGGGAACTAGACCTATTGGACGAAATTTGGAACTAAGTCTCATAAAGCCTAAAAATCCTTTTTTTTTCACTGGGCATTTTTGTCTTTATTGTCTTTGATGCCGGACACTTACAATTCTCTCTCACTCCCTCACTTGTGACTCACCCTCCTCCTCACTTGCTCACAACTTGCCCTCGCTCATGCGAGCTTTGCAACCCTCCTTGCTAGTTATTAACTCGTGCTTTGCTCCTTTGCCCTTGTTAATCTTTTACTTTGAATTGTTTTGTTGTAAAAAATAAAACAAAAAAAGAAACGAAAGAAAAAACAAGTTCTTGAGTAAATTTTGGAACTAGACCTAAAAAACAAGGTAGTTTCAGGGTAAATAAGGTAAGCTTCATGTTCCAAAAACTATAAACTGATTCTAACAAGGTAGATTTTAGGTTCAAAGTTTGGAATCGATCAACCCTATTCAAAATCTCATTTTTTTCATTTAAAAAATGAGCATAGACTCGTAACTCGTTGAGATAAAAGAAAAATCTCTATGTGCTTGACTTTCATATCCTTTTGACTATCTAATTACATGTTTTTCAGTCATTTTCTTTTAATCTAATTTGTCCTTTCGATGGAGCACGATCTAGTAAAAAATTCATTCATTTTATGAACATACTATGCAAAAGAAATATACTATGAAAAACGTTAAAGAGTGCTCCTACAACACATGAGATTTCATTAAATATGTTTTGATAATATAAACATCTGCAGTGCATAAATTCCTTCAAATTTGCTTTCTTCATTTGTCAAAAACTCCTGAGAGGCATTATATCTAATCTTAAGTTTAAATTAGCTAATGGCTTAAGTGCACCCAACAAATACCCATCTTCTTTCCAGAAAAGCACAGATTGTATTGAACCTTTTTATTTTATTTTATTTCATGACAATGTAAGTTCATAAGTCAAAAAGACCAAATTGTAGAGATTTTACATATATCTTTAACATCTAGGGCGGTAAAAGGGGAGAAAAAAACTTTTACTCTACTACCAAAATTTAAAAATATTATGATATTTCAGAATATTACGAAAAAACACATACAAATTCATATGTCAATAATTATGTATTGTGGTTTCAAGTTCTCTTGAGATAAAAAAAAAAGTTAAAATATGTCTATCATAAGATTATGTAAAATATGAAAAGTAAAATTAAGAAAACCAATCACAAGGCATGAACGGACTTCACCAATATAATTTTTCTTTAATTTTCGGATGTGTTATGTGTTTCCTCCATTTAAATTTTCTTTCCAATTCTAGAGGTGCCCGTCAGGGCCTTAAGATTTTTCTTCTCTCGCCCTTTTTCAGCTAGAAATTTTTGGACAATGAATCTCGGCCTTGATTAAAATCCATCGCATGAATCCTTCAATCGGATCCGTTGAACTGCCCCCTCCCTCCGCCTGCAAAATGTAGTTTTTGCATGATCCGTCGTACCAAAATGGCTATACGATGATCACGAGCTTGTCACACCATTACCACCATTACCGGACGCTCTAGCAAACCCCAAGCTAGCCCAGGGAGAATAGCCGCGTAGCAAGCCAATGGAAAGGCATGAGCAAAAAGACATGAGCTTTGTTTGGTTCGACTGCTATTATATGGTCTAAATTGTTGGCCGAAATTCAAGGGGAAAAAAAAATTCATTAGCCTTTGAAGTTACTTTATTTGAAAGTCCCAAAACCAAATCGACCGTCGCGTGATCCTAGGGGTCACCACCTGCAAAATCACACCCGCCGTATCTGTACAATATCCGTAGACCAGGATTCCTCTCGTCGTTCGAAACTGTCGCCTTCGACTCCGCTCCCTGCTCAACTCGAGTTCCCTCCATCACCTTCTTCGCCACGTTACGGAAGAACTCCTCTCTCTCTCTCTCTCTCTTCAGTGCCGGACTCGCTCTCGCGCCCGTCGCCAGCTTCGCCCTCCATCCTCGCCGTGCGGCTCTTCCGGTGCCCTCCTTCGCCAGCTCTTGGTCTGTAGGTAGGTGGGTTTGTTTCCTTTTTCCATTTCGGGTGTGGGTTTTTTCCGGTGCTGGTGTTCCGATGGAGGGAATCTCCGGAGAGTTGAAGCAGGCGGAGTCTAAGAAGGAGAGCCTCTCTAAGGCGTACGAGGACTTGGAGGAGCATTTGGATGGCATCCGGGGGTCCCTCGAGCGCCGCGCCGAGGAGCGCCGGGAGGGCGAGAGGTCGCTCGCGGAGCGGGCCCGCGACATCGCGTCCCGGGAGGAGGGGCTGCGGTCGGCACGGCGGAGGGTCGAGGAGTGTGAGGAGGAAACTGAGTTGAAGAAGGACAATCTTGCTTCAGTCGAGGGAAAATTAGAAGAGGTTACCAAATCTCTTGAGTTGAAAAATAGGGAATTCATTGCTGTCCAAGCATCTATCAAAGACCGCAATCTTGAACTTGCATCAAAAGAGAGACATTTAGAGTCCATTGAAATTGATATTACAAAACGTGCAGAGCAACTCCGATTGAAGGACAAAGAGTATGCTTTCCTTCAAAGCTCAACTCTCGAATGTGCCAAGGTCCTTGATTTAAAAAAGAAGCAATGTGATTTGATGCATAATTCCATCACAGAATGTTCTCACGAGCTTGAATCTCAAAAAAGGCAGTTGGATTCCATTCAGAAGAGAAGCAGAGAATGCTTCCAAGATGTTGAACTTAAAGAAAAGCACCTTGGTATGCTTCACGTGTCAATTGGAGAACACTCTCAGATGCTTGAAATGAAAAAGAAAGAATGTAATGTGAAATTTGTAGAGCTAGAATTGGAGCGGCAACGGCTTGATTCGATTGAAAAGTCATTCGTGAAGCGCTCTAGGGAAATGGAGCTGAGAGAGAGGACTAGTGTCCATTCTGGGGCAGTGGCTCAAAATTGGAAACACCTATTAATAGATGGACCTGTTCTAGCTTCATGTCAAAATTCTCAACCCGCAATTGCTTTTGATGGAAAGAATCTGCAGATGTTATTATATCGACATTTTCAGGAGCAAGATAGATTGTGCCACAAGGTACTGGAAATTATTCAAACATCTGCTAATGCTGCAAAGTTGGTGCTTAATGCCATGGAAGGATTTTACCCCCCGGATTTAGGGAATAGAGATGGGTTACTAGGTATTGGGGTGATTAGAAGGAGTTGTATCTTCCTCTTGGAAAATTTAATACTGTCTTCAGCAGAGATTAAGCCTCAGGAGAGGGAAGCTGCAATGAAACTGGCCGTTGAATGGAAAGGGAAGTTGAAACTTTCACCATCAACGGAGCACCCTTTGGAGGTCTTGGGATTATTGAAGCTTATAGTGGCATATCAGCTAGCTTCTGACTTCGATGCAGATGGAATTCAAGATCTTGTTAATTCTGTATCACAGTTTCAAATAGCACAAGAATTGCACCAGATCCTTGGTTCTTCAGCAGTGCCGGCTGGTAAGTGGAGATGCACCTATTGAGTTGCAATGCTGACTCTGGTTGCCAGTTTGTTTATCATATTATGCCTGGTTTTTGTAGTATTCTTCGTGCCACTTTAATGTTTGTCTCTTTATGCAAATAAAGTTTTGAAACATGGTGATGGCACTGTATGTTGAGTCATGAGAGATGAGGCAATCCCATGTTTTTCCTTATATACTTTGCATATAGAGCACCGATTATCAATTTGAACCAATGAAAAATCTTGCGGATGCTAATGACTACTTTCTGCTTTAGGTACAACGTTTCACCAAATCATATTTCATATCATTGACTACACACTTGTTTATGTTATATTTAATAAATTTTAAATGTCTGATCTGTGGATTTAATAAAATTTCCTTTTAACTTTTGAAGTTAGATTTCACCTTTAAATCATTCACCCTTTTGACTAAAGAGCACAAATAATTATATATCTGACAACTTGCAAGGTAAACTGTTTTAACTCATGTGTAATTTGATCTAAGTAAGCTTGTCTTTGGAATATATTCCAAAGTTGACCAAATGGATCCAATAAGGTTCCTCTAGAACCCATTCTTTTCTATCTTTTAGATTGAAATGCCAAATCCATTTATATGGGTTTAGACAAAGTGCTCAGGTTCATGTTATTTTGGCATCACACACATACACGTTACATTTTTCGAAAGTTCCATCTGATCGGTCAAGCTCTCTAGTTGGAGCGCAAAGAAACCTCTCCAAAGATGTTTAACTGGCAAGCTGAAACTTTTTGGCTTGCTTTGATAATGTTTGTTGTGCATTTGAGACTTTAGATCAATTATATCCTCCATTTCAAAGTTGGACTTTCCTTAGTCTTTACATTTTTTTCATGGTCATTCATTTGGAGCTGTCATCTTGATAAAGGCAGTTCTGATTCTTAACTATTGACTTGCGTTTGTTAGGTTCTTTGGGATCTATTCAACATTGGCAAATAAAGACAGAGGAGCCAGAAAATTTTGCTGTGCTCGATGCAGATGATTCTACTCTTGAGTATCCACCACCACCAACTATCTTAGCTAGAAATGATTTGCAGCTTTTCCAAACTGAGCTTAATGAGAATGCTATGATATGTGAAGAAATCTCACATACGCTGCAAAACTCATCTGACCCTGCAAAAATTGTTCTGGATGTTATTGTGGGGTCTTCCACTCAATACTCAAACAGTAAGGATATGAATTTGCAGAAAGATGTTATGAGGAGTCACATTGTTTTGTTAGAGCAGCTCATGAGAATCTCACCTTCAATAACACATGAGGTTAAAGAAGAAGCAATGAAGCTGGCGAGAGAATGGAAAGCAAAACTGCCTGGTAAACCCGAGAGCAGTTTGGAGGTTTTGGCATTTCAGAATTTCTTGGCTGCATACAATTTGCTTTCTTTGTTCAATGATGCTCCTCTGTTGGGCCAAACCCTTGGTCCTGTCAATGAGATTACAGGTAAATTTTCTTTACTATCCATTTTTCTGTCTCAGACTCTAAATTGTAACTTTATTCTTTTTGCTTGAGCATGGCAATACATGATGCAAGATTAAATCATCCTGAAAGTGGGACATGCTATTTTGGATAGCAAAACGGCAGATTTACTGTTTTCCATTGTGGTGCTATTGTTGCATAGAATGGGAGCATGGGATTTCGAAACACATTGATAGAACCCAATCTTCCCTTTAAGTCTAGCTATTTGCAGTTAGCATGTTCTGATGTTATATTTTAGAATGTCCTCTTTTTCAAAGTGGGTTGCTCTCTTGAGCACTGCCAACTTTGATATCATTGAGCTTGTGGAGATCATCTTTAAAGTACAGAGACAATACTATTTTGGCACATTTATATGTGTGCTGGGTGATGCCTAGTGTTTCTCGATGGCCTGGGTGTAATAGGCCTTGTTTTACATTTACAATCCCCTGAACCTTGTCTCGTTTCTTATTGACTTATTTCAGGGCCAGCTAGCATACCTGCCTCTCTCTCCAGAGTCCATCAGCAACTGCCCAGAGAGAAGAAACGTTCGGCTAGTGACCCAGCAATCGATTCGGTATCCCAACCCTGTGCACGTAACTGTAAAAACAAGATCAACAATTACGGAGATCCCCTGTAATCCTCTTTTGGACTAAGGTATTCTCTGAAAGTAGGCTGGAGCCGTGTGGCTGACTCATGCACCTGGTATTGCCACAAAAATCTCATATGATTTCCAGGGGAAATTTGGTTGCTGATGACGTACAGGATGTATGGAAGATAGGTCTCGTTTTCCTAGTGGAATGTGTAGATCGGTTTCCTAACACGTGTTGTCCGATGCTTGGCAAGCAAGTTAGTGCATTTTGTACGTCGACTTTCCTTGGAAGCTCTCAGTAAATATTTATAGAATTGTGCAGAATGCTTTAAACAATAGAAGTAAATGAAGACATGCCTCGAGTTTGAGTCAATGAAAGAAATCCGGTTCAAGTAGAAATTCCAAAACCCGAATAAGACTTGTGGTTTGACATTTGAACAAATAGAAATTGTTGAATACCTTTCATGCTGGAGTCGAATTCTTAATTTGAGTAGGTTTCTAAATTTGTATCGAAAAATCATGTGAGAACATATAAAATTAGAATCATATTTGAGAATTACATAATAGAGCAAATAAGAAGATTGTTAAGGTTCTCTCGATGAGTTTTGCGAATGAAATCTCTTTGAAAGATAGTGAGATAACATTTTTAGGTTTTTATCGCATTTCTTCGAGAGCAGTGAGATATGTTTCAAGGGGAGTTGATGGATTATTAAGTGAGCGTGAATGGTTTTTCTTATAAGGTGGTGTCTGTGGCTAGCCCGGGCCTTCCCAATCTGTACTGATCACAATTTTTCATCATTCATATTTCTAGCTTGATTCAATGAAACTCCCAAGTAATGTTCTAAATCACTTCTCTATAGAAAATGCCTTGAATTGGTCGATGTAGACCAATTCGATCCAATTCTTGAGTTGAATCGGATTTGATGCAAACCTCCGTAAAAGTTTCAAACTTTATTGTTTGCAGAAATTTTCAAAGTATGCATTTAATGGAAAAAGTTCTTTTAGATATAATTTTCAATTCGTTTATAATTTTTGACAATTGAAGTTTAGTCGACAAATTGGGCATACAATTTAATGAAAATAAACAATAGAAAAGGAAAAAAAGAGAGATAGATAAATAAAAGAGCAAATCAACCAATATAAGTAAACGTCCACGAGGAGACCCTGATCCCCCCTCCCCCTTCCTCGTTTTCTCACGACCGAAGAAGAGGAATGACGTGAGCAGTGACGTGCGCAAGGAACGGCCTAATTCGATCATCAACAGCCTCTGATTAGTTTCATTAACATGGTAATCTTTTATACGTTACTTATTATACTCGGTTTAACAAAAACTAAGTTGATGCGGCGTCGATCGCATTCGAGCCTATCCCGTCTGATTTAGAACATTACTTGGGAGATTTATTGAATTAAGCTAAAAATCTGAGTTTGAAATAGTTAAAACCCATTCCTCATCGTAAGCCACCCTGCGATATGTATATGAGAAGAATTTTTAAAGGAGCTCCGAGAACTGTTCGACCGGAAAATTTTGTCATGACTTGCATGATATAAATTGATTTGTTAGCTATTAGATATGATTTCCGGCTAATAATTTCATTGAATCATTTTTAAGAAATTTTCTTCTTAATTTTTTTCCATAAAACAAATAGAGTCTCAATCTTGCCGATATTTTCCTTGATAGTGCCATGTATACAAGACTAGGAAATTTTTTTTTTTGGCACGCACACACATATCAATATAACGAAGGACACGGCATACTTTTTGTGTAATATGATATTACGTTTGTTAATTAATCTTTTTATACCTAGCATTACTTTTTGGACTTAGTAGTTCCGATTGATTATGAAATATAGGGAGTATAGAAATGACAATTTTTATGTTCATTAGAGCGAAGGCGAAGGGGGTTGAGTGAAGAATGAATGCTTCATCGACCACTTGTTTTCTCGGCAAAACCAATTTGTCCAGTTTCCTGGGAAAAATTACGAATTCCATTTGGGGAGTGGGATTCTTCAAATTAATATTATATATATATATATATAATAGAAAAGATACCTATTAAGAACATGTTAATATAATATATTTATATTCCTTGTAGAAGCATGCATGGTAATAAGCATCAAAATTTAGGGTGTGCTGAGGATACAAGCGAGACTGAAAAAGTATATATGGAAAGTGAGAATTACATTTGGCCATTTGAACTTTAGAGGCGGCCGACTTAGAACCCTAATTTAGAGTCTGTTTGACTAAGGGGGAGTATTTTCCTGAAATAAATTTTTCAAATTTTCATCTGTTTGGTTTGTTGAAAGTGATTAATCAATTGAAAATACTTTCTGGCTAAAGAAAATATTCATGCATAAAATTAAGAAAGGGAATTCCTAATTCGAAGAAAGTGAAAACACTTTTCGAAATTATTTATCTTGAATTTTTTGAATATATTAATTTTCTTTTATTTAAAAATTGATATTTATAATTTATAACTTTATTTTATTTTATTCTTTTTTCTTTTGCATGCTGACATGGACTATCCTTGAGGGAGGCTCAAGCTGGCCGGCCTCATGCAAGCTTGAGCCTCGCCAACCTTGCTATGGTGATCCCAACCTCACTTGAGGCTAGTGAGGCTTGATCTTGCCCGAGGTTGGCCAGATCAACCCTCAGCGATAGTGCTAGCATCTTGTTGCAGCCATCATCAATGCCAGATGATTGGCAAAGCAGGAAGAAGGAAAGAGAAGGAAAAGAAAAGAAGAAGAAAAGAAAAGAAATTTTAAAAAGAATATTTTACATGAAATTGAAATAATTTTCCAAATGAGATTCAAACACTAGAAAACATTTTTGGTCACATATGATCTAAACAAAGGAAAAATAACTATTTTTCTGAAAAATGATTTCTTTCATTGAAAATTTCATAATAAAGGAAATTATTTTACATAGAAATCATTTTCAAAAAAATTATTAATTTTCATTTGTATGATGATTTAGGAAAAATGATATTTTTCTTGCTAGAAAAGAAAATTGTTTTTTTCCTAATATAAGCTTGATGTTTTTAGTCCATAAAAAGTGTTTCGTTATTCAAACATCGAAAAAACTGAAAAAAAAATTTCCCAATAACAATTTTATTCCAAACAAATGGACCTTAAAGAAAAACGTTATTTTAGTTGCAAAAGAAATGTTGTTAAGTTGCATATAGGTATATATTATAAGCATCCTTATTGGTAGTTAATTAAGCCCATTCATTTGCATGTTTGTCATACTGGCAGTGGGTAAGGTTATGGGGATGGTTTTAAGCTCAATTGGATTAAATGTACTTTGTCCATGAATTTAAAAAAAAAAAAAAATCGACTAAACCCACTCTTTATCATGGCTGGAATGTTTGGTATAGTATGCATGCAGGGTGTTGAGCTCGGAAAGATTACGGAATTTTATCAAATTTTGGGGCAAAAAAAAAAAAAAAGATATTATTTTATGGGCGAAAACGGGGAATTTAACCTCATTGACTGAACTAATGATAGAATTCTCTGGATTTTACGGCCAGGGATGATCAAAACTAAGTAGAATTCTCTAGATTTTTAGAAAAAAAAAAAGTAAAAATCTTTGCTGGCAATTCCACATTTTTTTTTAAACGGAAGAGTTTAAACGGAAGAGTCCTAATAATCATCTCATCTCTCTCTCTCTTCGGGCCCCCTCTCTCTCTCACTCCCAAAACCCTCGTCCGACTGACGATCCACCATTTCTCTACATGTAAAGCTTCTATGGTTTCCCTCAGATTATGAATCATCTGGTCCAAAATTATAAATAAATAAAAAATGGCTGTAGATTACTTTTGACTTTTATTTTCTGGTTGTCCTAGGTTCATAGCTGGTTCATGTCTTCCTTCTTGACTTGATTATTTCATGCAATCTATATATTGGATAAATGAAAAATATTTTCTGGTTGTCCTAGGTTCATAGCTGGTTCATGTCTTCCTTCTTGGGTTCCGTGGAGTAAATTATAAATTGCTAACAGCCAAAATATGTCCCTTTTGTTCACAGCAGTGTCTCTTGGTCTTTTAATTCATCTTCATGAGCATGCAAATAGATGAAGATTTTGGGCATATTCGATATTCAAAGTCATATTGTCTTTTTAAACATATGATTGTTTGCCAATGTACACATTAGTTGTTTGTTTGGCACCATTGCTACCATCCTCTCTAGGTATTTTCTTTTTAGAATAAGCAAGCTAGTGAGCCAATGTTGTTGAAGAAGCTCGATGGATTTTAACTTCATGCGGTTGAGCTTTTTCTCTCAACCTTATGGCCCTGTAATGGGAAATGGTTCTTATAACTCTTCAGTTTTGATCCCTGGGTAGGTTTAGTCCGTCATGGTTACATATTACTGCTCTATCTCCTCCTACCACAGCCTCCTCTTTTTTTTCGGTCAAGAAGAATACTTCATTGATCATCATTCAAGAGGAAAGATTACATTTGCTTCCGGAATCTAAGCATAAAAGCGAGAATAGTGGGTGTGCTGACATTGTAACCCAATTATGGGGGAGTTTCCCAGCCCGGTGGATTTTGGCGTCCTACCACAGCCTTTGATATGTGCGTTATTATGTAGGAAGAAGGAAGCCATCTATTTGGGCCCACCGACCAAGGAGAAGCTCCCAAAGGCATTGCGTTCTGGTGCTTCTTCAACTAATGTTTCTTAATACTTTGTCATGGAACTATTGCGTAATTCTCAACCTAGGTCCGTGTTGGTCGGAACAATATCTTATGGAAAGGTATCAAATGCTGGTCAAGATAAGAGTCCATCAAAGAACCCTGCATCCTACCAAATCTCTTTCGTGGTGCCACCCAATAAGGTTGCTCAAGACCATCCCAACTTTTGTTTCTTCTTCGATGCTTTTACTGAAGGCTAATTTTTCATTTGCTCCACATTTGGAAGGTCGAAGAAGAGAAGGGGAAAGTTTCTTCATCAAGGTGCACTAAATCTGTCTCCAGATGCCTACAAGAAGAGGTACTTGACGATTGTGCTATTTTGGTTATTTTTCTTGGAGAGAACTTTTGCCCATGTTTAAATTCCATAGATACCTCTAGGCAGCACTTGTAGTTTCATACCCGGATAACTTCTTGTGTTTGCAAAACCAGAGATTTGTTCTACATATATGCATACAATTTAAATTGTTACATATATTAGAGCATCTATCTGGTATAATTTTAGATCTGTGCCCATAATTTAGAGCCAAATGCTGATTTTTATGGACTTATGTCCACATACACTAAGATTTAGAGGCAAAATTATTGCTGGCATCTTTTTCTATCAGATGACAACAAATAATCTATGGGAAACCATCCAGCGTTAGTATTATTTGTATTTGATTCGAGTATTTGACTTTCTTATGGGCCATTACCTTTCTTAATATCGTGCTAGAAATATCCAGGATTCCCTGCGGCAGATGCCATTCAATTGACGAGAAATGGAAGGGAATGTACAAAAAGATAAAAAGAAAAGGAGCGGCGATAAGGCTTGGTTTGCTGTTGCCAAATATAACTGCTTGTCTAGAATCGTACATTCAATGGAACGTACCTACTACAACTGGCATTTTTTGAGAGAAGGATAGTGTACTTTTCCTTGGGAAAGAGACTATACTAAGGGTATAATGTTATGGGCTCCAGTGGAAAAGCAAAAGAACTCTTCCAATCTCTCACAAAGTTCTAAGTCATGCTCGTGCCAATCTAAATGATTTCCAATGGATTTCACAAATGTCGTATAGTCACAGAAATATAACATGCCGGTGTCATCTAGCAGAGTTTTTTAAAAATTACTGTGCTTTTTGGTTCTAACTAGTAAGAGATCCCAACCACTCTTTTTTTTTTGGTAAAAATTTCTGCTTTTAAAGCATTGGAATATTAAACTTATTTTATCGTGATACCCAGGTAATATAATCAATTCATTGGTTTTGTTTATTTATTGTGCAAAATATTTTTTGTTTTCTGGGTTCATATATAGTGAAATTGGAAGCCACCACATAACTAGACATGTTCAATTCTTTAGTTTTCTAATCAAATGATAAAATGTTCTTTACACAAATGATAAAATGTTCTTTCATGAAAATTTCGCCCTATGATGTTTCACTGGGCACGTGCCTTTCAATATGAACAATAATGTCTTTATTTTAAAGGACAATGCATTACTTGATGGTCATCTGGGTAAAGAATAACCAAAATCAAAATACATACGCTACTCAGATATTATTTGGTTTGTTGTTATGATCTAGCACGAAGACTTCAGTGCAAGTTACTTGTTTGTTATAGTCTAATGGATGCTTGTTCACAATGTGTTTTGTTATCAATCAGGCTCGAGATGCAAAGATAAGGTTTCTTGGGACTCTGAAACAAGGGAATGATGAAGAGAAGCTGGAGTGGAAGGAGTTGGTTTACTCAACTAAAGGTGAATTTCTTTACTCATAGCTCTCTCACTACACGCTGCAGGGTGCATGTGATGGCATCGATTTGCTCTTCATTTAGGCAATGACATGGGACAGTTTTTGCAAAAATCTGAATCAAGAATGCTATCACATCCGACAAAAATAAGTCCGCAACAGGAAGGCACGTTTAGTAGAAATGTGAAGTAATAACTGGAGAAAAAGCACACTCTGAAGTACACTGTTTTTAGTATAATCTTTATATAGATCATGTATGGTTCTTTACATTAATTTCTTGTGGCATGTCCTTTGGCAGTCGGAGTACCCAAAACCCACATCACTGCTTACCAAGACCTTGGAATATCTACTTGCTCAAAGTGATGTGTTTCCCTCAAATTGACATCTCTTCAGGGTGCTTGTTAGTGTTCTTTATAATCTTTCAGACAGGACAGATTCACTACATGAAAGCATAAGATCCCAAGCAAGTGTTGGTATGTCTGCAAAATGGAAGGCACGTGAATTTTAAAAAAGGACGTAGAACTGGGGCGAATGAACTTGTTTTCATGTTTGGCAGTGCTTAATCATCCTCTGAACATGGTTAAACTTTTACCTCGTACTACTTCCAAACTATCGAGGGTTTGTCTATTTGGTCTTCAGCCAGTCTGTAAACATCCAGGAGCTGCAATATCAAGCGCCACAACTCAGAAGTCACATTAAGTAGAGTTGAGAATGTAAAGCTCCAGACACATACCTCTTGAATGTGAAGCTTTGAGTCTTTTGTCCAAGCAAGGAGTTGTCATCTTTGAATTCCTTCATTGACGAGGAAAAGGCAAGTTCCATCCTTGATGGTATCTTTGAGGTCGACTTTTCTCTCAACTTGCAAGTCTCTTGACCTTTGCCTGTGAAAACAGGATCACCCCAGTCATGCTCACATACTACAATTACCATATAAGCGAAAAATCTAGTCGACAACAAGATACATAGATGTCCATTCTTTGATGGAATTATTTCAGTGCTAGTTTGCTCCTAATCTGAATAGCTTCTGCTCAATACTCTTTCTTATCTATTTAATTGCTTTTAGGAAACAGGATGGATGCCACGCCATACTGTTGCTAAGGATAAATCTGGGACTGATATAGGTGTTGTTCCACTTTATCTTAAAAGGTTTTCCCTCTTCTCTGTTCTCAGGATTACATTTATTTTCTCTCCAAACTTCAAATAGATTGGTTCTTCTATGCTCCTCATGAGTATGCATAAATTCAGAAACTTTCAAAATCTTCAAGGAGCTTTTTGGGTGTTTTCATTCTCATTTTTTTATGTTTATGTGCTGTCACTCATACGGTGAATGTCTTCAACCATTATTGAGCGGACACTTACTACTGTTATGGTTCAAGATACTATCCAAAGTACTAGTGTTCTGTGCAATATAACCCTGTAACTGGTCCTCTGATTCTACTTCGTGATTCCTTATGTAATGATTAATTTTTTGACATTGTGGTAGATGCCTTAAAGAATCCGGTTGCTAAGGTACGTGATAACATATGCTTGATTATTGATATTGAATATGATGTTGCAACCATGTACAGCTATAACTTTTATAGTACTTCCTTTCAGCATTGGGCTTTCTTTTACTCTGTTAAGTCTTTGTACCTTTTTTCCTTGGCTGGAGTTGCATTAGAGTTAAAATGTATTTAAGGATCATCTCTAAACATTTGGTCCTGTGGAAAATGAGAGATAACTTTGTTATTTTCCAATCAAGCGGGGTAGTTGTGGCTATCTGCGGGTTGCTTAAAGATGGGAATTCCTGAACTGTTGATCCGATGTTTTGATATTGCAGTAGTTCTGAATTGGCTGCGTATTCTTGACACAGTCCCAGCTCATTGATCCACATCACATATTCTCCTGAGAATGAATGATACACCCTCAAGGAAAAGGTTTTTCTTTTTTTCTTTCAGAGGATAGGAATGCAGTTCCATTGGAGAAATCAACACTATACATGGTCAGTGGCAAACGAGTAATGAAATTACAGTTAGGCCTGATGTTTCTCCTGCCAGATACATTGATGCGGATTTTTGGTTTTTCCCTCTTTAATTTTCCCTCCAAGAGAGTCATCTTCAACCGAAGTGTTTTAGTAGATACAGAAAGGTTCTGAAGGGCGATTTTAGGATTTGACAACACCTTGGCAGCAACCTGTCTATCCTGTTTAAGGCAATGGAGATACTTTTAGACTTTTAAGATTGAGCTCCGTGAGGGCTCCAGCCAAAACCATCTGAAGTGAAATTCATATAACATGGTAACAAACCTCCTGCAATGTTCTTAGTTTTTATATGATCAAGAGATTTACTTAAGCATTCAAGTGTTTATTTTTTGTAAGAGGAGTATGTAAACGAAGACATGTGTTTTACCTATACTTATATAAGTAAAATGCTAAGTGTACTAGTGCTGAAGCATTAGATTCAATGCTAATAAAAAATTTGGTGTGTCTGCAATATTTCTAGTCTCTTAATTTAAGCCAACTTTTTAGGTTGTCATTATTTAACTGTGTATTTGAAATTTCATAAAACTTTTCTCACTATTTCTAATTTAAAAATGGCATATAGATTGAAATACTTCTTCAGAATTAGCAAAACTAGCAGCTTAGAAAAAAGCATGATCAAAACTCTTCACTAGCCTGTATTAGTTCACTCAAGTACATTCACGGCTATCATACACCTTTGACCCCTTTTCTTGATTGTCAAGGTTCAAAAGTTTTTGGGAGTGGAGTTATTTCTGTTGGATTTAGATATCATGTCAAGGGGAGTCATCCCCCATAAGTGCTTCACCAAAGTTATCAAGGTCAAATACAGCTTTTGTTTATCAGTTTTATCCATTTGATGTTGTAAATGCATCGATTTCCTTTGAAATTTTCTTTCCAATCAGCATTTGATTGCAGCATTACTTCTCTGAATGAGTTGTGTCGATCGCTAAATTTTGATCTTTTTAAATTTCTTGTGTTTATCTTGCATGCAAAGAGTACATGCTTCAAGTTTCACTGCCTGTGATACAGTTTTGATGACTTTTTGATGGACTTGAAGCAGAATAAAAGCAAAAATATACATCTGGAGTGCAAGAAGGTTAGTTTCTCCAAATCTTGTTTTGTTTGTCAATTTCTTTTATCTTGGAAAGATACTCCCACCCAGAAATTCTTGTCAATCTTTCTCTTAGCTCTTCATTCATTGAATATATATTGAATGGATGAAATTTTTAGTAAAGTGCATTGATATATATGCCTCAGTCACGGAAAAAATGAAGAAAATTATGGAACTATATATGTTACTGCAATCTTCACCAAATGCTCATGAAAGTTTTTACTAGAACTCTCAGATGAATGCATAATGGCAATTTCATTCCCAATTTCAGATTTAATGCTGAATTATGGATTTGCTCAAATTCACTTTGCTGAAGTAAAGAATTATGCTGGAAGCCAAGCTTCTAGGACAACTGGAAAACTGACTAATTGCCGAAGATGCTTCAAAGCAGTAAAATATGTAGAATCGAATAACTGACATGAGTATGGTGAAGTATTCTGCTAAGTCATACATTCAGGAGAAACTGGTCTTTTGTAATGCCTGGCACTGTTACATTCTACAAATGTGTTTGTGTAATCAACTGTATTTGTACCTATGCTAATTGGGAAAAACGGCACATGCGAACTTTCATGATGTAGTATCGACTTCTTTTTATGCCTGTTGAAATCAGTTTTGTCAATTGCACAGAAAGAAATCAAATATCCGACAAACTTAACAGAATTCGCTGCCAGCGTACTATCATGTTTCATTGAAAATTAGTTTGGGTTTTTATTTGTAACACCTTATGGTCTTATAGTGCCTTATTTGGCATTGTTTGCCTCATTTTGGTCACACAAGCTTTTACTCATTGGATTGACTCCTTTCTGCAGATTTCTGCCCAAACTTGACAACTAAATGGCTCTGAGGCAATGAAATAAAGGTAATGAGTACAAGTATCATGGCTAAAGTGTCTCAGAGAAGATTTGAAGTCCATCTTGCCCATATTAAGTGAGGCTCAATAAGTTCTGCACCAGTTGGTTCAATTTGATATTCTGATTAGGCCCAAAAACAATTAGAGATTACTCTTTTAACTCAGATTGCATCTCCATGTATTTACTGGAGGATGAGAGCACTAGAGAACTCACCCCTTTCTTGACTCGAAGTGTCATTTTCTCTTATATTTGTTAGTTAATGTTATTTGCATTCTATGAATTTGGTGTTTTGTCTTTTGGTTCTACTGAATAACAACAACTAACGACAATGCTCAACAAGTGTGGCACTGGGAAACTTTTAAATATATCTCTCTATTCATCAAGCATGCATCAGTTTTGTTAAATAGTGGATTGGAGAAAGACTTAAGATTGAAGTTCTCACTGGTATTCCTGAATGTCAAATTATGATCTCTTCTTGCTTATTGACCATGTCTTTAACAATTTTCATCAGGACATTTAGAAACAGTAATCTTTGATGTGTTAAAACTGCAGTGGTCTGTAGCTTTTGCATCACCTCCATCTTCCATTGCCTCCAATAAGGTGATTTATATGTTTCCTTTTCCTATTCTTCATACAAGATTTGTGCTAAAGGATATTACTGAATTCTTTTTCTTTTTTCTCAACTCTTTTCTAATTATACCCGTGCAATGCAGTGAGATATCACTGTCTATTGGCAATGCCATGCCAACATATCATAAGTCCAAGTACTCTTTTCATACTTTACAGAGCACAGAACAAGTACCGCATGCTGTTTGTTTTGCGATAACATATCTAGCATGTGGCAGGACTACACTTTTTTTCTGTTTCCATTGCCTGTTGCTGTTATTTACAATCTTTGTAACTTCCAGCGGTTCAGCCTCGTGTTTGTACAGCACAAGGAAAAAAAATTTCTCGTGGCTTTTGGGGGGACCAAGAAAGAGCCATCAAATCAGGTTAGGATATTTTAAAATCTTTTTAAAACCAACAATTCTTCCTTTGATTTCTATGCTTTTTTTTTTGCTTTTTTTTCTGTTAGTGGTGGACTTCTTTTGATTTCTGAACTTCTCTGTCTGGTTGAGGTACTAGTTGTGGAAAAGAATAAGAGTCTAATAGACTGAAAACTTGTTGCTAAAAAAGCCGCTGGACCACTGTTTGGGAGATGTTATCTTCTAAAGGTCTGGCTACTCACCTAAACAATGATTCTTCACGGCTTTCAGTTGATTCAGTTGCTTGACAAAATCTAGCATCTACCATTGAGCAGCATGGTTCAGCCAGGAAGTCATTGTTGGAGTCCATGCTCGTTGATCCAAATCCATCTTTTGGCGATGTCTTACTTCAGAAATAGTTTAGTAATGAAGAAGAATATGATAGGACTTAAAAGATGGCTATGCATTTTGATGATGAAGATTCATCGTTACAGGTCAGTATTACCGTTGGATCGCTTAAGTTGAAAGTGTCACATTCTCTCTTATTTCTTGCATGCTTTCATAGAACGGGTGCCTTTTCCTCTTGGTCAATTGTCATTTTAATTGTACATTGCAATTTTTGCAACTTAAGACCTAGATTTATCAAGCCATACTCGTGAAGATGATATCTTATTAGTTCTTGGGAAGATGAATGAAAGTGGTCAAGTCAGCACATGAAAGGAAACGCCTTACACAATGTCCTCTATAATTTGCTTGGAAAGTGTACATCTACTATATATGAAGGGCTAGGATATACCAATGTTGCTCAATAGAGGGAGCTTCTCATCCATTGTCTCGTTTTCAAAGTATTTTTCACCCTAAATGAGAGATGGGGCTCCATACAAGTTTTCTAAACGGGCTTCCAGGATTAATCCCCTGGCAATGTTCATTGTGCATCGTTTTCCTCTCTTTTTTCTAGTTTATCGTGCGGACTGCATAAGCATTGTTTGTTGATGACTGCTTGTCAACTTTAAGGAATTATGTTATCAATATAACCCAAACTGTCCTGGCAATCTGGCATTGCTCACTTTAAGTGGTTCAGTTACTCTAGTATGAATTTGACTAACAATAAGGAAATGATTGCGTTTGACTTCAGGCAGCAGAGCACATGAAAAACCATTCGGATACTGTCCAAACCAACTCCAATGGATGTGAAAGCATTGAGGAAGAGACAGCTATGGAATTTGAAGATGAAAACCTGAGTCCTCGCATCAGTGGGAATGAGAGCATTCCTGTTAACAATTATGATTTAGGTATTCACAGAAACTAATTGTAAAGGTGGAGCACCTCCCTCTACTTCAAACATATACCAGTTCTAAGGAACAAAAGTAGCCTTCCTTATCAGAAAAAAATGGAATACCAGAAGGACAGTTGGCGGCTGCATTAGCAAACCAAGAAGCTACAGAGAAAATCTTCTCATCTGTTCTCAAGTCCAAACAGGAGATGGAGAAGAAATTGGCTGATGCTATGAAGGAGATGGAGGTGCTGAAGGAAAAGCTGGCTGATCTAGAGGTTACTCAAGAAGAAGTAGACAGTTTATCCAATATTATCCACTCTGACAATGTTAGGCTCGAACATGGCGTAACCTTTCTCAAGGCTTTTTTGGATGACACTCGAAAGGTGGACATAAATCGTGAGTTAATCCGGACGTATTCATCTGTGAAAACGCTTATGATGTCATCTTAGTCGTTTGCCTTAGGAGTTGCACTGAACTAGAGGTGTCCTATCAGGAGAAAGAGCTAAGACTTTCCAGCTTCAGGTATGGCTCTCATTCAACTCGGAATTTGCATTGATAAGAGCGGCGTTTTTTCACTTTTAGAAATTTCAGTACGCGGAGGAATAATTGCTTTCAAGGGCTTTGAATTTGTTTGTCTTTAAATGAAGAAACAAAGTTGCCTGGTAAGAAAGGCGAAATGGCAGATTAAATCCATTGCGTAATTTCTTTTCAAGATTACGTGGCTTTAGCTTCTGCTCCTGTTGGGATGCAATAGCTCCTGATACTTGTTCCCATAGTGGCGGTTTTCTTTAGTCGGTAGTGCTCTCATGTCGTGTCTTTGTTCTTCTCATATTCCACTCACAATGCAGGTCGAAGTTTTCCATCTAAAGCAAAGGTTGCAATCCATAGAAAATAGGGCGCCCACCCCGAGGAAACCTTTTTCATGTTTAGCAGCACAGCATCCATCAGAATAATGAACAAATCTTTCTCGGCGGTATCATAGCGAGCTGATGAATAACCTTCAGACCATTCCAGGCCATTCTGTACTCAGTTTGGCCGTGGAGTCTCTTGCCTGGTAAGGAGGCAGTGGCCAAACGACAATGAACATCTGGCAAAGGACCACGTAAGACAAATCCTTTGATTTACCTGCCCTTCGGATACATGACTCCACAGTAGTAGTAGCCCTTCAAGGTAACTTGTAATATATCGTTTATTGGGTAATTAGCGTGGGTCCGACCAATTCCAAACAAGCTGTAATTTTAATATGACTATGTCGAATTATTTGTATGCACGAGGCCGTTAGCAAGAATCGCATTGTGGATTTCTTCAGCTACAAACCAGGAAAACCAAACAATTTTCTTCACTTATCTACAAGATTAGGTGTTCTTCTCACGATTTGATTTTGATCCAACATCCAACTGAAATAATTTTCCTCCATGAAGTTCAAGATAAGTTAGTTGACGGCTAGGCCCTGTTGGTTACTTTGAGATCATCGTGAAAATGATTGTCACATTCGCCCCTACGTTAGTGATTCACTCATTGCAACCTAACAATTTATATATGAGATTCATCATCGTGAAAATAATTTATGATGACGATAATGATATATCTGCCGCTACAGAGAGTATTAGTCCCCTCTTTTCTTGCCATAACAACTGCGCTTAGAATTTATAGCAAAGCTGTCTTGGTTTGTAGCACTTGAAACCAGGATTATAAACTAGTCATTTTACAAATTTACTGAATATATAATATCCGATAATTCTACTATGATAGTCATATCTTTATAATCGTGATGTTAATCATTTAGCAATGTTATTGATTAATTTTTTGAATTAAATAAAAGGAAAGAGATAAAGGGAAATATCAGGTAGCGTTATGGCTTTATTGTTTAATTATATAGAAAGGAAAGAAAGAAGTGAGATATTGGGAGGACTCTGTTACATGTACGTTGTAATTTTTTTGTTTGGTGATTTGCTATAATATTATATGAGGTTTTATTTAATAGTTATTTCAGTTTTGATTATCATGGAGATTTTTTTTTTTGGTCAAGGTTAGAATGGAAATATAAGCGCAACAATCATGATTGCAAACAAACAAGCCATGTGATGCATAGTTTTTTTTTTTTTTTTTTTGGTAAGGTTAATGCATAGTTAGTTCGTAATAAGTCTATAATGTGACAACTAGATGTGGAGTTAATTGCATTCTGGTTAAATTCAGAGGCAAATCCATTTCCTCGTCAGGGTTAGGGTGTAAATAAACAATAATGAATGAATCACTTGCGTGAATATTTTTAATTGAGAAAAATTTCAAGCGAAAGAAAGAAAGAAAATCTATACTTGATTTTTGGAGTGTCAATTAATGATGAACTATTGAATTATAAGATAATTTTTACAGATTAAAATTGCTTCTCTTAGGAAAATTGAGCTAGCTAGCATACTCAAAATGCCTATCATTAACATATTTATTGCAAAAATGTCGAAAAAATTATCGAAAAAGTCATATGCCTATTGCATTTGTAACAATTTAGTCCATTTGGCCAAAATGTAACTAGATAGAATATAATATAAGATCCATGAATTTTGATATATCATGTCCATTATAAATCGGATATATTCATATTATATCACGATATTGTTTGATATAAAAGATATATCGGTGTAAATAAATCTTAAAGTTTACAAATAGAGAAGGTATAATCTCTCGCGACATTTTTACTTACTTTATTTTTATTTTCTTATTTCATTTTTATTTTTCCTCTCTTTTTTTAATTAATTTCTTTTTTTATTTCATTTTCCCCTTCTATCATTCTCTAATAAAATTTTATTAAATAGTAAAATTTACCAATATGCCTAAAATACCTAAAATATGTAATAAATATACATATATATATTTATATGTTGAATTTACAATGTAAGATATAATTAAATTTGAAAATATAAATATAAATAAGATTAAATTAAAATTTTATTGTTTTTGGTTATTTTGAATAAGAATTCAAATATTATTCAAATTGAAATGTAATTTTAATTTTGTTAATTTAAGAAATTTTTTATTCAAGAAAAATAACTTTCTTATTATGTATATCAGAAATCATGCCTACCCTTGTCCTACTTCATGAAATAATTTTATCAGTTCTATATACTTTTTATATTCAACTTTATCTTATTTAGTTTTTTAATTGAAAACTTTATATTATTTTGAGTAGGGATAACATTTATTTTATTTTAAAGCCAACCTCCTTTTTGAAAAAATCTTGTTCTGCTTATATGCTTTTTATATCGGACTGTATAATATTTTTCTTTTCGGTCGAAAATTTTATCCTATATAACATTAATTTTATTTTAAAGCCAAGTAAGTGCAGCCTCGAGGCGAAAAGTTCTCCCCTGTTACAAAGGCGCACGTGATGTGATGTGATGTTTTCTGTCGCTGCTTCGGAAGCAGTTTCTTAAGAAGCCTTCTCGCACGTTGAGGTTCCCAGCCAGCACTACTCCTCCCTCTCTCTCCACGTCTCACCAACCCCTGCACTGCAGTTCGCTCTCTCACTCGTGCTCGCGCCTTCACCCGACTCGCTCCCTCTCTCGTTCTCGCGCCCTCGCCCGACGGACGGCGAGTTGGTGGAACCCTTGAGACCTTCCAGTAACCTCGACACGCTGCCTCCCTTACTCTGCTTCTCGAGTTTCTGTTCCTGAGTTTGTTTTGTGGATCATCCCATTTTGGAAGAAGGATCGGCGAGTTTTGTCACTCTTTTGGGTGATTTTGTTGTAAAAATTCGTTTTTTAGTTGGCATTATCACTGTAGGTGATTTTTTTCTTTTTTTGGGTGAGGTTTAATGTTCGATTGTTTGTGATGGTCCATTCATTACGTCATTTTCTTGAAAAGATATTAGATCACCGTGGGACACTTTCAAATGAGTAATGCTTGCAATTTCATTATTCACACAAACCATTGGATGACTTATGGGCTGCCTTGCTTGTGGAATGGTTTCACGAAAATGGAGACGAACCATAATAACGTCCGATCTTGTTTCTGGACTGAGTGGAAAAGGGATATATGAAGTTTGTTCTGTTCCTCTGTGCATCTCTGTGATGGGTAAATCTCCATAAAAATAAAAATAAAACTGACAGAAGTGAGTGTGTTTAAATCCTCCTTGCTCTTTGTCTAAGATTGGACTAAAGGTACCAAATCCCCATGATGTGGTAAAGGGAGGATATTAGGGAAGCAGTGAGTGGAGATTCCCCTGCAGAGAGCCAGATGAGGGGAGACCCTCACCTCTGGTTCGGATGGCGGGGATATCCCAACCCTACTTTCATTATGCCTTTGCAATGTTACTTGGTTCAACTCTATTTGTGACCTTTTCTCGTACGTGGGACTTTTATTCATGATTGAATACAACCAAGTCAAAGTTGTATGCCTACATAACCTTATCTGCCAGACCAAGGAAGAAGGTATCGGATAGGCAGTGATTAAAAAAAAAAAAAAAAATCATCATCAATGATGATTCAAAATCAAAATTATATGTAAATTTCTACGGAGGAGGGGAAAAAATACACTTTAGCTGATTAAGATTTCAGTTTGTTTGTTGCTACTGTCCTTGATGTTTCTGAAATTAAATGATTTGCTCTTATCTTTCCCTTGGATCAGCAAATGGTTGTTTTTGTCTCTTGCATTTTAAAATCCTGTTTTGACAAAATACATGAGTGGATTACGACACTTTGATGATGATGGAGATGGTTATGAGATCAAGTGTTGGATGTAGCACTAGTTTTTGCATTTTATGTCGTGTTGAGATTTTTCTTTTTTTTTTTCTGCTAGGTACCTGCATCACGTTAACTCAACATTATGGAGAAGGGGAAGCAAGTAATGGGAAATGAAGTTTCGGGTAAGGAGGGCCTATACCCTGTCAAACCTTATCAGAGGGGTGAAGGCTTGCCTTATGCTCCTGTAGATTGGCCTAATCCGGGCGATACTTGGTCTTGGAAGGTTGGCGGTAGGACCACTCTTTCTGGTTTCTATCGAGATAGGTATATATATCCTCCAAAGCGTCTCTGCGGCAATAACCCCAATACTTTCTTTGCGAGCAAGCCTTCGCTTGAACGCTATATCTCTTCACAGTTTCCAAATGCAGATGTCGATAATTTCTTTGCTTCTTTTAGCTTGAAGGTTCCCACTACGAGGCCTCACTGTAGCGAAGGTAAGAATTAGGTCTTAAATAGATTTCAGTATCTCGTTATTGACCTGTCATTCATTTCAGAAGTCTGATGTTTCAGAATATGGAAGGTCTACTTTGCTCATAATGTTTGTATAAGCTCTAGTATGGGGATAACATGATCTGTTCATCTCTTTCGGGAGTTTGGCTTTGATTAAAATTTAAATTGGTTTGGAGGTTGGATCTTTATATGATAGAAGATGCTACAGAAAATAAACATTTTACTAGTCTAAAGGGCATAAGAAGCTCAGAATTACCGGATCTATGAGACCAACTTCTGGTAATATTTAATCAATGAGGAAAAGGATGAACCTGCTTGGGGTTTAGAATCTTTTTTAGTACGTTTTGTTATCTGGATCGAGATCACTGCATATGTGGAGTTTCAAAATACTTCAAGGACCGTGCCATTTTAGTATAGGGATTTGGGTCAAGTATGAATTCAGGGGTTTCTTCTGTTGGGGATGTGATGTAAATGAAGTTTCCTCTTTGTTTTGCTATGCCATCTGTAATCTAGGTAACTGCTAGTACATATTGCTAAGGCTCATAAATTTTAAGGACTCGACATGCAGTCTTTTCTAGTTCAATTTCCAGAGAAAGGCCTTTTTGTTCATTAGCCACTTTTGACTGAAAACCCTTTTGCTACATTCTCAGAGGTAATAGATCTTATTTATGTATTCTGGTTTAATAATTTTCGTTTTCAGATAAGCATATTGTGGTTGTCATGTATGCGAAAGATGTTGAGCTGAGACTAGCAAAATTTAAGCTATTGTTCAGTTTCTTGATTGTCCCAATGTTTAGAAAAAGCACTGGCATTTCGTTCCTATGTAGTTATTTTTTGATCCTCTGACATGCAGATTTGCATAAAGATCACGTACCACTGGACAAAATTGCATCTAAGCGGAGAAAAGAACCCTTCAGTAATTCCGAGAGGATGAAAAAGCTAGACTAGCTATGCCACAAGCCTTCCCTAGGCGTAGAACCCGACAATCTTACAAATTTCCAGCTCGAGCCAACATTAGAGGTGATAAGTCTGTAATTGACTTGTGTTCATCGACGGATGATAATACAAGTGATGAAAGTGGATATTCAGAAAGTGGCTTTGAGTCACCCACTGATCTTGAGGACGTTGGTCTTGACCAAGATAAGTCGCCGAATGATCCCGAGGACGTCAGTCTTGACCAAAATATCAGTCCTAGCAGCTCTGCATCCAATGCTTCCAAGGCACCAGATACATCAAAAGTCAAGAAATTTCATGCTCAGTCTTGTGAAGATAATGTTGACGACTGTCTAAAGTCTTTGGAACATATTCTTTCTCAGCACAATGATCAAGCTCAGGTGCAGACTCCTTTGGCTCCTGTTGGTTCTGATGTGGCAGAGGAAATGTCTACTTATCGCAAGAAGCTTTCTTCCATTCTTGCCCTGGATTTCTCATGCTGGCTGTCCTCAAAGAACCTGAAAGAGATTAGTTTTTTAGTGGAGAAGCTCGCAATGGATCCCGCCTTAACTATCAATCAACTGTTGAAGTTGGAGGAAATCCCCAAAGCAGGCAAGGTTTTTCTGCAAGCTGAGGGAATTGCTGAGCAAGCTAACAAATTTTTCGGAGATATCCAGGCCATGAAGGACAAGCTTTCTTCTATCAGGGGAGAGTTTAGTGATCTGAAGAAGGGGGCAGCAGAAGTGCAGTCTGAGGTGGATTCGAAGTCATTACTTGTGCAAGAGATGGATGAACAAATTGCTCAGCTTCAGTCAAGGCGAGCCGGACTTGCTCGTGACCTTGAGTCAAAGAAGGAGGTGAAACTTCAGATGGTTGATGAGGAGAAAATCATGGAGAAATCTATATTAGCTGTCATCCAAGAGATTCATAAAGCAATTGCTGAAATCCCAAAATGGGAGATGAACAAGAAAAATGCCAAAAGGCGAATGGATGAGATTCTTGCTCAGTATGCACCTTTCAAAGGTTTCTCCTTTGAGGAACCAGAAGCAAGCTGTGCACCATCTCCACCATATCCAGCGGCATACCCACCTTCACCACATTTTCCCCATCCTCCATCAGCCTGTCCTCCTCCAGCGAATCCTCTCCCTTTGGCTCAATCTCTGCTTCCAACTTCACCACCTCCTGGCCCTCCAGGTATGTGCCTAGTTTCAATATTTACACATGAATTACATCATTGTTATGATGTTTCAATGTTGGTCATTGCCAAGTGTCATCAATTGGGAGTGTGCTGGTCATTTCTCAGGTCCTTATCCAAGGGATTTTCCTCCACCGCCTCACTGAGAGAGAGCTGCTTGGAAGCTGCTATTGGAGTCATGTAATTATTTGGTCGAATGCTGGATGTTTTCTTCCTTTGACTTGGAAACTTTTCTTTGTTTTCTAATTTTATTGTTGCGCGTCAAGAAGTGTTCATGTAGCTAGTTACTTCATTATAATCCGTTGTGTTTAATACTAATTCCGTTATATTTTTATTTTTCGTTATTAGCATAGCCTACATCAATCTAAAAATATCCTGCTACCAGAAGAGGAAAAACCAATTTCTTTCACATATGGTAATCTTACACGATTAGTGTAAGAGCCCAATTGCATTGTGCATATTTTGCAAATGAATAATTACTGATTGCTAAATCTTCAGGTTGTATGTAAGTCAAAATCTATCTTGCAGTTCATTTGCATTGATCGCCTCAGTTTTTGCCTCTGAAAATCACGTTACATGTGATATCCTACAATTTAAGCAAAAGCTAAAGGTAACTGCCACAATAGTTACAACCCCATGGAAGAGAGAAATTGCATGGACGGGCTTCTGTTCATGAGTCATTATAACCAATTTTGGTGGGCAAGTTACCTAGATAGTGACAAATTCATGGAAGAGAGAATTTGCACAAACAGGCTTCCATTCATGAGTCACCATAGCCAATGTTCAAAAGGACTCAATCCCCAGCAGCACTTTAGTAACAGAAAAGAGGAAGCATGAGAAACAATCCAGACATTTGTTATGTAATATTACATATTCAAATGACGGTTAATGTTCTACATTCTCTGCAAAAAGTGTTCTGTCAAAGTAAATTTGAATTCTGAGGAGAACATGTGAGCAATGTCTTTCTCACATGTGCTGCTAATTGGAGGGAAAACTGAACCAGGGACTGATAGATTGTCAGGATGATCTTATTTTCGCTGATCTTGCTCGTATTGCTTTTTCCTCTTTCCACTTGGTGCCGAATTCACCTCACCGGTCCTTCACAGTGTGGGGGTGTTCAACACTTAAAACTGAGCGATGGTCTGTGATGAAAGCTAAAGGGGATATAGTGGTATATTTGTTTACTTCAATAAACATCACTTTGATTGATCTCCGCTCACTTTGATGACGACGACAATGATGATGTCGGTGATTTGATTGATCACCTCCGCAGCACCTGAAAGCATGTTCTCATGTTCATTGCATTTGCTTGTTTCAATTTGTTTTCAAATATATCCTAGAATGAAAGCATGTCAATCACTTGGGGTCTCGTTGATAAGAGCTCTCATCTGAGTAGAGATGACATGACATGATCAGAATCTTAATTAGCTAGCACAAACTTGTTTTAGTGTTACTTACAAAGTGCATCACATAAACCTTTGTTTGCATGGTATCTTATTTGCACAATTTGATATTTTTCCCACAAGGTGTTTAACACTATTATACCAGCAATACACAAGTGGTTTTAAAAACTATGTTGCCTTGATTATTATAGTAATTGTGTACATTTTGCATAAGGAAATATTTGCTGGTGTGACTTACCTGACCTTCAGGTCTATTATGTCCTTTTTTTTTCTATCTGTCAAAAGGGCATCAAATATAGTAATGAAGGCCCATGATCAAAATCAAGAATATTGATTGACTTCTGTTCGTTAGACTTTGAAACAGTGTGTTCAGTCTTTTAAGTTACCATTGTCTCAGACTTAATTTATATCAGCATTCTTTTCTTTCTTCAATGAAAATTAAAGTTGCCGGCTTTTGGTTGACCTGCTTTTTGTTTAGATGATTTGGTCAAGAAACAAGACTCGAGGCATCCATCCATCACCAAGAGCTGGTTGCTGTGGAGTTCTGTGTGGAACAAAATGTTATATTGCTGGGGTCGGGAGCAGGAAGAAAAGTATGCATTGGCTAGAGGTAATACATTTGGCCCAGCTAGACCATGACCATTCTGATTAGGCCCAAAAACAATTAAAGATTAGTCTTTTAACTCCAGATTGCATCTCCACGTATTAACTGGAGGATGAGAGAACTTGAGAACCATCCCTTTCGTGACTTGAAGCGTCATTTTCTCTTATGTTTGTTTGTTCATGTTAGTCACATTCTATGAAATTGGTGTTTCATCTTTTAGTTCTACTGAGTAACAACTATGACAATGCTCAAGAAGTGTGCACTGAGAAACTTTCAAATTTATCTCTCTATTCATCAAGCATGCATTAGTTCAGTTAAATAATGGATTGGAGAAAGAGAATTGAAGTTCTCGCTGGTATTCCTGAATGTCAAATTGTCTTCACTTCTTGCTTATTGATCATGTCTTTAACAAATTTCTCCAGGAACATTTAGAAACAGTCATCTTTGACTAGTTAGACTGGAGTGGTCTGCAGCTTTTAAAATGATTATCTGTTTTTGCTTATTGACCATGTCTATAACAATATTCTCCAGGACATTTAGAAACAGTCATCTTTGATGCGTTAAAACTGGAGTGGTCTGTAGCTTTTGCATCACCTCCATCTTCCATTGCCACCAACAAGGTGATTTATATGTTTCCTTTTCCTTTTCTTCATACAAGATTTGTGCTGAAGGATATTACTGAATTCTTTTTCTTCTTCCTCAACTCTTATCTAATTGTACCAGTGCAATGGCGGGAGATATCACTGTCCATTGGCAATGCCATGCGAACATATCATAAGTCCAAGTACACTTTTCATGCTTTACAGAGCACAGGACAAGTACCGCATGCTGTTTATTTTGCAATAAGATATCTAGCATGTGGCAGGACTGCCCTTTTTTCTGTTTGCATTGCCTGTTGCTGTTTCTTACAATCTTTATAACTTCCAGCGGTTCAGCCTCGTGCTTGTACAGCACAAGAAAATAGATTTTCTCGTGGCATTTGGGAGGACCAAGAAAGAGCCATCAAATCAGTTTAGGGTATTTTAAAATCTTTTTTAAACCAACGATTCTTCCACTGATTTCTATGCTTCTTTTTCTTCCCGCTTGTTTTCTGTTAGTGGTGAACTTGTTTTGATTTCTGGACTTCTCTGTCTGGTTGAGGTACTAATTGTGGAAAAGAATAAGAGTTTAATAGACTGAAGACCTGTTGCTAAAAAAGCCGCTGCACTACTTTTTGGGAGAAGGTCATCTTCTAAAGGTCTGGCTACTCAACTAAGCAACAATTCTTCACGGCATTCGGTTGATTCAGTTGCTCGATGAAATCTAGCATCTACCATTGAGCGGCATGGTTCAGGCAGGAAGTCATTGTTGGAGTCCATCTTTTGGCGATGTCTCACTTCGGAAACAGTTTAGTAATGAAGAAGAAAATGATAGCACTCAAAAGGTGGCTATGCAACTTGAAGATGAAGGTTCATCGTTTCAGGTCAGTGGTATTACCGCTGGATCGCCTAAGTTGAAAGTGTTACATTCTCTCTTATTTCTTGCGTGCTTTCATATAACGGGCAGCCTTTACCTTTTGGTCAATTGTTGTTTTTTTTGACATTGCAATTTTTGCAACTTAAAACCTAGATTAATCAAGCCAAGCTGGTGAAGTCATACCATCTCCACTCCAACAAAACAGCACCTGGAACGCCCTTATTAGCTAAAAGGATGTATAAGGGAAGGAGAAAATAAATCACCAGTTTGAAAAACAGAAGCTTGGGAAGTCTTCTTATTTAAGCCAACTTCTCTTGTATTTTGATATCTTATTAGTTCTTGGGAAGACGAATGAAAGTGGTCAAGTCAGCACATGAAAGGGAAAGTTTTACACAGTCCTCTATATTTTGCTTGGCAAGTATGCTTCTACTCTATATGAAGGGCTAGAATATACCAGTGTTGCTCAATAGAGGGAGCTTCTCAAGTTCCCTCTTGTTTTCAAAGTATTTATTGCACTAAGTAAGAGATGGGGGTCCATATAGGTGTCTAAACAGGCTTCCAGGATTAATGCCCTGGCAATGTTTTTTGTGCATCCTGTCTCTGTTTTTTTTTTTTTTTTTTTTTTTGTTTATCTTGCTGAATGCAGAAGTATCAGTTTGTTGATTACTGCTTGTCAATTAAGGAACTATATTATCAATGATCCTGAACTGTCCGGGCATTGCTTACTTTAAGTGGTTCAGTTACTTTAGTATGAATTTAACTAATAATGAGGGGATGATTGTGTTTAACTTCAGGCAGCGGAACACATGAATAACCATTCTGATCCTGTCCAAACCAATTATGGACGTGAAAGCACTGGGGAAGAGACAGCTTTGGCATTTGAAGATGAAAAATGGAGTCCTCGCATCAATGGGAATGAGAGCCTTCCACTTAAAAATGCTGATTTAGTATTCACGGAAACTCGTTGTAAAGTTGGAGCACCTTCCTCTACTTCAAGCATACACCAGTTCTAAGAAACAAAAATAGCCTCCCTTATCAGAAAAAAATTAAAATGGAATGCTGGAAAGACAGTTGGCGGCTGCATTAGCATACCAAGAAGCTACAGAGAAAAGCTTCTCATCCATTGTTGCTCAATAGAGGTGCTGAAGGAAAAGCTGGCTGACCTAGAGCTTACTCAGGAAGAAGTCGACAGTTTATTCAATATTGTCCACTCTGACAATGTCAGGCTTGAACATGGTGTAGCCTTTCTCAAGGCTGTTTTGGATGACATTCGAAAGGTGCGCACAAATTGCAAGTAAATTGGGACATATTCATCTGTGAAAATTGCTTATTATGTCATCTTTATTGTTTTTCCTAGGAGTTGCACTCAACTAGAGGAGTCCTTGCAGGAGAAAGAGCTAGGACTTTCCAGTTTCAGGTATGGCTCTCATTCATTTCAGAATTTGCATTGATAAAGAGCGATCTTTTTTTCACTTTTAGGAATTTCAACACACAGAGGAAGAATTGCTTTCAAGGGCTCTGAATTTGTTTTGTCTTCAAATAAAGAAACAAAGTTGCCTGGTAGAAAAGGCGATATAGCAGATTGAATCCATCATGTAATTTCTTTTCACCATTATGTGGCTTTGGCTTCTACTCATGTTGGGATACAGTAACTGCTCATACTTGTCCCCATAGCGGTGGTTTTCTTTAGTCAATAGTGCACTCACGCCGTGTCTTTGTTCTGATTTTCCACTTACAATGCAGGTTGAAGCTTTTTTTATCTGAAGCAGAGGTTGCAATCTATAGAAAATGGGCCGCCCACCCCGAGGAAATGTTTTCATGTCTATCAGCCCAGCATCTGTCAGAATGATGAACATATCTTTCTTGGTGGTATCATAGCGAGCTGATGAATAAACTTCAGGCCATTCTGTTCTCAGATTGGCCATGGAGTCTCTTGGCTGGTAAGGAGGCTGTGGCGGACGATTATGAACATCTGGCGAAGGACCACATAAGACAATACCTTTGATTTACCTTCCTTTTGAATGTACGACTCCACAGTTGTAGTGGCCTACTGGATAACATGTAATATATTGTCAATCAATTCATCTAGTGAGTAATTAGCGTGGGTCCGTCCGGCTAATTTCTGGTGCAGGATAACAAGCCGTAATGTTTATATGAATATGTCAGTATAATTTTTGTACACGAAGGCTGTTGGCAAGAATCGCTTATTATTTGTCTTCATCGACAGAGCAAGACGGTTTCCCTGGCATTCGCCTGCGTGGATTTCTTTAGCTACAAACCAGGAAAGATATCACCAACATATATATACACACGCGCACACACGAGGCAAAATTGGAAATTTCTGTTTTGAGAGGAGATTTAATAAAACTAACCTCGGTTTTTATCCTTCACTTCAATATGTATAAGAAGCGCATCGATGGCGGATTTTATTTTATTTTGGGCCAGCAGTTCTGGATCAGGTTCAGTTATTCTCTTGAGAGTTTTATCGAGTGGTGGAGCAGCTGCATGCGGGTGCTTATTAGTCTTCCGACTCAATATAATTTTAGAAACGCTGACCACATGGAGACGGGGAAAGAAAGAAGATATATCCCAGAAACCCAAGTGATGATGTTCAAGCCCCATGAATACAGGAAAAAGTTTCTACACGTATCTAGTAGATTAGTTAGGAGCTTTTCCTCCATGAACTGACGGCCGGTGAATTGCCCTCATTTGTTACTCAAAGACTCCTGCATTCGCAATTAACCAAATATATATGCGATTTAGTCGTTGTGAAAATAATTCATGACAATGATAATGCTATATCTGCTGCTATATTGAGTAATAGTCCCCTCTTCCCTGGCCATAACAACTGCTCTTAGAATTTATAGTAGAGCTGTCTTGGTTTGTAGCACTTGAAACCAAACTAGTCATTTTACAAGTTTATTGAATATGTCATATCGATAATTCCACTATCTTTTATCTACATAAGATAGTAATATCCTTACAATTGTGATCTTAATCATTTAGTAAAGTTATCGATTAATGTCTTGAATTAAATAAAAAGGAAAGAAAGAAGGGAGATATTAGGAGGACTGTACACCGTATTTTGATCTGCTTCAATATTATATGAGGCTTTATTTAATAGTTATTTCAGTTTTGGTTATCATGGAGAAATTTTATTTTTTTTTGTTCTATTTTGGTCAAAGTTAAAATGGATATTATAAGCACAACAATCCTGATTGCAAACAAACAAGCCGTGTGATGCATAGTTAGGTGCGTAATAAGTTTATAATGTGAAAGGTATTCCAACAACTAGATGTGGAGTCAATTGCGTTCTAGTTAAGTTCAAAGGTAAATCCATTTCCTCGTCAGGGTGTAAATAAACAATAATGAATGAAGCACTTGTGTGAATATTTTGAATTGAGAAAAAATTTAAGCAAACGAAAGAAAAAAAATCTTTACTTGATTTTTGAAGTGTTAATTAATGGTGAACTATTGAATTATAAGATAATTTTTATAAATTAAAATTGCTTTACGTCTTAGGAAAATTGAGCTAGCCAACATACTCAAAATGCCTATCATTAACATATTTATTGCATAATTGTCGGGAAAATTATTAAAAAAATTATAAACCTATTGCATTTGTTACAATTTCGTCCATCCGATCAATTTTAGCTGGCTAACATTGACATAGATGTCGGTTGATGCTAATGAGGACAACTTTTAATAATATGTTACTTCTTTTTTGATTTTTAAATTGATTTTTTATTTTATTTTTCCTTTTCTTTTCTTCATTCTTTTCCATTTTTCCCCACAGGAGCTATTGAGGCTCATTGGTCATTGGGTGAGCCTAGTCTCGTCATGGCCTCGTCGATTGTTGGCGAAGGCAACCTCACTCGTGGGTGGCAAGGCTATGGCTGCCTTCACCTATGGCCCTCAAGCCTTTGCAAGGTGCAGTTGCCTCAGATCAAGGTCGAATGTCACAGCAAGGCCCAATCAAGCCCAATGGCCATTGGAAGAGAGAGAATGTGCTTGAGACATAGGGGAGGACCATGAGGCGCCTCACAAAGGCCTAGGGTCCACAGGCAATGCCAATCTCGCTAGGGCCGCGCTAGCCACTAGCGAAGGCGGCCGTGTTCTCGCTAGCCATGGGCAAGGGCCTATGACCCTCACCTAGTGGCCAACGAGCCTCATTAGAGGCTCACCGACCACTATGGGGAAAATAAAGAGAAAATAAAAATATCATGAAAAATTGTCCACTGTAGTGTTGGTCGGACAATCAACGCTAGCCAACCAAAATTGGGTGGATGAATTGAATTGGTATAAATGCAAATTGACAAAAAAAACGTTTATAATTGAATTAACAATTGTAATTAATTTAAATTTTTTTTGGTGATTTTCTCAATAACTATCTCATGCATCTAATGATTGAAATGTGTTAAAGAGCAATCCTCCTTGATAATTTATAAAATAGGACTTCGGAAAAGGAGTACCATTTAATGAGAAATGAATTGATGAAATAAAAAGCATATATTTATATATATGTGTGTATGTATGTAACATTAGGCATGGGGACATTACAGTCGAACTAGGTACTGAAATCTGACTTTTACTCTCCAACAAGGCCAATGAGATAGAGAGATAGAAATAGAGGCGATGATTAAAGGCCTTTGTCGAGCAAATAGTTATAATGGTTACATAATAAAATATGTGTTCATCTAACAGTTTAAGTTTTTAAAATAATTGGTTATTGATCCTGAATTCAAATCTTTTTAAATCCCATTTCCCTCTCCAATTAAATTTCTACGTTTAGTACTAGGCAAACGACCAAAACTAGACTAAACATAGGGGGTTGTTATAATATTTAAATAATAAATTACGCATTTATCTAACAATCTAAATTTTTAGAACAGTTAATAGAAATCTCATAAAATTTCACAAGAATTCTCGGATTTTTAATTTTTTCTCCATGTCCAAATGCAAAGTGTCCAAAGATTTCCTAAGTCCAAAATGAGTTGCTTGGGAAAGGCCCATGAATTCAGAGCTCATCAGTCATCACCACTCCTCTCCTCAAATTTTGCAGATTACAATACCCTCTATTATTATTCCTCTTCTTTTGTTTTTTTTTTTAATACTCTCTTGATTTTTCTCAAGTTCAAAATGAGGGGATTTACTTATCATTTCTTTGCTTCGTTATGGTGGAAAAATGGAAACCTGAAATGTTTTTTATTTTAAATATCAAGCATGTGCCAAAAAAGAAAACTGAGAAACTAGAAATATAAAGAGTTAATTTACAAATAGGGGATATGAAGCCGAATGCAACCAAGTGATTTTTTTTCCCTCCTACATTTCCTTGACATAAAAATATCTTAGGAAAAAAAAAAGTATCTCAGCGGTGAACTAATGACCACTTATATACATTTATCTTTGCAAATACCCTTTCATATATCTTTAAGCGAAATCCCACCTTACAAGGATCAAATTGCCCCTCTTTGAATAATCATTTTATCATCTTGCTCAGAATTGGGTGACCTAGTTTCTAGTTAGTTTTGAGTTTGGGTGAAAAATTGGGGATTTGAGAATGAATGTTAAAGAAATTTGTAAATAAAAAGACACAGATATAGTTGATGGCAAGGTGCAAAGTGATCTCTAGAGGTAATATCCAAATATGTATTTGGTATTTTCAAAAAGAAAAATGCAGTCTCATATCAGCAAACTCACAAAAGGCGCCTAACGTAACCAGAGTCCTATCGTTGTCAACATGCCTGTGACGTATTTATGTTCTTTGGACTTAAACTACCGTGGAAATAGCAGCCGATTGATGCTCTTTCGACCGCTAATTGATTGAAAAGAAGCAGTTTTGTTGTCTAGCATGTACAAGATTATACCCTTTTTTGGGCCCTTTGGCTATGATCGAGCACGTACAAAATTGGGCTATTAATTTTTTTTAAAATGATTTATTTTCAGGGATTCACACTGGAAAAAAAATTTATATATATATATAAACTCTTTAGGAGCAAAAATTGAGGGCCTTTGTTGTCTATTTTTATCAAGATCATAAAGAGATTGCCCCATTGTCGCCATACTTATCAAGAAAACAGAAAAAGAGATCTATAAAAATAAAATAAAATAAAGAGGTAATTTCCACTAGACATCCTAAAATTTTCCCATCATACACCAACTCTTCAAGCTCTTTTATTTTTTAAATTTTTTTTCACTTTTTCGTTTTGTTTTTCCCAATGCCCATTTTACTAAAAGCAATTAAAGTATTGGGATCTTGGAAGAACTATATACGTAATGATTGGATTAAAAAATCAAGAGTTGAATTAATTTTCACTCATCAATAAATCCATTTTTGGATAATTTCAAAATGTCATATGGATATGAATTCAAATGAATAGATAAATGTTAAATAGTAAAACAGATTAAATGTGAATTTCATTTTCGAATTATTGTAAATCCAGAAAAATTTTATCTTAAATTTCAATTATTAATAAAAAAAAAAGAAAAACAGAGATTATTAGGTAGGAATGTGGAAAACTTGTTCTGCATTTTCTTTGACTTCGTAATATATTTTGGCAAAGTGGACATAGATTTGGAGTGAAAAAAAGTCAAGCAAAAAAGGATAATTGCCCGAATTTATTGAACATTTTAATATATCGTCTCCTTCACTTCTCTCCAATTCGACCACTTGCCTTGACATATTGGTGTTTATCAACTGTTAGTTAGATTATGTAGGGTGCGTTTGGTTCAGCATTCCCAAGGGGCTTTTAGGCCTGAAAACCCCTTGGGAAAATGCTGAACCGTTTGGCTCAGCTTTGAAGCCAACTTTCAACTGAAAGCTAGCCTTCAAAATGCTGAAAGCCCAAGGCTAGTCCCTATTAGCCTTGGGCTTTTAGCATCCCCCGAATGCTGAAATCATTTTTTTTCTTCTAAAATTACCCTCATTTATTCTTCATATTCCCAATTTCATCCTTGAATATTTTTTTTTTAATTGAGAAATGAGGGCAGCCCTTCGCCGGACAGCCACCGGTTTGGCGAAGGGCTACGACCGCCGACGAGTTAGATATGGGGTCGGCAGCCGTTGGCGGAGGTCACCCAACCTCAGGCGACCACTAGCAAGGGTCGCATGGCCTAGTCGAGGGTCGCGCGGCCTAACCGAGGGTCGCGCGGCCCAACCGAGGGCCGCCGGAGGTCGCCCGACCTCAGGAGACCTCCGCCGGCGCCAGATCTAGCTCACCAGCGGCCATAGCCCTTCGCCGATTTAGGTCAATTTAAAATATACATATATTATACCTATCAAAGCCCATTGTGAAAGTTTTTTTTACAAAACGCACATTACTCAAAGTCCATTTGCAAAATTTTTTTACCAAACACAATTGCATTTCCCCAAAGAGCTTTGGGTTTTCAACATTTGTATTAGACTCAAAACCCATTGCAAATGCTGAACCAAATGCACCCTTAGTCATATTACCTAAATTATTATATAAAAAAGAAGAAGATAGAAAAGAGTAGGATGCGAAATATATACTGAAAAGATAAAATACTTTTGATTCATTTCAAACGATTTAGTAGATAGATCTAATTGTGAATTCAGCCGTTCGATGAATGACCATCCTACCTATTTTACAAAAAAAGCTTTAGATGGAGGATGCAGGCTGGGCTTGGGTAGCGTGAAAGCAAAGGCCCGGCTCACCCATGATACGTTCAAAATATGAAGAGCCCTTAATTTTCGAGTCCTAAGAAAATTATAATATGATCCTGTTAACAACAAGAAAATTCTCTCTCAACAATCCCTCCGTCTTTCACTTCCCCATTTTTCTAGCCTCTTTTCCTTGACCTCTCCAAACTCACTTGGTTCGTGTATGGTTTCTTTCTTTTGCCTTTTTCTTTCCTCAGATTTTTTCAGTGGTGCTTATCTCATTTAAATAATTTTCCTTTTATCAGTTTCTGCCAGGGATTTTCGATTTTAAGATGTTTACATGTAATCAATCTGTTTGTACTGTTTTTTTTTATTAATCTTAAATTTTCCTTTTGTCTTCCAAATTCTAAAAATCCATCTATATTAATCATTTAGACTAGTTTTTTGTTGGGCAGGGTGGGCCTGGCACACCTTGCCCATTTGCTAGGTGGGCCTTGGCACCAAAATGGGCCCGTGGTTTGGGCTTGCACAGGCCTGGGCAAAGCACTTTATTACCACCTAGGGTCCGGATGATAATAATGGATCGGGAACGCATTTGTTCGGGTAATTTTTTGGTGACAAGTTTTAGGATTGACTCTGTAATTCGTTCAAAAGCCAGTCTTATTTAAGCGTCTTTCTCATCCGACTTGCATGTGGGGAGAGGTATTGAGACCTAAAATGTTGACACGAAGGATGATGCACTTCAATGTTAAGACTTTCCAAAATAAGAGAAATATATATAAAAGCGAGATTAGCATGTCAACCTGTTAGTTAGCTCTTCACTAATCATCATACTCATCATCCACTCTAAAAGGGAGTGCACCCATATTGAAAAGAAAATAATGCTAATAACAATGGAGAAGAAGAGGCAATGCACTCTCTTCAGCATACGACAGCTTGTATTCCACTATTTCACAATAGGCCGGTGTTGCCTTGATCTTATTATGCCCACTACACCAGACATATACTCGATGGATCGAGTCTTGGAATGACCGGAAGATTATTCGTTGTCCTCTTTATCTACATTGTCATATCTACGTGTCTAGTCATCGTATGGTTTTCCATGCACATGCCATCTTCTTCTTCCCCCTTGTCCCAATGAATGGCCTTAACAAAATTGTCCAATAAGTGCGAAACCTATTGTACTTTTGTCAATTTTGTCTTAAACCTTTTAATTTCATTAATTTGGTCATAAACTTTTTAATGATTGATCAATTGAGTCCATCCTATTAGTTTTGTTCGGAAATAGCTAACATGGGCACCAAGGGCATCCTACGTGGTACCCAGCATTGACGTAGGCAATTTTTATGCGTCACATTTGTGTTGTGTTTAAGTTATGTTAATATTATTAGATAGATCTGTATGGACATAATGTGGTTGTCATACGAGTTAAAAATAATTTTGTCATGGAAATAATTTTGTCTAGTTAAGAGCTATTTGGCCATCTACAGAAGTTATTAGTAGGACATGACCATACAAAACCTATTTGGCTTTTAGCATTCAGCATTAATAAGGATGGTCATTGATAAGGTTCATTTTTGTCACATAAACAAATATGGCTATGTACTATCTAGAACATATTGGGTCAAAAAATTCAATCGTTTGAGCTGTGACTATATTTAGCTAAAAACTAAATTATAGTACATTCAAAAACTGGTATACAATGCGTGTAACTTGAGGCCTATTTGCCTTTAGTACTGACTTATAATAGGGACCGAATTAATAAAGACCAATCAGTTAAATTTTTTAAACAAAATCTGTTAAATTACGTAGAAGTAATTTTACGCTATAGAGTGAGTGCCATGGTAATATAAGTTTGATACATACCCACTATCATATTATTAATATGTAAATTTTATACTGTTATATCTTTTGTGTTCAAATAATGTAACACAATATTTATATTATTAGTACATTGTACATGTGAAGAGAAAAAAAACAAGTAGAAATATGAAATTCCTGTATCTACTATGAAATCCGTCTCTATTAACCTTTACTCCCATATTGAAAAAAAAAAAACCCAAAATATTAAGAGGAAATATATGCATTCGAAAATGAAAATATAATAGTTTATTAGAATTTATTACACCTTTTTTCTCCCACTTTTCCAAACTCATCTATTAATACGTAAGACAAGTCAGGCCCTTGGGATAATGCATTAATCATCATTTCAATATTTCTTCTTATTCCGTTTCAACCACTCCAAAGACAAATTAGAATTTCGTTTATTATGGGATAATATTCCATAGTGTATAAATTTTAGTTTAATATGCAATATCATCCTCGAAACTTTAGTCCATAAACTTATGAAACTACTTAAAAGTTAATGGATCACATTGAACATTGGATCAAAATTATGGATCATGTTGAACATATTAAAAGTTCAGAGATGATATTGCATAGTGATATTACATATTGAATTAACGTTCAGACGTCACATCATATAAATTAAAAATTTAATAATCACGTTGCAACCTCTTTCTTCAACTATGCCATTCTTTTTATCTTTCTTATTGATTTACACATATAATGACATGTGAATATCAAATATTGAACTAATGTTCAAACGTCACAACACATAAATTAAAAATTCAATGATCACGTTGAAACCTCTTTCTTCAATTATGGCATTCTTTTTCTTTTTATTGATTTACATATATAATGACGTGTGGAACTTAAGACTTCTCTTTTTTGATCAAAATGCTTTGTTGAAAGGCATGAAAATTTGAGTTGCTTAATACTTATCAGATTAATCGGTTCAAGTGATGGCAGTTCATCTAACAGATTTGTATTGCTAATGCCTTGATTGGATTGATGGATCATCATATTCTAATAACTCAGAAAGTTCTTTGAATTGAAACAAATAAAGAAATGTGTGAAGAAGAGGAAGCTTGGATGGATGCTTACAGAAGTTCAATCTTTCACGTTCTCTCCTGAAGCTCTAAAGTAGCTTCATAAGGCTTAAACCACTATTTTAACGATTTCTGCATTTGCATGTCATTGGCCGGACTTGTTGACTTAGGCTGATGTCTCATAATAGAATTTATTCCATCTATGAAATCGCACAACATAATTTCCATCTTATACAGCAAAGCAAAATCATGGTGATGCCTCTCTAGATTGAGAAAACAAATACAATTAGCTAAGTGCTCTTCAAGCAAAGTCGTCGGTCCAGCATGTTCGATTTGGCTTCAAAAGACCGTGACCATGGTGATGCAAAGTTGCAATAGGTACTTCGCTCCAGGCTCTCCTGTCGTACCTCCAAATAAGATTAGAAAGTTGCAACAAGATCAGTTTGTTTCTTATCCTATTAAACTCTAGAGTTGATTTCGAGTTCCACACTCATCTTTTGATTTTGCTTTGTCTTCTTCCAATAATACTGTCACAATTCACTTGATGCCATGGTCAAGCCGGAGCCAAGACCAAATTGCTGGGATGCCACTACCACCATCATGGGTTATCACTAAGGCTCCATTTGTTTTACAAAGAAAAACTTTCAGGAAAATATTTTTCGAATTTTCTGATATTTGTTTCACAGAAAATGAACCGATCGGGGAGAACATTTTCCATCAATAACAAAAAAATCTTCTAAAATAGAGGAAAATGTTTTACTCATTCTCTCTAATCTCATATCGTTGTTCTGTTTGAAAGAACAAGAATCCGCTTCCTTCAATGCCACCTCCCACTTTTGGCGTACTTCTTTATGAGACCTATAGCGGTGGAAGTTCGCTCATAAAAGAGCATTATTCAACCTTGTCAAGTGAAAAAAGAGAATTCAAAACCCGAAGCGAAGTACCATTTTCTTCTTAGAATGTAAGCTCTATTGTCACAATAAATGACAGGTGACTGGGCAAGACAAATAGGGAAGGAAGATACTCAACCAGAGAGAAAGGTAGAACCAAAGGAAGGCTTCTTTGATTTAATTGAATGGTGTGAACATGTTATCTAATCAGTTTCCATCGTAGAGCCAGTTGCTTCCCAAGGTCATGGAAAGGTATCGAAAGAGACTGTGGCTAAGAAAGAGACTGTTCATGGGATAGATCTAGTTGTGGTTGTTCAGGTTGAAGTGAGATGATCAGTCGCATGCTTGGTGGAGCCGGGGTAGGTCTTTACTTTCTTTTTTCATTATGCACGCAGAGGGTATGTATGCCGGAAAGTAAGGTTCGGTCTCCACAATCTATTTTCGTAATCTTTTCTAGTTGGGAACCACCTTTACCCCACTGGTAGGATGACCAAGAACTGATTCTGCCACAACCTTCACTATTCTTTCCTTTTACCTATAAAGCTCGATCCTTCCTTTCTCAAAAAAGGCCATTAAAGAAAGTGGATGGAGAGTAAGGATACAAACAAATAGCTCTTGCTTGAAATAGAGAGAAGAGAGAATGATTTTGATAACGATTGCTTTAATGAAATGATTGAAGTTTGGATTTCGTTGAACCAATATGTCTTGTTCCCTCAACTAAATGGGATAAAGTTACTTTTCTAAACAAATAGATAGAATAAGGCCCGTGTGAGATGGATCGCTTAGTATAATTCCCAAAGTATCCACTAGGACAATAAAATATAGGAAAGGGTAAGGGAAATGAAAGGTAATGTTGATTGAATGGTCTGATAAGCTACTAGTTCTTCAATTGATAAATAGTTAATGGACCGCAAGGGCAGGTTAGCCACCCGAGAGAAGCACCAAACGAAATATATAGATTGGAAGGAGAGCTGCTCCTACCTAATAGCAAGATAGAGGTCTTAGCCCAATATAGACGAAAGAATCAGTCAACTAGTTGTAACCCCTACAAGTAGATAATTGAAGAAGTTGGTTCAGTGAGGCTTTTTCAAATTGTCATTCTTGAATTGCATTTCCCAGTGAAAGAGGTTGGTTTATTTAAATCCAATTTCTATAGTTGAAAAATGAGTATGACAGGAATCGATCTTTCTAGAGGTACTTGCTCCACCCCGAATTCGTAACCTCTTCAACAACCTTTCCCTTCGACCACACAACCGGTGAAATTTTGCCTCTGATTGGAGGAGTGAAAGAACCCCAAAGAACAAGTGAATACGATGGTTGTAGTTGAGAAGGTTATGCCTGCTCTAGATTGCAAAAAATAAATACAATACCCAAAAGAGGAGATTGTTTGCCCTTTCGGGCTACTTTCTATGAATGAGAGTGGTGAGATGCTATTCTTATTCTTTAAGTTCACGAAAGACTAAAACGGATTGTATTGACATAGAGAGCGCCCTAGATGTTGAACCACATTCAGAAGAGCATACCTGCTCACTCTTGTTGGAGCCTTCTTCTCCAAAGAGATGCACTTCTAGGGGAGTGGGGGCTCTCTATCAGGATTCTGGAGATTCGGGGAGAAGATGTTAGACTAGTCTAAAGACAGAGTTTAGTCAAAATTAGTTTACATCCATCACATCGTATGGAATGAAAGAAAAAAGGTTAAATACATACGTCGGCAACGGTGCGATCTTCAAAGCGAACCAAATGTATCAAGGAAATGGAAAGAAGAATTCTTAATTAGAACCAGCATTTTCTAGTGGTAAGGCTTCTTTCAAAGGTACAGACCGAGGAAGGTAGTGAAAAACGCAGATAGCTGCGAAGGATGAGGCAATCTCAAATTGTTCATGTTCAAACACAGCCTTTTGTTCATCACCTGTTGAGAAGGCTATAGAAGAGGTAGCATTCATAGACCAAAGCAAAGCCTACAAGGGATTCTTCATAGCATAGCAAGAAGGAAGGGCGTGCTCAATATCTAAGGACTAGTAGAAGCAATAAAGATTGCAATGTAGGTGCTTCACCGTGAGGCAATGAAGATTGAAGTAGATAGGATGTTGAGATTGAGGCCTCGAAAATGCCCTTTCCTTTGGAGTTGGGGCTCCAAATTTGACTTTATTGTGCCTAGAAGCTCAGTCACGTGACGAGTCAATCAGCAGGCGGTGGAGCAATGAATTTCATTTCCGCACATCTTAGAATTTCCCCCATTGACGGTCGTGGCCGAGAAGCCTAGTTTGAACATTCTTGCTACAGCTACTAGGGTCATGGTGGTTACTAACCTCTCTTCTTCCTTTTTTTTCTTTTTTTAAAATTCAAATTTTAATTATTTTATTTTTCTTTTAATTTTTTCACTTTCTTCTTCAATCGGTTGCCAACCCAACCGAGCCTTGAGCTCGCCGGTTTCGAGCCTCACCACTTACCGAATTGCCGAGCAGTCGGCGAGTGACAAGCTCCAGCTCGCCAGATCACATGAGCTCAAGGCTCGTCGTCAACCGCTAACTAGCCAATTTGGTGAGTCGCTAGTTCCCTAGCTCTGGCGAAGCTCGAGCTTGTTTGGATTGGCCGACCCCTGAGCTCACCAACCCATGTCTAGGTCAGTCGGTGGGCATCCTACCATCACCAAGGCACACGGTGGGGGAGGAAGGAGCAAGAAGAAGGAGGAGGAGGAAGCCGCAAGAGGAAGGAGCATGAAGAAGGAGGAAGGAAAAGAAAAGGAAAAAGAACAAATAAAAATTTGATTTGTTTAAATAAAAATAATTGAAAATTCAATTTTAAAAAAATTAAATTACATTGGTAATTTTTCTCAGAAAATCAAATTAGGTATTGAACAGTGAAAAATATTTTCCATTTCATTTTTAGGCTTCAACTGAACACTGCAAAATATCATCATTTTCCTGGAAAATGATTTCCTGAAAAACATTTTCTAAAAATGTGATATTTTCCACGAAACAAATGGAGCCTAAATGTCATTGTGAGTAATCTCACCTAGGTGTTTAGATCATATTATGTTTTATTTCGTGTTTACGTTGCACATAATTTACATATGTCACATTTCACAAGAATAAAAAAATCATTCATTGCACATTTTAGACCTCTGTTATATATTAGATTTGCATATTAGTGCCATCTTGAACATAACAACATGTAGATTACTTGGGTGTTTTAGATTTAGGAAATCGCCACTTGAAGATTTGCCTTTTTGGAATATTTCTTCTTTGCATGTCCAATTGTGTTCATCTTTGCATCTTCAAGCATATTTTTTATTTGCATATTTCTAAATATTGAGGTATGATTTGAATCATTAATTGCTATGTTAGAAAAAATTAGAAGTTCCATGGCTACATGTCTTTCCCAATTGTTCATTTTCGTGAAACGAACACCCGAAATTCTAGAAAAAGTTTCATTAAAAGTTATTTTTCATGAAACGAATCTAAATCTAAGCTTTGTTGTCACTGATTTCCGGTTGCAAAATACCCGTTGCCTATTTATGCCGATGGTTCTCCGCCAAGCGAACCCGCCAATCGTTCTCCACCACAAACAAACGCAGCGTGAATAACAGATTCAAAGGGTATATGTAGCACCCGTCTTCTCATTCTGAAAGGTCTCACAACTTATCACCTTTTTTAGAAGAGAGTGGATTACCCCGTGCAGCAGAAAGAAAGTTATGGAGACCAAGCTCGATGATAAGCGGAATGCATGGATCGAAGAGTTTGGGCTTACGCTGTTGCTCGTTGCTGGTATCATGGCAAAGAGTTCTGCTCAAGTGGCTAACAACCCTCCCCTGCCCGTTGTGCTCGGTAAGAACGGGGTTGAATACTCGCAATATGCGTTGATCAATACTGTGTGCTTCTTGTCTTCCCTTACAGTCATGGGGATTCTAGCCGGGGGGATCAATCGGAGTCGGTTTCTGTACTATCTCGTCAAGACTCTCATGCTAATCATCATAGCTTGCAATGGCATCACCTTCTTCTTGGCCTCAAAAGCCATGAAAGCAACGCCTCACGAAGCTTCTGCCTTGATGTCGAATCCGCAAGTTCAGTTCTCCTGAGTGTGCGTTGCAGCAGTTGCCCGGTTTGCTTTGCATCCGCACATGTAATGAGATATATGAAATAAGAGTGAGAAACATATATGTAATAAGCTTCTGCCTTAAAGAAGAAATTGTTTCTCAGTATCATTCCGTCTCCTTTCAGTTCAAGTTCCCCTGTTTTCCCCTGTTTTTTTTTTTTTTTTTTTTTTTGCTTTTGCTTTTAACTTGACTTCTTGAGTTGATGAATCCTGTGACTGCAGTTATGATTTCAAAGTTAACAATTGTTCAATATCTGTTCTAGACTAGGGCACACCGAATGGGTTTAGTTATGGAGTTTAAGAATGAAGGCCGCAGAGTTGCACCGACTTCCACTTCGAATGTTTGGTTCGTTCTCCAGTGCAAGGATAGGAAAGATGTGGAATGACAAAAGCTGTTGTCCTGTCTCCTCTCCTTGACGTGCTTCCTTCATGTGAGTTCTTCACATGGGAATCGGATGTGGTTCCGGAATCCGCGAGTGAGTAAAAATGTCGAAAGACCACGCGCTGTAGGCCATCCGCTGGGCTCAGGTACACACGCCACAGTACATACATAGCCCCATTCCCCTGCCGAGTGCCAAACCGGCACGCCTCTGGATGGTCGGGGTGAGCCTCTCTGCTCACCATCGTGATTCGAAACGAAAGAGGCAGTCGGATGCCGCCATATGAACTCCAGACGATGGACCCAAATTCACGTCGCTCTGTTTGATTTATCATCACATTGGTGTTTGTTGACTAAACTTATACATATATATACGACGGCTAGTTAGTTAAGTAGTCTTTATTTCTCTCCACAACCTTCTTTTCTATATTTCGACAGAGCCCTAACGATTTGCTTCCATCAAGCTTAATAATTCATTCCTTTTTCCACTTCCGACATGTCGCTCTTTCTTCCCTACTTTCTTGGGCTTTCATTTCCATATGAAGTTTGAAGGTGGCCATCTCTTTAATGCGCATTTAGCTGTTTTGCTGCATACGGAACGGGACTGGTGATTGGTGAAAAACAGAGCCCAAAGAAAGAGCTCCAAAAAGGTGATATCAGAGTTCTCAAAGTATGAAACCAGTTGATCCTTGTCTATTAGATCGAACAAAGTTTATTTCGAGGTCGAGTCTCCTGTAAGTGGGGTAGGTGCTGAACTCGCGCGAGATGACCCTGGAGCCGAAGTAGGCTCCCGCCGGATCTAGCAGACCGACGACCGTGGACGTGTACTCCCGGTTGCCCATCTTCTACACGCGCATTTCGAGCATGTCGCCGGCTCGCCGTAGGAACTCGCACGCGAACGGCCTCAGTCTGGTCACTAGGGGCAAATCTTGGAGCAGGAAAAGCGTCCCGTTTAGCGGAGATCTGTAGCATCCGACGGGCATTGCTCTTCCGGCCGTAGCGACTCCTGAGGATCTCGCCGCAGTCGGGAGGACGGTGACGTGACTGCATGCCGCCGCGGATGATCTGGGTTCCGAGCCTTGTCCCGAACCCGACGGCCGCCGTTCCTCATCAAGCCTGTGACCACCGCTGCCCAGGTGAGAGTGGATCGAATGCAACTTCTGCTTGAGGTACGACGAAACGGAGCGGTAGGAGCATTCAGGCAGAAACGTCGATAAGAGAGGGGGAGTAAACTATAATTTCTTTCCCCCATACCAGAGAGAGAGGTTGCGTTGCGTGTTGGCTGTACACGAGCCAGAGCCAAAACAAGGATAGGTTTTCTCGTTGTGTTGGTCCTTTTCATTCTTCCCCCTGATTTTCTTTCTTCTTTCCTTGAGATCTGGCTTTTGGTTTTCGATGAGTTTTCTCGGGAAAATGAAATCTTCTTATCTTACAACTGGCACATCTTCACATGGGTTTTTTACTCCATGGTCCGAAATCGAATAAATCTTTTAAAAGAACTTATTGTTTGGCTAAGAACAAGTTGATATAAAAGGCAAACAAAAGAAATATTCTACAAGTGGGGAGAGAGATTTCTTCTTTTTAAGTGCTCGTGTCAAATTAATTCTCTTGTAATCCATCTTCTGAAATCAACATATTTTCTCCATTTTAACCTGTAGCTTAATTAAGTTTAGGGGCAAATTCACTTGCTTTCTAGGAAAATCTTATCAGGGTGTATATAAAGGAGCTGCCCGACAATCTCACTGAAATTTCCTTACATGGTACATGTGCCCGTGCATTGTTGTGCCTACTCCATGCAAGAGCTATGGGTCGTACGTGCACTATGCACATGTCGTGCGGATTACATCAGTTACATCATACGTTAATCCTCATTCGGAACTAGCTTTTATTGGAATTATTTCGAGCAAACATATATGTCAAGATAAATAATAATTACTTGGGCCAAGACATGTGGGCAACATTTTCTATCTAAAATAGTTTATTGACTTCTATGCTCCAATGCATAATGACCTGATTAAGTTAGTGATTGGCTAACTCTTTTCTGCAAAAAAGCTGTGAATCAAAGAGTTTTGCTTCAGCTGAATTATATTATTAAGACAATTGGGTGAAGTATTACCTTCACGAAGGGCACGCGCACAAGGAGTCATCTCATTGTCTTTTGTATTCAGGTTGTGAATCTCTAACTCCTCGTCTTCGGATATCTCCTGCAGAAGCTGCACCAGCTTATCTGATGGGCCATTTTAACATACAAGGATGCAGAGCCACAACGACGACAGCCATCCTGCCATCTCAGGCACACGTGAAAACCAGAGGTCCTCCCTTCAATCACCTGAATGAACAGCAGCAATATAAATATAAATATATAGAGAGAGAGACACACACACACACACACAATAAAGGATTGGCAGAGAGGTAAATATCATCCTGCTCCATGAATAATATTTGCAGAAAACTAATCCAGAGTAACTTAAAAAGAAAATAGTTTGCTGAGTGACCAGTGTCTCTCATAGCCATCCTCCTTTTGTTCAGGCTTCTCTTTAGGCTTTTGTTTTCCTGCCAGCCTTGATTATGGTTTCCAGTTAGCTACTTTCAAAGACAGACCCAATAACTCAGCAATGCCTATCGCCATAGCTCCTACTTTCTTAACATATGGAAAAGTTTTCTCCTCAAAGTGGTGAGACAACCACAATTTCATCGTGTAATAAGCACATAAGAAAATATTATCATAATAAAACCAGAAACCAACTATGTCATGCATTCAACTATCAAATCATCAACAGTTGATAACCTGTTGGAGACTAGTATAAACACCTAGAGGGGGGGTGAATAGATGTAGAGGAATTTTATACGCAAGCAATAACAATCTTCAAACAGAAATTAAATAGAGAGAGTAGAGAAGATTGCAAACACAGTTTATAGTGGTTCGGCTTTAGACAAGCCTACGTCCACTCTCCGGGCGATCGCCAATAGGCTGGATTTCACTATATGATCAAAGGTGATTACACACTCTTGAGTGTTAGCACTTGGTGATGATATGTCTCACAAAGTCACTCTTTTTGGTAATTCACTAGGATCACTCAATTACGCTCTTTTTCAGACAACTAGTGAAGAATTGAATCAGCCTTGGAATATATTTATCCACCGTAGTCTCCTAGGTCTCATCCTATCCTTATATACTCTCCAAGCCACACTCGACCGTTGGCTCTTTCCGTGAGAGTTCCGTCTTCCCTTTCCCGACAGACTTTATAAGGCAAGTCTTTTTGACCGTTGGAGGTAGATTGGATCCCCTTGGATTCTCGCTCGCCCATACAATCGAATCCGGGCTTCCATAAGTGTTTCATCCTTCTTTGGAAGTTGTCGATGATTGATCTTGTTGATCAATATAAATATGGTAAGTGAAAATCATATGACCGTTGGTGATCGATCCTGTAGTTCCATTCTCGAGTCCGCCTAGATTTTCGATGCAGTACGTTCGGACTTAAAATCTCGATGGTACGGTCGACTTAAATCTCGATGGGTACGGTCGACTTAAATCTCGATCGATAGACTCTTCCGTCTGGTTCATCCAGACTCAGAATCTTTCCATCATCTGCATAGCGGCTTGTGCGTCTTTCACTGAGTTACTCAATAAACACATTAGTAGCCTTTTGATTTATTTTGTCATCTTCAAAACATCATAAGGGATTTTCCTAACATAACCATCAAGAGTTAAAAGCCATATTACTCTCCCCCTTTTGTCAACCTCAAAAAGAATGAGTCGGTTCAAAACAGGTTTCTAAAACAAGATGTTTTTAAGAAGTTTTCTTGTTTGGGGTCCGAACAAGGGTGAAATCCTCCATATTCGATGCAGACTTCTCAATTCTGTCAATATATTGATTGATCGTCTTCTCAAGAGTTTCCAGTCGGTTTGTGAAGGAGGTTTCCATTTTTATCTGCCGATCCTTGATCTCAGTTAGAAGTGCCAAGATCTTCGATAATCGGCATTCCCAGACGAAGCTTCGGTATTTGAATTTCAATATTTTCAGAAAAATGCTCCCCCGAATTGATGCTTCATTCTGTCCTTGTTGCCCTTCCTTTTCCCTTTTTTTATCTCCCTCTTCTTCTTCTTCTTTCGTTTCCTCTTCTTCTTGATCTTCTTCTTCTGGATCTTCTTCTGGATCTTCTTCTGGATCTTCTTCTGGATTGTCCGCCAATTCAAATACATCATTCTTCTCATGTTCTGTGTTGAGAATGTTTTCTGCGTTTGTTTCTGCTTCTGGTTCTGATATTCTCTGAGAAGTTTGACGCATATTTGCCAGAATTACGGAGATGCTTTCTTCTTCTTCTTCTTCATCGACCAGTAGAAGTTGTCTTCTCTTTTTAGAACTTGGCTCGAGTGCTAATTCTTTACCTTTTCTTTTTTTGCTGTCTCTCGCTCTAGCCAATTCCTTTTCTTTTCGTCTCCAAGTCTCTCGCAACGTCCTTCAATCTCATCTTGTTGATCATCTTCATGTCAATAGCCATTGTGGGAAGAGTTTTAGTGCTGAATTTACTGGGTATGTCTATTTTTAGTTGCTCAAAAATCCTTGTCACTAAAGCTCCATAGGGTAGCTGTCCTTTCTCCTTCGACACCGTCCGATACATGTGCAGTAATATTGTGTGAGGCAGTGAGAACAGTACTCCCTTTTCAATAGCCCACATTAATTTGGCCTCAAATTTAGATACATCAGTCTTTGATGAGGCTTTTGGACGAATACAGCTGATAATAATCTTATGCAAAATAGTTCTTGCGAGAAGTTAGAAGAGGATAAGTGATAGTGGCCCTTACGGACTTTGTAAGAAACTTACAAACTGTTTCATAGGAGACGTCTATTGGCCTGAATGCTCCTCTTTCAACTTTTATAATGTCGCCCAGTGTATGTACTAACATCATAGAACCTGTCATTCACACCGAATTGCATTCGATCCGGAGAAAGAAATGTCAAATTTGAGTAAAAATATGCTGTTAATTCGGGATAAACAGGCAGCGAAATAAATGCAAAATTGGTCCATCTGCAATTTTTCAAGGCATTCCCAGATTTACTTCAGCAGCATCCAAATAATCAAAATCCACAATTCTGTGGTTCATGATTCCACGATCCATCAGTCTGTTGAAGAAGGTTTTATGTTCTCTGGATCGAAATAATTTCCCAGTTGTATTTCGAACTACTGCAGCTATACCCATTCTAACTTCAAAATTTTTGTATATGTTCTCATCATCATCCTTCATACTATCTTTGCTTTTCCCTTTATCACTCACTTGTTCTGTACGAATGGCCGGTGAGTCTGTGGCCTGTACCGCTTGTATGAGCCTGAGTTCATTTGCATATCCTTCCTTTCTCAAGAAGAACAACTTGACATCATCTCTAACATTTCTCTGAACTAATTTCTCATATCTCCTCAATATTACATGAGGGCTTTCAGTCGGTGTGGGTAGAGTTAGTCCAGACGTACCTCTCCGTGAGCAATGTCGTTCTTCAGATTGTGAGATGATGGCTCTTGAAGATTCTTCAGGATCATTTTGAGAAGAGACTCTTGGAGAATGTCCTTGAGTATCTTCGAAAGTCTCGTGTGAGATCAAAATGCGTCTGTCCTCTGTCGACTCTTCTTCCTCCTTGCCCAAAGAATCTGTTTGATCTCCTTCTTGGGGATGAAGATCTTGATCGGATACGGAGGATCTCGAGGCCATGTTCGAAGAGATTTGGTTTTGGAGAAGATTGAGATCGATTTAGAAAGAGTTTTTCTCTGTTAGGGTTTTCTAACGTTCTAAAGGATTAAAAGAAATCCCGACTTTAGACGTTTTTATACCCCCCCCGTTAGAAGAACAAATGAACAATCGCGATTCAAAGCAAATTAAAATGGCAGTTATTTTAAACTTAAGAATATTCAATAAACATATGCCAAAAATATACAAATCAATCATGCAGATTAAAGGAACTTACCAAAGATTGGCCAGTTAGAATTAAGGAAATAACATACCTTCCCAAAATACCATAATTTCCTTTTTCAATAGTCTCGTCTGCCCGGACGATTCCTTTTCTCGACTTTGTTCTGCTCTTATAGGATTTATAAAAAAGGGTTAATAATATTTAATCTCTCACATATAGAATCGAATGTACCTTTGTCCAGCGGCTTTGTGAAGATATCAGCTAATTGATTCTTAGAATCAATAAATTCCACATATATATCTCCATTTTGCACATGAAGTGATGTTTGATTTCAATGTGTTTTGCTCTGGAATGTAGAATTGGATTCTTGGTGAGGTTTATAGCACTCGTATTATCACATCTTATTTCAGTGCAAGCTTCTTCCTTTCCATAATCCAATAGTTGATGTTTCATCCATAAAATCGTGAGCAAAGCGGCTTCCAAGAGCAACATATTCTCGCCTCTGCAGTTGATAGAGCCACTGTGTTCTGCTTTTTAAAAGACCATGATACCAATATTTGTCCAAGTAACTGGCATGTTCCAGATGTACTCTTCTTGTCTACTTTACATCCTGCTAAGTCAGCATCTGAGTAGCCAATGAGAGTAAAGTCTGTTTCTTTAGGGAGCCACAGACCTAGAGATGGATAAGTAGCTATGTACTTAATAATACGTTTTACTGCTGTAAGATGAGATTCTCTTGGATCTGCTTGAAAACGAGCACATACACATACACCGTATATAATGTCCGGTCCGGATGCGGTAAGATAGAGAAGAGACCCAATCATACTTCTATAAGATTTCGATCAACTTTCTTTCCCCGATTCATCCCTGATCGAGTTTAATGGAAGTTGACATTGGAGTTTCGGTCTTCTTGCAGTTTTCCATTCCAAACTTCTTAACCAAATCTTTGGAATATTTCTCTTGATGAATGAATGTTCCTCGTTTTGATTGGTTAATCTGAAGTCCTAGGAAAAAAGTAAGTTCTCCCATCATGCTCATCTCGAATTCCTCCTGCATAAACTTTGAGAAGTTCTTGCACAAACTTTCATTAGAAGAACCAAAAATAATATCATCTACATAAATTTGTACTAAAATGATGTCCTTACCTGCTTTCTTGATAAATAAAGTTGTATCAACCATACCTTTCTTGAAGTTGTTGTCTAATAAGAACTTACCGAGTCGTTCATACCAGGCTCGAGGTGCTTGTTTCGGTCCATACGGGGCCTTTTTTCGCCTGAAAACATGATCTCGGCTTTCTTGTTTCCTCAAACCCAGGTGGTTGTTCCACATAGACTTCTTCCTTGATGAACCCATTTAGAAAGGCGCTCTTTACATCCATTTGAAATAGTTTGAAATTCTAATAACAAGCATAGGCAAGTAAAAGTCTGATTGCTTCTAATCTTGCCACTGGAGTATAGGTTTCATCATAATCTATTCCCTCAGATTGGGAATAACCTTTTGCCACAAGTCTTGCCTTATTTCTGGTGACTTTTCCAAGTTCATTTACTTTGTTTCTGAAGACCCATTTGGTACCAATAATTGTCCGTCCTTTTGGTTTAGGAACTAATTCCCATACATCGTTTCTCTTGAACTGTTGAAGCTCCTCTTGCATTGCCTCTATCCAGCTTTCATTTTCCAGAGCTTCATTAATACCTTTGGGTTCAATTTCAGAAATAAGTGCAACAATACTTGTATCCTTTTTGTTCCTTGATCTGGTTTGAATCCCTTCGTTGATATTTCCGATCACAAGCTCTTTGGGGTGACTAGACTTATGCTTCCAGCTTTACTTCGAACTTCAGCATTATCAGAATCTTCTGTGGATGCAGAAATATTAGGCTAAATTGATTCTTCTTCATGAATTCCTTCTTTGACTATTTCCTGAGAAGATTCTGCTTTGTTGAAACCTGATCTTTCAGGTACAACATCTGGTACTGGTTCTTCATGCACCTTTGTAACACTTTGTTTTGGAACTTCGCCTCCGAAACTTTACATTCATGGATTCTTCCACTGTCTCGAATGTTTTTATTGAACACTCTATATGCTTTGCTAGAGTTTGAATAGCCCAGAAAAATACCTTCATCTGACCTTTCTTCAAACTTACTAGGTTGACGATTAACATTTTTAAGAATATAGCAAGGACAACCAAAAATTCGAAAGTATGAACAATAGGTTTTCTTTCTTTCAAAATCTCATAGGGAGTTTTCTCAAGTATAGGTCTAAGAAAAATTCTATTAATAATATGACAGAAGTAGAAACCGCCGCCCCTGTAACCGAGTTGCCACCTTGCTTTCTATGAGCAATGTTCGCCATTTCCTGCAGAGATCTATTCTTTCTCTCCACAACTCCATTTTGTTCTTGAGTGTAGGGAGATGAAAAAGTATGCTGTATACCATTTTTATCACAAAAGTCTGAAAAGTCTTGATTCTCAAATTCTCTCCCATGATCTGTTTTGATACTTGAAATAGAGTAACCTTTTTCATTTTGAACCTTCTTTGCAAATGTTGAGAAAAATGAGAATGTATCTCCTTTATTTTCAAGAAAAATATCCATGTAAATCGAGAGTAATCGTCTACAATCACAAGACAAGATTTTACCTCCGATGCTATAGGTTACGTAGGTCCAAACAAATCCATGTGAAGAAGTCAGAACACACGGTTAGTGGATATATGCTTTTTAGATTTGAAAGAACTTCTTACCTGTTTTCCCAGTGTGCATGCAGAACAAAGTTCTGTTTTCTTGTAATTTAGTGAAGGCAAGCCACGAACAAGCCTTTTTTGGCAAGCTTGGAAATTTGTTTCATGCTGACATGTCCAAGTTTACGGTGCCACAAATCTGCTTCATCTTGACTGATAAAAGACATTTTGTAGTGTCTACATTTATATCCGGAAGATAAATGTTTCCATGTCTTCGTCCGGTAAAAAAGTCCGTGAAGAGTCAATGCTTGTTCCGAACATAAGTTCTCTTTGAAGTTTATTCTGAAACCAGCACCACATAACTAGCTGATGCTCAGAAGATTGTAGTTTAATCCTTTGACTAGAGAAACGGTGTTGATGATTAGGCTGCCAATCTTGACAGTTCCTAGTCCTATAATGTTTCCTTTAGTATTTCCTCCAAAAGAAACTGTTCCTCCCTTAATTTTCTCAAATTCAATGAACATCTTTGAATCTCCAGTCATGTGTCTCGAGCATCCACCGTCCAAGTACCATTTCTTCTTTCTTTTGAAGCTTACCCGCAATGTTTACAAGAACTCATTTTTTCTTTGGTACCCAAATTTTCTTGGGTCCATTATAGTTAGTAGTATAAGCTTTTTCTATCCAATTCTTTTGAACAGTCTCCGACTTTAGGACATTTGTTTTCAAAATGTTCTTTTTCTCCACAATTAGAACATTTAAGGTTATTCTTACCAATGGGTTTAACAAAATTATTTTTGAAATGATTTTTGTAAGCTTGTCGAGGAAGTCTCTGTCTAATTCTTTCCTTAACTTTAGGAAAATCAATCAAGGAATCATTTTCTTTATAAAAGCCAAGTCCCGACTTGTCATAATAAGGAATTTGAATAGAAAGAATATGCTGAAGGGTTTTTGATCCTTTTGAGAATTTTGTGGTAATATCTAAAAATTCCTTTTTGAAAACATTATTCTCTTTTTGCAAAGAATCTTGATTTTCCTTAGCTTTCAAAAGATCCTTTTGATAGATTCATTTTCATTTAAAAGAACCTCTCGATTTTCCTTTATTTCCAAAAATTCCTTTTTGAAATCCTCCAAATTTTCCTTCAAAAAATCGTTCGTTTAATCAACTTGTAATTTTCCTTTTTTAATGTGGAGATCCTTTTCAAAGTAGTTTTTAGATTAGAACAAAGCTCATTTATATAATCTGAAACTTCTAAAGGAATATCGAAATGATTTACCTCGATTTCTCTGCGAGTCGAGTCCGATTCGAATCAATCAATGAGCCATAAGACAAATGTTTCCATATTCGTCTTCACTATCCTCAACTTCTCAGATCGCTCCATGTTTCGGCTTTGAGAGCCTTCTTGTATTTTTCAAACTTTCCTTTGTTCTTTTTGAGTCTGGGACAATTCTGTTTAATGTGCCCCTTTTTCTTACACTCAAAACAAATTACCTCTTTGGCATAATCATCATCGTCATCAGACCTGCGTTGTCCAGACTGTCTGCTTTGTTTTCTGTTGTTGAATTTCCTGCCTTTTCTGTTTAGTTTCTTTACCTTTTTGATCAGCAATGCTAGTTCCTCATCATCTAGCTCTTCTTCAGAATCTGTATCATCAGAATCAGTATTAAACTTAAGAGCAATAGACTTTTTACCTCTGGATTCCACTTCCTCGTTCATTTGTTCTGCCTCATAGGACTGCAGAGTGCCTACAAGCTCATCAACTGTTAGTGGTGAAATCCGCAGAGTTTCTCTGATAGATGTCTTCACATTGTTCCATTCTTTTGACAGTCCTCTCATAAGTTTGTTAACTTTCATTGGTCCAGGAACAGGCTGTCCTTGATATGCCAAACCGTTTACAATTTCGTAAAGCGACTCGAACATATCTCCTATTGACTCTCCCTGTTTCATCTTGAAGGACTCGTATTGACCAAGTAAAATATTTACTTTGGTCTCCTTGACACGATCGCTTCCTTCATATGTCACATGTAGTCTATCCCATACTTCCTTCGTGTATCACAAGAAGATATACGATTATATTCATTAGGTGATAAAGCACAATATAGGGAGTAAATAGCCTTTGCATCAAGAGTTTGTCTCTTTGTTATCTCTTCTGGAGAGAGAGTGGCTGATGATTCTGTTTCTTTCTCATCAGTATTCTTTGAAGTCTTTCTGATGTTATCAGTGGGCTCGATTCCCCTCTCAACCACATCCCATTCCAGTGGATCTTTCGACCTGAGAAAAGCTTTCATTTTATTCTTCCAAATATTGTAATCCTTGCCATCGAAGTATGGTGGACGAGTGTTGCTCTGCCCTTCAATTAAACCTGGTGCAAGAATACTAGCCATAGAGGATCTTTAACTCAGAAGTAACAAACACTTCAAAAATTGAGCACGAGGCTCTGATACCAATTGATGTTACTAGTATATGCACCTAGAGGGGGGGTGAATAGGTGTTGAGGAATTTTACTCGCAGATAATATCAATTTATTGCAATCCACAAACAGAAAGTAAATAGAGAGAATTAGAGAAGATTGCAAACACTGATTATAGTGGTTCGGCTTTAGACAAGCCTACGTCCACTCTCCGGCGACCAGCCAATCGGCTGTATTTCACTATATGATCAACGGTGATTACACACTTCCGAGTGTTTATACTTGGTGAAAATCTGTCTCACTAAGTCACTCTCTTTGTAATACACGAGATCACTCAAATACGCTCTATGAACAACAGTTGAAGAACGGAATCAGCTTTGGAATGATGTTCATCTTATCTGCCCCCTAAGTCTCAACCTATCCTTAAATACTCTCCAAGCCACATTCGACCGTTGACTCTTTCCGTGAGAGTTCCGTCTTTCCTTTCCCCGGACAGACTTTATAAGGCAAGTCTTTTTGACCGTTGAGAGTAGATCGGATCCCCTTAGATTCTGTTCGCCCATACAATCGAACTGGGCTTCCATAAGTGCTCTATTCTTCTTTGGAAGTTGTCCACTAATTGATCCTCGTAAATCGATTAACATAACAGAATCAACATGAATAAAGTAAGTGAAATACTCTACCGTTGGTAATCTTATCTTGTAGATACATCTTAAGTTTGACAGACTTAAGTTCTGAGTCTGCTTAGAATTTCAGTCTGGTACGGTCAGACTTTAATTCTTAGTCTGGTAGACTCTTCCGTCTCGGCCGGCGGACTCTAAGGCACCCCAAGCTTTATCTTCTGCTACAAGCAAACTTTAAAGCCTAAGTCTTTCCGAGTTCTTTTCCTTCAAGAGTTTAGTAAGAATCTCATTCATAAAATGTTTTGTAAACATCAAAACTAGGAGTTTCCTCAACACACAGAAACATAGACAGCACCTGATGTTTGGTCTCTAGATCCAAAAGCTCAGCATCATTTCAAGCAGAGCCCTTGGGCATGCCCATTGCTATATTAACAGTTAAGTTTTGACTATAAGCTATGGCAAACCTCAGAAGATAATACATTGATTTTGGGTCTCTGACATTAACTGGTGCAAAACAAAAGTTGAAGCAATCTTCAAGAGATACCCCTGGGACCTTCTCCAACATGTTTGCAACCTTCTTAATATGGTCGTGCCAACATAAGAAGTATGAGCCATCAAGACGGCAATTCTCACCAAATTTCTCGAGTAGCTTGCAGAATGTAACATTGGGAAGTTGGCAAGCAAAGAGCTCAACCTGCTCAAAGAAAGGAAAGAGACCCACCTTCTTAACTTCTTCAAATGGCTGCTTCAAACATTCAATGAGGTGCTCTAAATCATTAAGCTCAAAGGTAGTTGTAAGCCCATCAGGATATCAGCTTCCTCTTCTACCAGCTCTTCCGGCAATCTGCTTTACCTGCGAAGCGTGCACTGGCACCATTTTATCGCTGTTATACTCCAAGAGAGTGGAAAACACAACCCTTCTGATATTCAGATTGAGACCCATCCCCACTGGATCACTTGCAACCAAGGCATCATACTCATTGTCTTGATCCGTAAGCAAGTTAGCTTGGCATCTTCGAGTCTCAGGTGGCATGGCACCATATATGACATGCAAGCAGTGATTGGTGTGCTTCTCAATCACCAATTTAACCTCAAATATTTCCCTCCGAGAAAAAGCAACTACACAATCACCAGATCGAACATTGTGAAGATCCCCGACAAAATCAATTAGTGTTAGAAAAGGATGCCAGTAATTAATGCTGAAATTTAAATGCCCCCTCCTTCTCTCCCTCCGCTTTTTAATTTTCGAAGCTGTCTTTTGGCCTTCTCCTTCGTCGACATGTTAATTTAGACCATAGGATTTACAAAAATTTCATAAAATATAGTTATTTGATGCTGTTTTTTTTATTGTTTGAATAAAAAAATTCCTAACAATAACTAGAAGAATCCCAATGGATAATGGTTGCCGCATGTTTAGTCTAATGTAAATAATTTCATAAAAGAATTTAATATAGTTAATAGTTTATTGACGTGTTGTGCGAGAAAAATTTCGATCAGTGGGCCGCATTCTCAATATCCCTGCAGTCGTATCTAGCAGTTGCGCCGTCATCGTTCCCAACAATCCCGGCAAATCCCGGTCTTCCTTGTGTCATTGTCTCTATCCAAACTTCCCAGTTCAGCACCACCGTCGTTTCTCTCTACCATAATCGATATCATATTTCCAGTCGTCTGTGTCTGGCACTCCTGCGCGGAGGAGCCAATCGGTGGCCCAAAAGAAGCAATAGGTCAAAAGGGCAAAAAGACCAAAGTGGGCGTGCTTGGACTAGGTGGAACATTCAGTGTGCAGCCGGTTCCTTTGGATCTTGTGCAGCACGATCCGCTTTGAAACCAATGTGAAGCCAAGGAAGCGATGGAACGAAAACGGAAAAGACAACTCGGTGAAAGAAGGATCGATCCCCGGCCGAGAGCATAAGTAAGTCCTCACCGTGAACTACTTTCTGTGACGTTGTCCCCCGCCGATGGCCACACCAAGAACCTCCCTTTCATGGCCCCTTGACGACGCAATGTAGGAGAGCGGACAAAAATAGTTGCAACAAAAATTAGTGGTTTTCTTGTTGTTTCCTTTATACGACCCATTCGCTTTTCTTCTTCTTGTTTTTCCCTTTTGGGGTTCTTGTCGGCTGCTTCGACTCATAAATCGCAAGTTCCTTCCGAAGATTTCTCCAAACTTTTCCTCTGTGTCAGATGTTTTCATCCACATCGATTCTCATGAAATAACTTGTTGCTTGTTCTTTCATTACAGAGCAACTCATGCATTAATGGGTCGGGTATAATTGCCCAGACACAGAGAAGACGACCCCCAGCTTATGTGAAGGTCGTTGCTTCCCGCTCAAATCAGGATCAGAAAGGGAGAGCAACCAGCGAACAAAGCGGCAGCATTTTGGTGGAGGGCACATTGAAGGAAATGAAGGACCATACTCCATCTTCGCACGTCAGCGTACTTCTGAATGCCCTTATGATTTTAGGCTCCTAGTAAACATATTTTCTCTTTCTGACATTGTGTCACACCCCAAATCCTAGCCAGAAAGGGGAATGACACGGCCGTCCTTCCTCTCGAAGGACGGAGCCTCTAAGCTCCCAAAAACCTGATCCCAAAAGTCCCCTCATGGCTATCGCTCTCGTATTACTCGTCATTAGCTGAAAAACCTGAAAAGATTGGAAGAATAGAGGGGTGAGCAAACCACAGCTTAGTGAGTAATGTATCTCTTCTAAGCGGATCGAACACCCACTATGCATATTTGCAACAAACCACAACTCTTTTAACCCAATTTCAGAATAAAACAAATATATAATAAAAGGATAAATCATATGTGTTTCAACATAGTTATATTTATGGCAGAAATATTTATTTCACAATAATATCAAAACAAACATCAATGGTCTAATCCATTGATTAATCTCATTAACTCACGCCAATGGTCCATTCCATTAGTTAATCTCATGCCAAATATCAATGGTCTATTCCATTGATTCATCTCAAATAAATCACAACTCGATGGTCCATTCCATCGACTAAACTCAAATCACATGTCAACGGCATAGTCCATTGACCAAACTCATATCACAAATCAATGGTCCACTCCATTGACCAAACTCAGCTCAAATATCCAACCATGGTCACGAATAACGCTACGTGACAAAGCGACCAAGATTCCCCCCTTGGTTAGGTCTCCACTTACTATAAGTTTCGGTGGCTCGCCCACAAGGATATCCTAGACTAGTATGCGCATACTCACAAGCCCCTCATTAGGCTCACAGCGATATTGAGCATCAACACCAATCCATGATAATATTATTCACAAGCCATAAAGCCCAAATTAAAAACCATTTCACAACTCAAGTTTAATAACCAAACCTCAACTTTTCACCATAGCAATTCAAATATCAATGGTCGAGTCCATTGATTAATCTCTATAAAATCACACTTTATAAATCACAATCCATTTCCCCAAAATATTCCAAATTCCACTTCATAAACCAATTCACAAATCATTATATAACTTTTCATATACCATAATTAAAATCAAGGACTCCTCATGAGTCTCTTCTAAAAGGTTTCACAAACCTAAAATATATAATATTTTTTTAACATCGTCCATCAAACAAAATATATATTTCCACCAAATAATTCTCACACTGTTCACATATATCAAAATGTAGTAAATGCTCGATCCAATTTTATGCAACAAATATGCTTATTCATAGCTCATGATATCTCAAATTCATATCATTTTGAAGACATGAATTTATAAATTCTTAGAAAAGATAGCACCACTCACCTTAGAAAGCCTATGCTTAAAATGATAAAAATTACTTGAACCGTCAAGACCCGCAATCCTAATAAATAGGTAAGAAATAATATTAACATTGAGTAAAACGCTATTCTAATTACAACCCAGCTAAATCATACTTATTTGTCGATAAAACAACGCCTACGCGCTAACAAATCGCATATCCAAATGATGTGGAGCTTGAACGTGCAACTTAATCATGCCATAACTTTCTCCACCGAGCTCCGTTTTAAACGTTCTTATAGTCAATAGAAAGCTCTTTCCACGTACTCCAAGACCCCTAATTTAGCCGTCCCAAAATCAAGCCAGAAATCGACAAAATATGGCCCCGAAGTGTTCGACGCGCACTGTTCATCACGCCGGGAAACTTCAAAGTTTTATTCCGAGCAAACCGTAAACTCAAATCAAGATCCGTAAAATCCCACAACTCCACAACATCCTAAACTAGTATTTCTATAAAAATGCGCAGCTCAATGACTCAAAAATCATGCTTCGCCGCTCAAATATCCAATGATTCCGAATTTCAGACCCTAGATGCGAAACTACTCCGATTGAACAAACGAGGGACACGAGCACTTACCGGGCGTTGCAATACCAAGTCGAATAAGCTCAGCGAGGTCCCCGTGGCGCAAAACCCTTCTCTCTTCTTTCTTCCTTCTTCTTCTTCTTTCCCTCTCCCTCTCTTTCTTTCTTTCCCTCTGTTCTGCTCGACATCCCCTTTCTTTCCCTTTTATATTCCTTTTCTTTTTTGTTTTTCTTTCTTTTCCCCTCTCTCTCTCTCTCTCCCGAAATATCTCGGTCCCTCTCGGTTGAAGCTTCCCCCCTTTTTCCCTTTTCTTTTTGACCATTCAACTTTTCTTTCTCTTTTTTTTTTTTGACTGGGTCAAAACCCATATATTACAATCTACCCTCCTTAAAATAAATTTCGTCCTCGAAATTTGTACTTGCCTTGGCTTTCCAACAAATGAGGATATTTGCATTCTCCCTCATCCTCAAGTTTCCAAGTGGCCTCCATTTTAGTGTGGCAAAATCACTTAAATCCCACTCAGTCAATTATGAAAAGCCCGTAGAAGTGAAAGGGAGAATATAGATTAGTGTCCAAGCAAGTACTTCAACTTTAAACATCCTTAATTCCAAGCATCTCAAGAGAAGGGAAGAGTGGGGTTGGGGAGTTACAAGTAATAAGTCCTACTTCATTTACTTCAACTCGCCTCCAGGGAACTACTCAATTGTCCCGCTTTGGCCCCCTTTTTATTGAAGCATCAAAGTAGGACCGCACTAAACAATCTTTTTGCCATTTTATGACAATTTTCTGTAAAAAAGAACTCCACCCCAAAGAAAGTTTCTTTGAGTCCTTTGTACTCTCCATTTAGTGTCCATCACAAATCTTGGCACGCTTTACTTTATAAGTCATGCTCATAATGTATCGTACCACGTCTCTGATCGATTATCCATTCTGATGCAACCATAATCAACTGTCTACTATGGTAAGTTCCATATAATATTGTTCCTTCTTTGTATCCAATTCATCTAGAAATCCCTCATCAAAAGAAGAAAGAACTTGAGAGACAAACCCTGTGAGCATCAATAGCCAATATTCAAAGAGTTGAGAAAATTTGCATCAACTTCAACAATTTCCAGGTGGTATTGAAATATTAGCAAGCGCTACTCAATCTTTGAACTAACGCAACTTTCACCTGTTTTATACAATATGTCAAGCTCAATGGTATCTTCCATTTATCCTAATACACGTCACATTGCATCCCAATCCAACTACTATAACCAGGCTCCTTATTTAGTACAGGTTCGAAGAAAGTATTGCTCACTAGTCGATAAGCCTCAATCTCATCTTTAAGATCAAATGATGCACAAACTTTGCAAGTTTCAATTCTATCATGGAAGTGAGAGACTTAGAACAGATGTGTAAGTAAAGTCATCGATCTTCATAACCTCCATCATCAACTTAGCACTGCTCAGATCTCCACATTTTGCATGCATGTCAACCAACAAACTTTGAATACACGCACTAACTCCATATCCATTCTTAATGATGCAGCAATGCACATTTGTCTTAAAAACATCTGCACAAGTTGTCAATATACTAAGTAAATAATACTCATTGAATTCAATTCCTTATTTCCTCATTTTCTCAAAACACTCCATTGTTCTAGATGCATCACTATTATAAGAAAATATGGTGATCATGGTACTCCAAGTACATGATTACTCATTTCAAAACCATCGCAAAGAGATGCTCTACCTCAAAAATGTTTCTCTTTGGAGAGAACCCCACACAGCACGTGTTTTAGGCACGCCGCTCAAACTAAACTGGGAGGGCTCTTGAACATCCAACTGAATTTGCCACAAGAACTTAAAAGCATCTCTAATAATTATGATATGACTCCATCTACAGAAGTTGCTCCAATATTGAATAGGCACCTGGTGCACGAAGGCACTACCTTCCTCACCTCCCCATCAAGAAGGGACATTGAGAACCCATCATCAAAATATATTGCTTTTAATAAGCATAACCAACTTAAAGATGATTATCAGTAAACTATAATTGCTTGATGTAAGATAAGATATTCACTTCTACATACATAAGGCAAACACATGCAGAATTTTAGGGACCAATAAAGGATCAAATCCACTTGTACGACAATTATGTAGAAGTCTTCACATGAAAAACTAATCTTTGTCTGCCACCATTATTGATGTAAAATATATTGTCAACCACAAATAGATCCCTTCATGAAGTTCTTGATGACAGGAGACTATCAACATCATTCACATTTATTTCCACTGTCCTTTCAACGGAGCCGAAGATTTAGAAGGTACACCATCGAGCAAAATAATCTTTTCGTGAGCAAGAAAATCCTCAATGAAACAAATATGTCCACCACTTTGATATAACACCATAAATAGTTTTCTTGTCTCCGCATTTGATATCACATAACATATACTCTTAATAAATGAATTTACCAAATTGAAAATGTCTTTGTCAGATGAGTACTCAAATATTCCTGATGCCACAATAGAGTAGTTGACCAGCAATAATTGAAATAACACACCGATCATTTCCTTCTACAAAAGATTTTCTTCCTTCCTCAATTCAATCAGAAACATTTAGCTTGGGTGAGATAGTAAAGAACTCCAAACCACACATCTGTTGATTGCAAGAATTATCCAATGTATAAATCCAATTTCCTAAGGAGAAGCATTGTGCGTAGATCCATGTTCACTTTCAAATGAATATGTATCCCGATCTCTTAAAATAATATATCTCAACCCGTTTGAATCAACTCTTCCTTTTTAGCAAACCAAGACAGTAGGAAGTTGTAGTCTCTTTCTCACGCATTACTCCATGGATCAAGTCTTTCTCTCTCTTATCAAAAAAATTCAGTGATCTCAAAGTCTATCTTGAGAAGAGCTGGAGAAATAAGCCTGCCAATCATTCTCCTTTACCACTACTCATTAGCCGGATCATTTAATTCTAGCAATTTCATATAACAGCCATCCACGATATAAAAGATTTCAACTCTATCATTGTTATAGTCAAAAGAACTACCAAAATTCTTCCTGAATTGGCATAAGTGGTAACCATGGTATTCCAAGTACACTTATCTTTGTTGAACATTCCATCAAATAACTTTTGGGCCTCACCAAATTGGCTTTCTTTAGACAAGTTTTCCAGCACCCAATTGGATTTGAAAGTGCTACTAGGCAAACTCCACAAAATTTGTAACTATTTTGCTTCTCCTTTCTCTCTCTTTTTTTTTTTTTTAACCGACTATTTTGGTAACATGCCTCTTGAGTGAAGTGGCTAAAACCCCATAAACATACTCTTTGCTTCAACATTGCTACATCATCACTTTCTAAATTGGACAAATACGAATCAATCACCATTTGAAAATCTCCATCTAATTTAATTTCAGCAATGGGCTAGGGCTCATCCTTTACTCCTTACAAGTTGCAACTTGGACCATAATGTCTATATCATCTCCTTGTCAACAAAGCACCCTGATATCCACAAGATATATCTACGATATCAAATGCAACAACTCAATCGCTCTGTAAGCTCTTACAAAGCGAAGCACGCTTCTGAATCAGAATCAACGGTCACCTACACTCCAAAAGAGATACGTCCTAGTATCTAACATAAGGCAAATTATAAACTAAAACACAACCTCACAACGTCCCATTAAACCTACACCCAAATAGATCACAATCTAGGCTCTGATACCACAAGATGTCACACCCCAAATCCTAGCCAGAAAGGGGAATGACACGGCCGTCCTTCCTCTCGAAGGACGCAGCCTCTAAGCTCCCAAAAACCTGGTCCCAAAAGTCCCCTCATGGCTATCGCTCTCGTATTACTCATCACTAACTGAAAAACCTGAAAAGATTGGAAGAATAGAGGGGTGAGCAAACCACAGCTTAGTGAGTAATGTATCTCTTCTAAGCGGATCGAACACCCACTATGCATATTTGCAACAAACCACAACTCTTTTAATCCAATTTCAGAATAAAACAAATATATAATAAAAGGATAAATCATATGTGTTTCAACATAGTTATATTTATGGCAGAAATATTTATTTCACAATAATATCAAAACAAACATCAATGGTCTAATCCATTGATTAATCTCATTAACTCACGCCAATGGTCCATACCATTAGTTAATCTCATGCCAAATATCAATGGTCTATTCCATTGATTCATCTCAAATAAATCACAACTCGATGGTCCATTTCATCGACTAAACTCAAATCACATGTCAACGGCATAGTCCATTGACCAAACTCATATCACAAATCAATGGTCCACTCCATTGACCAAACTTAGCTCAAATATCCAACCATGGTCACGAATAACGCTACGTGACAAAGCGACCAAGATTCCCCCCCTTGGTTAGGTCTCCACCTACTATAAGCCGGTGGCTCGGGCCCACAAGGATATCCTAGACTAGTATGCGCATACCCACAAGCCCCTCATTAGGCTCACAGCGATATTGAGCATCAACACCAATCCATGATAATATTATTCACAAGCCATAAAGCCCAAATTAAAAACCATTTCACAACTCAAGTTTAATAACCAAACCACAACTTTTCACCATAGCAATTCAAATATCAATGGTCGAGTCCATTGATTAATCTCTATAAAATCACACTTTATAAATCACAATCCATTTCCCCAAAATATTCCAAATTCCACTTCATAAACCAATTCACAAATCATTATATAACTTTTCATATACTATAGTTAAAATCAAGGACTCCTCATGAGTCTCTTCTAAAAGGTTTCACAAACCTAAAATATATAATATTTTTTTAACATCGTCCATCAAACAAAATATATATTTCCACCAAATAATTCTCACACCGTTCACATATATCAAAATGTAGTAAATGCTCGATCCAATTTTATGCAACAAATATGCTTATTCATAGCTCATGATATCTCAAATCCATATCATTTTGAAGACATGAATTTATAAATTCTTAGAAGAGATAGCACCACTTACCTTAGAAAGCCTATGCTTAAAATGATAAAAATTACTTGAACCGTCAAGACCCGCAATCCTAATAAATAGGTAAGAAATAATATTAACATTGAGTAAAACGCTATTCTAATTACAACCCAGCTAAATCATACTTATTTGTCGATAAAACAATGCCTAAGCGCTAACAAATCGCATATCCAAATGATGTGGAGCTTGAACGTGCAACTTAATCATGCCATAACTTTCTCCACCGAGCTCCGTTTTAAACGTTCTTATAGTCAATAGAAAGCTCTTTCCACGTACTCCAAGACCCCTAATTTAGCCGTCCCAAAATCAAGTCAGAAATCGACAAAATATGGCCCCGAAGTGTTCGACGCGCACTGTTCATCATGCGCGGGAAACTTCAAAATTTTATTCGAGCAAACCGTAAACTCAAATCAAGATCCGTAAAATCCCACAACTCCACAACATCCTAAACTAGCATTTCTATAAAAATGCGCAGCTCAATGACTCAAAATCATGCTTCGCCGCTCAAATATCCAATGATTCCGAATTTCAGACCCTAGATGCGAAACTACTCCGATTGAACAAACGAGGGACACGAGCACTTACCGGGCGTTGCAATACCAAGTCGAATAAGCTCAGCGAGGTCCCCGTGGCGCAAAACCCTTCTCTCTTCTTTCTTCCTTCTTCTTCTTCTTTCCCTCTCCCTCTCTTTCTTTCTTTCCCTCTGTTCTGCTCGACATCCCCTTTCTTTCCCTTTTATATTCCTTTTCTTTTTGTTTTTCTTTCTTTTCCCTTCTCTCTCTCTCTCTCCCGAAATATCTCGGTCCCTCTCGGTTGAAGCTTCCCCCCTTTTTCCCTTTTCTTTTTGACCATTCAACTTTTCTTTCTCTTTTTTATTTTTTTTGACTGGGTCAAAACCCATATATTACACATTGTATATTGGTTCTTTTGAGTTATGAATGTCGAAATTCCCCACCCACTTTAATGCAGTGGACCGTCTTGTATTGCTTTCCTTTTACGATGCCATTTGAGTATGCATGATAGTCTGAGAAGTCTATTGATTAGTGATTGCATGGTTTTCAGCAGTCCTAGCTGAAGATTCTTATCATCTTACGAGAATGTGCTGGGATAACTCATGAGGTCTTAAGTTCTTAATTGCTTTCTCTTATCTTAGATTTAATTCGTTCCTTCCTTCCTTTTTAATTACAGTAACCCTTCCAAGTCACTTTTCTGCACTTTGCTGGTCTTTTGACTATAATCATAGTTCCTTCCCGAATGGAAGACTGTTTTACTAGCTTCTCATAGACAATGTTGAGGATCTAGTGCCAGTTGTCAGCACTCCAACGGTTGGTCAAGCTTGCCCAAAATGTGGGAGCATCTTTGGGCTTCCTTAGGGCCTGTTTATTAGCTTGAAAGAAAAGTGAGATTAGCTGTCCATGTCACTTTATTTCGAGGGTTCTTATGTATTCCCGGTGCATATTCGTTGACATTCTGTGAAAGTGTTGAATGGCGGGTTATCTTGTGCTAGGGGGAGGATTCTCGAGGTTTTGAAGAATTGGCCAGAGAGGAGTATTCAGGTTATAGCTGTGACTGATGGTGAGCAGATCTTGGGACTCGGAGATCTTGGTTGCCAGGTATTGACGTATATCTTCTGTCTTTGTGGGGGCAACCCTTGATAAGTTTGGTGGTGGACATGTAACTGAACCAAATCATGAGGTGAACAAAGTCCCTCTCTCTCTCTCTCTCTCTCTCTCTCTCTGAGAATCCAATTACGCTCTCAGGGAATGGAGATACCAGTGGGAAAGCTTTCATTATACACTGCTCTTGGACAAGCCTGTCCTTCAGTAGTAAGTTGCCACTGAATCACAAATTGTCTGAAAAAGATCTCGATCAAAATTTTATCCAACTGGATATAGTTACTTGCTAATGTTAATTGCGACATTGTATCCACTCCTTTTACTTCCACTGAAATAAAAAAGGTTTTTTCCTCCTATTAAATGCAATGCAATCTCAGTGATTTTTATTAAATCGCCTATTAGTTGAAAGTTACCATGCACCTCCTGCACAGTGCTTGCCTATGACCATTGATGTAGGGCCAAACGATGAGTAACTGTTGAACTACAAGTTCTGCATCGGGCTCAGGCAGAGGAGGGCTACTGGACAGGTTTCTAATTTGATTGCTTTCTTTGCCCTACTTGGAGTTTGGTCATCATAATGTGTCGCACTATTTTGCTGAGTGATGCTGGCCTTTCATTTCCGTAGGAGTATGCCAAACATCTACATGAATTCATGGCTGCAATCGCTGCACAACTATAGGGAAGAAGTCCGGATTAGTTGTGTTGCAGAAATAAGCAGTACTAGATGAGCTGGGAAGACTGTTCAGTTCTCTGATTCTGTTAAATGTCTTGCGGTTTGACAACTTTGCGGACCATAATGCATTTGATCTACTCGAGAATTATGGCACGACTGATCTCGTTTTTCAACGACGATATTCAGGTAATGTAGATAACATGATGATAAGGAGGAGTCTGTCGAAAATGCCTTAATACTGTGCTTGTAATTACTTTCCTCTACAGGGAATGGCATAAGTGGTCCTTGCTGGGCTTGTTGCAGCTCAAAACTTCATTGGCGGAACGTTAGCTGATCACGGGTTCTTATTCCTGGAGCTGGAGAGGTTGGATCTAACCTGTGCGTATCACACTTTCTTTTGTTTGACGCCTTTCTAATTATTGAGTGAAAGGATGTCCTGGAACAATTGACAAAAGAGACTAGATAAAGGCTGGTTGCGCTGCCTTAGAATGAGGAGAAGATTGGGATTTAGCATATTTGTGGCGATATTTGAACTACTTAGAATAAGGAGAAGAACCCCTTTTCTTTTTCACAGCACGTTTTCTAGTCTAGTTGTATCATGTTATCCAATGTAATCCAACTGTCTCAGCATGATTGATTGTGCTTGCAGGCTGGTACTGGAATAGCAGAACTAGTAGCCTTTGAGATGTCAAAACAGGTTTATCCTCTAGATCGAATTATTTATATTCTTCAAATCTTGATTTGAGGATTTTGGGTAGAAATCAATTCTAAATTGCTGCGGTTTATTCACTGTGCTAGATGTGGACGGGTGCTCCTTTGGAAGAGACTCGTAAGAACATATGGCTTGTTGACTCAAACGTAGCGAAACACATCATTTCGCTTATCATGTGAACTAATTTGCTTTGAGTTTTTCTTTAGTCTAGTTCATCGGCTATGAATCGACATAGTGATTAATAATTTCTCAGGTATTGATTGTTAGCTCCCGAAAGGAGTCTCTGCAGCACTTCAAGATGCCCTGGGCTCAGGAGCATGAACCCGCTAAGGAAACTCATGGATGCCGTAAAAGTGCGCTCTCTCTCTCTCTTCCTTCGACCGGCAATTGTCCTTAGCCTTTCAGAGCTCGTGACAAGGCTTGCCGACCTGTCCTTGAGCCGTCAGTGGCCAGAGCTTGGCCGAACTTCCCTCGACCCCGACCCCGACCCCTCCCCAGATCATCCTCTATCTCCTTGATTCCTTCTGTTGATCATTCCGAACTTGTTTGGAGTATTTTTCTTACATTCATCCTTCTCGTGATTTGATGTAGACTTAGTGAGCTATCTTTGGCTCCATTGTGAAGATCTTTGGCAGCCGAATAGCTCATTCGAGCTCAAAGGAGTCCATGACCAAGGTGTAGTCCTCTAACTGTCAAGTCCGATGAAGCGAGGTTTTGAGTTTGATTCTTGGATTGATACTCAGAAACTTGGTCTAGGACTTACATATTGATGTTCCTAAATGTCTTAGAATGATGATTGTTTGAGCTGAAATGATCGATCGAAGATTGATTGGCCAATATTTGTCGAATCACGTTTCTGGATTTTGCACGCCGATTCAAGACTGACTTTCTGCTATGGTGGATATGAGGTCTTGGATGATGAAATTTTGCAAAGTGTTCACCTAATGAAATCAAATAGACTCTCTAAGCTTTCCATTGACATATTATATCCTTGATTTGAAGTTCATTTTCCCTGTCAAAGGCCCCTCGCATAATCGGGTCAGGTTCTGGAAAGTTGATTTTGTTCTGTTTTGATACTCTGCCTTTAATGAATGTTCGTATGTCCACGATTTTTGACAAAATGATGCGTTCAGATTTTGAAAATACTTTCTTCATGAAAGTCGTATATCTACAACATATAAAAATTTCGGATCAAACGAAGTTCATTTGGCAAGGTAAAGTGGTTAAGTTGAAAACCGGTTTCCAGAACTGACCTCCGTTGTTATCTGACTTTTGCGAGTTTTTGTGACCAAAAATTTCGAAATCCTTCCTTCACCAACATTGAAGCTAATGATCTCAGCTTCCATTTGACTCTAATTTTGTTGGATTTCAAGCTCATTTGATCATCCTTGAGGTCTGATTAGTGTACTTGCTTGATTAGCGCCCGGATCTTGAAATTCATCTTCTAGGATTATCAATTGTGTTTCATAATTTTGACAAAATTTGAGTCCTCATTTGCAAATACTCAACATGAAAAACTTTCCTTGGGCTCTCATTTGCAATTACACAAAATTCCACCTTAATTGCAAATATTGAGGGGTCGAATTGCAAAATAATTCCGTTAAGAGTCTAGCTGCAACCGAAATCCATTTGGTTATGATTGCTAAGCCATAACTGAATTTTTCAAAAATGTTCCATTGGAAATTTGCAAAAACCCAAAATATAAAGTTTGTTGATTAATCTTTTTCTAACAGGTAAAAACTTTTGGCGCTACTTTGAGACCGTTTGATATTTTTAACGGATTTTTCAGATTTTGGACTTGAATGTTGGTCGGGTCTTGAACCCATTTTGATAAATCGCTCATTTCAAGTTTTCTTGGGTCTGAATTGGTTTTAAAATGGCCCTCGTGACTTTTGAAGAAGACATCTTATGCTTTGTAACCATGCTGGGATCATTCTGTTTGATGATCGTTTACTTGGTTAGTCATTTTTAAACATCAAATGACTTAATTTCTCATAATAATGAATAAGTGACCCTCATTAGGTTTTACCATTTTGTTTGCTTGTGTGATGAACAAGGCTTTTTAGCCTAAGTGCATGTTTCATTTCATGAATATGCGTGGGATTTCTAGATGTATGTTAGGAACGATGCATGCACATGGGGAAATCAAAATGGAAAGACCTTGACCCTAAATTAGGGGATTGGTTAGATCTTGACTACTGCTTATGAATGTAAAGGATGGCCAAGCATCAATGATCATTAATGAATTAATTAGCGATTTTAAGATTGCTCGATATGCATGAACCTCAAAGATTGACCCCGAGGCCCGTGCTTCATGATCATGACTTGTCTTGACATTGCACTCGTTTGAGTTCATACGGTTGCCCTTGCTTGCATTGTGTATATGTGGCATGTGTAGCTTTTTGTTGGCGTTCATGTGGTTGCTCTTGCTTGCATTGTGTGAAGGGCATGTGAAGCTTAGTTTAAGTTTAGGACGACCCTAATAGGACGTGACCAACAAGATTCGAAGACGATGGCGTCGGCTCTTTGTTGTGCAATTTATTTCCAACATATGTCTCAGTTTTTCCATTTAAATTTCGAGGGAATTACCAAAAAAAATTAAAATATATTGCAATTGTGTCGATTCAAATTTAAATCTTTTTTTTTCCAATTTTTTTGTAATTATGTCAATCTAATCTATCTGATGAAATTTGGCTGGCTGGTGCTAATGTGGCCATCAGCCGACGCTTGGGTCCACCGTATAATTTTTTAATAATTCTTTTCCTTTTGTTTTTTGGTCTCTTCTTCCTCCTTGGCTTCTTCTCCACCTAGTGGCCAGTGAAGCTCGCTAGCAAGGGTCTGTGGCCCTCGCCCACCCTCATTGGCGACCTCGCCCATATCTAGGGGAGGCTTGGGGGCTATGGGCGAGGCCAGCCTAGCCATGGCCAAGCCACGGGCAAAGGTAGCCTCACCCGAATCTAAGCAAGGCTATCAGCAAGGGTGGGCAAGACTATCGGTGAGGGTGGATGAGGGCCACGACCGATGCCAATGGCCGACGAGGACTTCATGGTCCTCGCCCAGTGGGCAACAACCCTTGTCGAAGCCTCACCAGCCACAACGTGAAGAAGAAGGCAAGACGAAGATGAGAGAAAAAAGAAAATAAAAAAATATTGAGAAATTGTTCGTCGGACGGTCGATGCTAGCCGGTGGCCATATCAGCATTGGCTAGCCAAATTTCGCTCAATGAATTTATTTGGCACAATTGTAAAATATTTAAGATTGAATTGGAAAAAAAAAGGATTTAAAGACTGAATTGTCACGATCGTAATAAGTTTATGATTTTTTTGATAATTTCTACTTCAAATTCGTATAAGTACCCAATGAGGTGCGGGCTTTAGTTTTGATGCCCTTAGAATAGCTTGTTTTATGCTTACCTTTCGGTGTTTACTTTCTTGCACTCACATCTTTTAGTTGATTGATTGCTTTTCTTTTTACTTTGATAGTTAGAATATTGCACGAACGGACCCTCCATGCCATGATCATTTCTTGATGCTTCACTAAATTTGCACGAAAATATAAAAATAATAGCCTAATCATCATTAAAAATTACCGAAATGGCACTAATATAAATGCTAGCATAACTCAAGTTTCCGAATCCATGAACTTTGGTTCTGTAAGAATCAAGGGAATACTCTCAACCCTTGATTGGGCAATCTAGCCAGCATAGATGAAAGCGGGAAGGACAATTTTTCGAATTTGTAGATGGCATGGATCGGATTTGTAGATGGCACAGATAATAGAAATGTCTACTCGTGATAATTATAACTATGTGTGTAGATGATCTATTAGATCGGATTTGTAGACGACATAGATATTATTATTCCCCATCGATGAGGAAGATGGTCATGGGAAAAAGGAGGTGGATCGCGATTGGCCGAAGGCCCCTGGACACGTGTACGGTGGGCAGGCATCGTGACGAGATAATCCTCAAACCCACGACAAATAAAACAGAAGATGGAAGACGTGACTGAAAATTCCACGTTACCAAACAAAAAATTTATCCCTTATGGTCAATTTGGTTCGATATTTATGGGAAGATGTTAGCTTCTTCTTCTTTTTAATTAAAAGAGCAAATTATATTTCTTTGATTCAAATGCATAATTATTTAGCCAATCAAAGGTAGGACAATACGAGGGGAGTCTAGATTGCTTTGATATTGATTGATAAGCGACATTATATCTGTTCTAAAATAGAAATTAATAAATACTGAGAATCACATAAAAGAAAATAAGAAAGAGCACTTGCAATATTGCATGTTGGTATTTCAACATCGGAATATGTTTTCAATGTGCTTTGAAAACCCATTCATGATTCGGAAAAAATCCGAACACTCAAAACGTATTCATTCGTGCTTGTTTCTTTCAGCACATCACCGAAAGTAAAAATATTTTTATTTCGAAAATGATTTTGAGGGGAAGTCGCAAAATAAACAAACATTTAAAACAATTTTTTATCTTTAAAAAAAAAAAAAATACGATAAAAAACTCCAAATTATGTCACTTGGGACAATTTTACCCCGAGCTTTTTTCGTGCGATTAAATCTCTAAATTATGCCACTTGATATAATTTTACGCTAAACTTTTTTTGTATTACAAAAAATCCCAAATTATGCTACTTGAGACAATTTTACTATGAAGTTTTTCTTATACTACAAAAAGCTCTAAACCATGCCACTTTGAACACATTTACCATAAATTCTTTAACTGAAGGGCATTTTTGTCTTTTTACTTTTTTTCTTCTTTTTCTTTTTTTTCTTTCTCTCTCTTCCCTGCTAGCAAATAAAAGCGGGCGAGGGCGGCCCTCCCTCACATTGGGCGTCCCTTACCTGAGTCGGGCTAAGGTGAGGGACACCCTTGCCGGATCTAGTGGGGGAAACCCTCCCCAACATTGGGCAAGGGCGGCCCTGGCCCGAGGCGGTGAGGGCAACCCCCGCTAGATTTGGTGAGGGCCGCCCCTGCCAAATCCGGCAAGGGTGGCCCTTGCCGAATCTAGTGGGGACGACCCTCCTCGGCGAGGGCCACCTTTGCCCGACTTCGTTCCCAACAAGGGTGGCCATTGTCGGCTATGGCAAAGGGAAGAGGGAGAAAGAAAAAAAAAGATGAAAAATACCACAAAAAACTTCAAATTATGCCACTCGAGACAATTTAACCCTGAACTTTTTCTTGTGCAACTATGCCACTTAGGACACATTTACCCCAAACTATTTAACTAAAGGGCATTTTCATTTTTTTTCTTTCTCCCTCTTCTCTTTGTCATGGTCGGTAGAGGGAAGCCGGTGAGGGCCGCCCTTGCTAACGGTGGAATCAGGTGAGGGTGGCCCTTGTCAGGGAGGGTTGCCCTTGACTGGGCGAGAGCCTCCCTCACCAGATTTGGCAAGCGGTCCATGCTCAACTTAGGCGAGAAACGCCCTCATCGGATTTGACAAGATCGGCCCTCTCTTGACTCAAGTGAGGGTTACCCTCACCAGATTTGGCAGGGGCGATCTTCATCAACTCGAGCAAAGGCCACCTCTCCTGCCTAGGGTGAGGGCCACCATCACCTAACACTAGGTAGGGTTGCATTCGCTTGGCTCGATTTAGGCGAGGGACGCCCTCGTCGACTCGAGTGAAGGTCACCCTTGCCTGCTTAGGGCAAGGGCTGATTCGGGCGAGGGCAGCCCTTGCTCAACACTGGGGATGGTTTCCCCTCCAAGTTCTAGCGAGGGCATCCCTCGCCTGGGCCAACTTAGGCAAGGGATGCCATTGCTGACTCGAGCAAGGGTTGCCTTGCTCGCCCTCACTCGACGATGGGGAGGGTTGCTCTTATCGGCTTTCCTCTACCGATAGGGAAGATGGAGAAAGAAAAAAAGAAAAAGAAAAAAATGTAAAATGTAAAAAGACGAAAATGCCCTCTAGTTAAAGAGTTTATGGTAAACGTGTCTAAAGTGGCATAGCTTATGGTTTTTTGTAGCAAAAGAAAAAGTTTATGATAAGATTATCTCAAGTGGCATAATTTTGGATTTTTAATGGCACAAAAAAATTTTAGGATAAAATTATCCTAAGTGGCATAATTTGAAATTTTTGATGAAACGAAAAAAGTTCAAAGTAAAATTATCTCAAGTGGCATAAATTGGAGTTTTTGGTGATAGTTTCCTTTTTTTTTAAATGTTCAAACTAATGATTTTTCTGTTCTTTCCCATCCATTGGAAATGATAAAATCGTAAAATCATTATCGAGGGTCTGATCCAATAGGAATGGACATAAAGTTTGGATATATTTTTTCATTTCTTTTTTGGTTCGGAATTGGCTTGCAAAAGATAATCCAAGAATGAAAACTAAGAAAGCGACACCGAGGCCCAAAATAGTCATTTCACGCTTCATCCCTTCCAACGAACCCGCAATGCAATCCCTCCGTTTTTCTTCGCGCGCGCTCTCTCTCTCTCTCTCTCTTAATCGCATTCGCATCCGCGAAATTTTTCCATTTCCATTCGCTCACACAGATACAAAGCAACAACCTGTTCGAGTCGGGAAAGCGCTCACTCCCCCACTGCCACTGCAGCAACAACAGCCTCAACTCCCTGACCTGCCCCGCCCGTGGTGGCGTGAAGCTCTTCAGGGAGAGGCTGACGGACGGCTCGATCATCAAGAACAGTGTGCGAGCACCAGCAGTACTTCATTCGGCAGGCTACTATTAGCTGTAGAAAGAGACGCTCCTGCCCTTTTTGACAGAGCTCCAAATGATATGGTATGCTTTTCCTTCTACAACATGGCGCTTCCGACGTTCAGCACTAACTCGGTGAAGCACATCATCCGTTGGACCCTTGCTGTGTCAACTAATAACGCCCATAAGGGATGAACTGCCAAGAAGCGCTTTTATGGAGGTGTCTCAATTGCGAAAGTGAATTTCATCAGTGTATATGAGTCCTTCAAAATTCAACCGTTAGAATTAATGAAGTTTGGAAGAATGGCTTACATCTCATGAATCCGTCAAAGATGTTGTCAAAACTGCGTTGGCATCTAATGTGTTTTCGTCCACCACTCCTGGACATTTCCCTGCTTATTACGAACAAGTGCCTCTTTCAATCTGGCCATCGACTATAACCTCTGTGGAAATAAGACTCCACAGATATGTCATCATCAAGTCCTGAAGCCAATTCCCTTGCTTACTAAGGAACCCGTCAGTGTAGATGAACCAGTTGGTATGTCTCCGTTGAGTCTTTTTGAGACTGACAATGACTCCAAGGATTGTCCAGCTCTCTCTTTGAAATTGCTTGGTGAAACCGCATGCCAATCAGCTGCTTTTCATGCCAACGTTCCAGTGGCTTCGCCGGATCTGAGCAAGAGCAAGAACAATCCAATCCAAGCAGTTTGATTTTCAGAAAGAGCATAGTACTTAGGTGTTTAAGGGCTCGTCCAATTTCCTTAAATAAAGTCAAAGACTACATCTATATCATGCATCACTCGTTTTGAAAGAGGATATCTACCGACATCTCTTTGGCGTCTACTGGGAGAATTAAAAAAAAAAAATCCTAAATCTATGCAAAACTTCTTCTTTTTTTTTTTGCCCTTGGGTAACCTTGTTCCAAGAACAATTTCTCTAAGATAGTTTACAGAATTTCTATTCCTGTGTGGCTCTCAAATTATGACTTACAATTTCCTTTAATTTTTTAAATAATCTTATTACATCATTTGTATTCTTAAATGTACAAACATATTCAAATTATATTTTGAGCAACTAAATCATCAACATCAATCCATATAAAACATAAATAAACAACATAAATTTACATTTGGTAAATTTACATAAATATCAAACATATAAATATAAAAGAAGGAAACAACGGAAATTTAATTTACATGGGTAAAAGCAACAAACCATAAAAATCACCATGCGTGGCGAGCGGAGGGAGAGGCTAGTAAATAGAGACCCAAGACTACTACAAGTTGAACAAGTTGAGTTAGGCAGGCGAAGAGAGTAAATAGAGACCCAAGACAACTACAAGGTGAGCAAGTTGAGCAAAGCAAGTGAAGGGCGGCCAAGCAACGAGTGGTGAGCAAGAAGTGGGTTTCCTTCTTCTTCTTTTTCTGTCGAATTAGGGTGGCTAGATTGACATGGCACATATAATAATAATATTAGTCCTAACGCACTTTTCATGCACATTGCTAGGTTTCACGTGTCGCATTGTGATGACACCCTCAAAATTGACTTGATCCCAACATGTGATTAGCAATCTTCAAATTATATTAATCTTGTTTTTGCAAGATAAAATGTACAAATATCCATACATCACGAATTAGCATTTTATCAGTTATATTCATGGGACAACCTTAGAAGTGGGACATTGTAAGTTTAGGAGGAGAAATGTCTGATGTATTAATTGAAAGATCAAATTATTAATAGGAACATGCATGGTACTCAATTATTCCACTTTGTCACCCATTATATAAAATACCTTTTTTTCCAGCAATTTCACATTTTTTATAACACATACCATTTAGTATTATTAGTGGAAGTTCCACCTCAATTGTGGTGATATATCTATGTTTTTAAGTTTTGAGTAGTAGTTCTAGAAGCATTACAATTTTACTAAGAGTTGTCAGAGTTGCTTACTAAATGACAGAGATAAAAAAGGAAACAAAATTTATATAGGCCATCAAAGAAAGGAAAAAAAAATGAGAGTTCGTTTCTATTTTTTATTTCTTCATTTAAAATAGACATGATAATGCTTTTAGTGATCAAGAACACTAAGTAGCTCTAGCATGATTTTTATGTTTTTGAATTCTCTCCTACCTGCATCTTATATGTTCCTACATTCTATGAATTATTTACTTGGTTTGTGCAACCAGGAAAAAATATTAGGAAAAAATAAGCATCTTAGATTGCAGCAAGCTCACCCGTTGTATTTCTTGACTTCCCATCCTTTTCTTGCATCAAACTCCTCCAAAGCCTTTCTCCAAGACTCTGTTTCTTCAGTGCTCGAAGTCTTCTTGCAATCCAAATTGTGAATGGCATCGCGATACAGCTGGATTTTCATCTTAACATCGTCAGGTTCCACGTCGAAGAAAATAGGTAAGATCTCTTTATTCCCGTCTGACTCAGAGGTGTTCTTCACAATCTATGCGAGCTCGTGGAGACACCCTTGGCTCGAAGCGGAGTTTTGAGAGAAGATGGGGATGTAAATTCTAGAGTTGTCAATCGCTCTCCGAAGTGCCCCATCAATTCTTTCAACAACATGGAGCTTTTCACTATCTCGAAAGACGCAAATGCCAGCATCGGTCAAGCTATGATAGAGGTAGTCGGTAAATCCGCTACGAGTGTCGAGTCCTTTGAAGTTCAAGAACACTTGATACTTGCTTACTGATGATGTTCCTACTTCTGAGTTGTCCATTTTAACTTTAGCTTTAGTAGCTCTCTCCCTTGTGTGGGAACAAGAGAGGCCTTTGCTCTTGGCTAACTGAAGGTTTCAACCACAACATATCGTGTGAATATATCACGAGTGAGATTACCAATGTATAATTCAGTTACATAATAGCAATGAAAAAAAAGGTAAGTATTTAGATGACCGTATTATATTCAAACTCTCAATGATCCGTATCATTTGTAAGTCAATACTATCAAACGCCTATATAACATTGCTTTTTCCAAATGGTTTTCTCCACCCACGAAATTCTAGGAAGACCTTTCGAACAAATGACTGTCAAGAGAGATTATTTGATGGGTGTTTTATACGCATTTTCTAAGCAAAGAATGTACCATTTTCAATATTGCCAATTTTAAAAACACTATTATGGACCCAAAAACAAACCTTAAAAATACTATTCAAATTTCTTAAAAGATTGAGAAACATCAGTTGTGAATCTCGGGCAAGATCAAGCCTCACTAGCCTCAAGCAAGCTCGGGATCACCACATCGAGGTTGGCGAGGCTCAAGCTTGGATGAGGCCGGCCAGCTTGAGCCTCCCTCGAGGCTAGTCCATGTGAGCTTGCAAAAGAAAAAAGAATAAAATAAAATAAAATAATAAATATAAATATAAGTTTTTAAATAAAAGAAAATTAATATATTCAAAAAATTCAAGATAAATATTTTTGGAAAGTGTTTTCACTTTCTTCGAATTAGGAATTCCCTTTCTTAATTTTATGCATGAATATTTTCTTTAGCCAGAAAGTATTTTCAATTGACTAATACTTTCAACAAACCAAAATAGATGAAAATTTGAAAAATTAATTTCGGGAAAATACTCCCCCTTAGTCAAACAGACTCTAAATTAGGGTTCTAAGTGGGCCGCCTCTAAAGTTCAAATGGCCAAATATAATTCTCACTTTCCATATATACTATTTCAGTCTCTCTTCTATCCTCGGCACTCCAAATTTTGATGCATATTACCATGCATGCTTCTACGAGAAATATAAATATATTATATTAACATGTTCTTAATAGGTATCTTTTCTATTTTATATAGAGATATATATATTTATATTAATTTGAATAATCCCACTCCGCAAATGGGATTCGTAATTTTTCCCAGGAAACCGGACAAATTGATTTTGCCGAGAAAACAAGTGGTGGATGAGGCATTCATTCTTCACTCATCCCCCTTCGCCTTCGCTCTAATGAACATAAAAATTGTCATTTCTATACTTCCTATATTTCATAATCAATCGGAACTACTAAGTCCAAAAAGTAATGCTAGGTATAAAAAGATTAATTAACAAACGTAATATCATATTACACAAAAAGTATGTCATGTCCTTCGTTATACTGATATGTGTGTGCATACCATTTTTTTTTCCAAGTCTTGTATACGTGGCACTATCAAAGAAAATATTAGTGAGATTGAGACTCATTTTGTTTCATGAAAAAAAAAATTAAGAAGATATTTTCTTAAAAACGATTCAATGAAATTATTAGTCAGAAATCATATCTAATGGCTAACAAATCAATTTATATCATGCAAGTCATGAAATTTTTTTCCGATCGAACAGTTCTCGGAGCTACTTTACAAATTCTTCTCATATACATATCGTAGGGTGGCTTACGATGAGGAGACGCACGTGCCGTCTTGACGCCCGATGATGTCAGCGAAGAAGCGTGTTTCATCGGGCGGGAGCACGCCACGTCACGCCCCTACCCTGCACGTAAGTACTGTGCTTATCGCTCTAATTCCTTAGCATAACCAACATATAATATGCTTTTTCCAAAATTAGTTTGAGGCCCCACCCAAACCCAAGCAGCAAGGGCACCTAATTTTTTATTTTATTTTATTTTATTTTTATAGACGACAATCTCACAGAAAATTATAAGTATAGAACGTACAAGCAAGTTGCAACTTATTGAATAAATCAATTTGATTTGGTGCACGAAATTTCTCGTGGCCCTATTGCTGCTACGCTATGAGATAGGACCCCTCGCCTTTGTTAATGGTCATAATTGCGACAACAATGAGCACTAGCATGCACCACTCGAGACTATCCAAAACCATAAAAGTTGCGGGAGTCGCCAATCGTCTTCATCTGCCATCAGCGATCGCCGCACTCGACATGTCACGTAAAATGACTAACATTTATGTTAGTAATTTCCAATTAAAATTGATGGATATCAAAGTATAAACTTTCGTAACTTTTTTAACTTTCTATTTATGTGACAAAAATGAACCTTATTAATGATCAAGACAGGTTGTTATTAATGTCATATGCTAAAAGCCAAATAAGTATTGTGTGGTCATATCCTGGTCATAACTTTTGCAAATGGCCAAATAGCATTTTACTAAACATATTTTCATACTCGTATGATTGCCATATTATACCCATATGATCTATTTAATAATATAAACATAACTTAAGCATCACACAAATGTGACACATAAGAAATTTCTTTGATTTTTGAGTTATTGAAGCCAAAAAAATCCAATTTTGGCAAAATGAAAGTGGAGAACAGCTTGGCAATTTTAAAAATGATAGTCTGACTTTGCCACAACAGTAGCATCAACAGTAGCATGCAAACTCAACTCAGTCCCGTGATGATGTAAATAGTTATGAGATGAGCAAATCACATGACATACCGTCAATCAACCAACTTAAAATCATGCCATCTTGATGATCAAAATCTAATCATCTAATATTTTGTAATTATAGATTAATACTAATTTGCTCAAAAGAAAAAAAAAACCTGGAGCTATGGTTAGCAATCAACAATGGAAATTTTGCAGCTTTCAATGTTTGAAGTTCTCATGTCACTTGAAATCAATCCTTGGAATTTGATTTTGAAAAGTAAGATGCTAGATAATGATCCAATTTCCTGTTTTTAATATCTAAATAAAAAAAAATATGCTTTCTCATTGCACTTTAAATGCAAGAAAGTTACCTCTTTTGTATGTTTCGAAGTCATCATGCTATGTAATCTACCCATAGTTAATTAATACGATATATATTAAAGGTGAGCATGGTCCGTGTGGGCGGTTCCCACCTTAAAATATCTTGGTTGGTGCTCGCTAGTTTAAATTTCTATTTTCTAGTTATGTTAGGGCATGATTTGTAATATCCATCCTATTTAGAATCCTATCCACAATCAAGTTTTCCTCCAATTTCTTGGACCAATTTTCTTTGCATAAATGTTCCAATAAATTGTACTTATTTTCTAAATTTATGTTACACTCCACACCAATAATTAAAATCCCATTTCATTAAGATACATGCTATATTCATGGATATATGTAAGATGAGATATTATCTATTAGACAATTGATATTTCGATCATTAAGATATGCCTGATCCTAATTATAGAACATATATATACATATATTTTTATTTTGTTTGCATTATAAGTCAAAGAATACTATTATATATATATATATAAAATAAGACCATATTTCGATCATTAAGAATAGCAACTCTAAAGGCCATTATAGAGAAGTTGTGTGCGTGACTTTATTGAAATGCCAACTTCTTTATAGAATGGTGCTCCTGAGAGTGCTCCACAAAGAACTGATAGGGTTGACTCCTTCGAAGACGACAAATGTTTGAATTTCTCAGAAAGTTATTACGACGATTATGGTTCTGTGCCTTCGGAAGCTTATAGAAGTGGGAGCAGAGTGGTTGCGATGATTTAGTGGATCCACAGTATAAGATTTTCTTTGAAAGTCTAAGTGTAACCGGGAAGTCCTGTGAGCTTGAGGTGAAAGTGGACGTTGGAACTAGTATACCCCTCAAGTACGCCATTGAAGACCAGCCACATGAAGGATTGACCTTAGAATATTTGAAGAGTCGAGCATTGAAAAACACTTCGGAAACAGTGAGAAGCTTGAGGAATGCTGTGGGAAGAGAAGAGGACAAAGTTGCTGCTTTGAGTAGGAAAGAAAATGATAAGGAAAGAAGAATTCCGAGAAATGTTTCTGGAAGGGAGAAGGAGAGCCTGCAAACTATCAAAGCTGCCGCAACAAGCAAAGGAAATTGCAACTTGGATAAAAAAATATAGAAGTCTAACCTGCAAATCTTGGTTCTAGTCGGGCAATTAGAGGTTCACTGGGGTAGTGTGTCCAGAGGCTTGACAAGCACCTGAGCATGAGGAGGAGACGTGCAATGAAAGCTACCCAGCTCTTCTGAATAGTGCCAAAGATGATGGTAACATTCTTGAATTTGTATCGACAAGCACCTGAGCATGGGGAGGAAATTGCAACTTCAATTAAAAAAGGATAGAAGCCCAACCCCCATATCTTGGTTCTAATTGGGCCACTGACCGTCCCCTAGGGTATTGTGTCTGGAGTTTCAACAGGCACCTGAGCATGGGGGGAGGCATGTGATGAAAGCTACCTAGCCTTTCTGAATGATGCAAAAAATGATGGTAACATTCTTGAATATAAATCTGATAATGGTAAACAAAATACCAAAGCTGCTGCAACAAGCAAAAGAAATTTTAACTTGGATAAAAGAACTATAGAGGCGCAACCTGCAAATCTTGGTTCTATTCAGGCCACTAGACGGTCCCTTAGGGTATTGCATCCAAATGTTCAACAAGCACCCGAGCATGAGGAGGAGACATGGGATGAAAGCTACCTATCCTTTCTGCATTGTGTAAAAGAGGATGATAGCATTCTTGAATTTACATGTGATAATGGTAAACAAATGAGATAGAGGAAGATGATGAGGAAAGTTCACGTGAAGTGGAAATGCTTGCTGGGGAGGCTATTTCTAAATGTGAAGAATTTGTGACTATGAAATTATCCAAAGATCCAGTATTTTCCATCTCTTTCTCTGCTATTATGTGATTAGTTTCATATGGCTCCTAAATCTCAATAATGATATTTGCTGAATTTTTCTGCTCCCACAAAAAGAAAAGAAAAGAAAAGAAAATCATTGACAGCAAGCAATTTACTGATGTTCCCAGAAGCAGCAGTGGTACTGTATTAAGGAAGAAACTCATGGGTATACTTAAAATGCCTTATGATGTAAAGGAGCATGAAGACCTTTCCCGAAGAGTAAGACATAAAAGCGAAAGATAGTCGAAAAAAATCTGAGTCGAGGATGGGATATCACCTCTTCATTGGGGCAGCACTGCAAATCATATCTTGAGCTGGACAAGCGTAAGATCATATGTGCTACTCTCTTCCCCCATTAGTCTCTCTTGTTTATCATGATACTGTTCTTCAATACTAGTTCTTTTTCCTATGACCGAATGCTTCTTTAATTAAGAATTTGGTGGAGATGCACAAATCCATGCGCTGCCTTTCGAGAGATAAAGAATTAAATGCATGATTGGTGTATCAAACCGTGTAATGTGGAGAATATTACGAGATATTTAGCACCACTTTTCCCGCATGACTAATTGTTTTGCTTTTTCTATTCTTATGCTGTCATACAGCTGTAATCCGGTGAATAAGAATAGTCAAGTTGTCTCTTTTTCAGTGGATCCCTTCTGAGATGAAAAATTAGCCCTTGGATTCAAAAGCATCAGGCAAGACAAGGTGTTTGTTCTTGAACTGTGGAAGTGGGAAGACACTGAAAGGAGGGATACTGCTTGTTTTTAATGTCTGTGGATTGGGAATGGTTGTGAATAAACTCAGCCTGCCACTGGGGATGAGACAATCTGTGATTGTTTGCATTCAGATGCTGTGTTGGCCTTATTCAGTCTTGATTTTCTTCCCATGATCTCTACCGCCAATTCAATGATACATAGTGACTGGTTGGAAATCTTCATGTCTATTTCTTTTGAGTTTTTTTCTTGCATATTTACTCATGAGGTTTGTTTGGGTTTCCTTACCACCGAACTGTAGTCCTTGGTCTTTTGTTTTACTTGAGGTCATTTTTTAAATCATTGGACATATATGAAATGGTATGCTCCTTTTTCACTTTTTGTTTTAATTTTTTGAGAGGAGACTTGTGAAGGTTGGATGTTTTCTCTACATTGTGAGATAGCAAAACAAGACAACGAGAAGAGAAAAGTCAAATATAATTCGATACTCCAGGCCTTGATTTTTACTATCATTTTTTTTTTTTGCAGATCTTGCCAAAGAACTCAAGTTGGTTCGAAGTGATTGTCACCAGAATTTGAATCTCTTACATGGATTTTTCTTTTGGTTGGAGGTGAGTTTCATATGTCGGCTTTTGGTCCAATTTGTTCTAAATGTAATTCTAATTCACTTTATAGTTTGCTTGCTCATTTTATGTGGATGGCACATTGTTATTCTCACAGAGCAATAGACAATATATGTGATACACTAATTGGTTAAACTTCCCTGCAGCATTCAAGGAGAAAAGGACACCTGACTTGTCATTATTTCTCACATGAATAATGAAATTGAAAAGCAAAGATTGCTCTCTCTTAGCGTTCAAGGATGAAACAATTTCTTGAGGTTCTTGTGAGGACTTACTCTCATTAGATAATATTCCCATGAGAAACATACATGTGCAGTATGAAAATTGAAGACATTTCATCCTTGAACATGAGTAGTTTGATCACACGCGACTTGATTGCTCATGGTAACTTCCAGGCTCACCAGAGCAGTTTGTAAGTTGTATGAACTATTTAACATGCTTTTTTGTTACAATAAATCATGTTTCCGTCAACAGGTATAACTTCTTCTAAATCATTGTCCCTGTTTTGAGTTTGATTTGACTTGAAACTTATGTTCCATGAGTATTTTTACCTTAATAATTGCCTGGGCTCGAGCTCACTCAATGCAGATAGATCAGGATATCATCAAGTCAAACTTGAGCACGGAATATGAAGGGCGATTAAAGCCAAGTGTATACGATGAGCTTCTCATATGCACAAAGTGAGAATAAGCAGTTAATAGTGTCCACTTGACAGAAGAATCAAACTAATGCCCTTTTTAATGTGTTCAATAGGATTTAGCTACATGGCATGTTTTCTCTGCTGTAAAGACACAGGCCTAGTCAATGTGAACCAGGACCTCCAAAATGATATTGGGACTTTAAATTTGCCAATGGACCTGCAAAATAAGTATTTTATAGCTTGAACTATAAAATTTTTCTGGCTTCATCTGGAACTTGGGCTCTTAAGTCTAAAAGATGAACTGTTCCTTGAAAATTTTATCCATGAGCAATGAAAGAAAAGGACCATCGTGTACAAAGAGAGAAAATCCGCCAAGGACAAAAGAAGTTGACAATTTCCAGTTGATATTTTCCAAGGGCAAGGATGTGATTGTAATAGAATTTAAAAATGAAATTACCAGTAATTCTTCTGAAGTTAAAAGCAGAGTCCTTTTCCAGTAGAGTTTTGCCAAATTGCTTCTAAAGCTGGAATAATTGGAGAGACATTGGTGCCACTTGCCAGAAAACCAGGCTTGGTGAAATCATTTGCCATCTCCACACAGTCCTCATTTACAGCATGGACAATAGCATCAATCAGAATTTGCTTATTTTACCAAAAATTCCAAAGTAGATTCACTTTTAATTCAAACAATGTTGAAAGGATATCAATGAGACATAAAGGGCTTCTGAACTTATTATTCTGCCATTAATCCTAATTCTAGCAAACAGGTCATATCACCATCTTTGGGTAAAGTAAAATTTATCTATCAACGTATTGACAATAATTATCCAAATAATTCCATATTATATTCCACATCTAGGATTAAGCATCAGTTGAGCAAGTAGTGGACATTATTCTTTAGCTAATAGTTCTACCACTGAAAATTCAAAGCCTAGATATTTATATTCCTCTGAATCACGAGCTTCTTCTTATGCAAGCTTACTATCTTGAGTGCCTGGTCAAGCTATTCATTTTGAATATGCCACGGTTCTTTGTCAATGTTTGGAGAATAATTTCTCGATTCCTCGATAAGGCAACACTGGAAAAGGGGCACTTCTTTTGCCTCTGTACATAATTATTCATATTTAATGCATAGTTTCTCTCATTTAGTGCAAGTTATTCATATTATGTGCCAAACATGTATTTCTCCATCCTCCACAGATTTTTTCCCCCTTGGTAGGAAGATAGTGTCGCTATAGGTACCAAGGGGATGCAAACACTTCTATAAAAAGAGCTTAAGAGCTAAAAAGAGATCTCAATCACGAGATAAAACATCTACAATGTCAATTAAAAGCATATGCATCAACGAGTCATTTTCCACTAAGTGATTCAATGGCAAAGATTAGAACCACACCCCTCAGTTGGAAACCAGCCAATTCCTGACCGTGCCCCAAGTACCAGCCACCTTCCATTTTTTCTTTTTGCTTAGTGCTCAACGTAGCTGCGCTTATGTGAGTGCAGCTGGGATGATTGGCCACCAGCAATACGTTTTGTGCTAGCTGGCGCTGAGATGAATAAAGTGAGAATGAATACAAAGATGGTTCAAGGGGCAATGGCATAAAGTAAAGAAACAATTATCAAAAGAGCGTTTTGAGATTATTAGCTCAATGACTTAATTAAAAGTGAACAGCATTTTATAAAGAATCGTTAACAAAAAAAGAAGAAGTACATTTAGAAGATTAAAGTGGCAGTCAGATAGACATTAAAGTGAAGATTGGGATCCCGGCACCCAAAATTTTTTCATGCTCTCATTCAATGTAATAGTAGCACCAGAACATAAAAGGATAAACTTTGGTTTAAAAATTTTGTTAGCATAAAGAGATGAGAACTGAAGCAACATCAATATTGCAAATACGAGTTCTAAAATAAAAAAACTGACAACTAGATCCCATCAAGGCAAGTTAAGTTGATAGCTGCACAGAAAAACGTACCGGGTTGTACATCTGAAGAACCAGAACCTAGGGGGAGCTGGCGCGACCCATGCGCCTTTCCAATGGTCGTTTCGATAAACCCCACCTCCGTCTCTTTCAAATCAAGTGTCGCCCACTGCTTATCATCGACTAAATCGTTAACTGCATCAAACTGCTCTTCCTTGGACTCAAGCAGTTCCTCTTTCTCTGTGATAAATGTAGTGATTGAATCAAAGAGATTCTCTTTCGATTCAAGCCCTTCATTAAGCTCGTCGATGTTTTTCCCCATTTGACTGAGTTCCTCCTCCTTAACTTTAAGTTTTTCCACGAGAGATTGCAATTCTTCATGTCGAGATTGCAATTCTTCGTGTTTGTGCGCAAGCAGAATGCTCAACTGTTTCTCTTTGGTGGCCAATTTTCTGTCTTTGTCCTCAAGCGATCTCTCGTTGGTGGCCAATTCTCTGAATTTGTCCTCAAGCGATCTCTCGCGCTCGAGGAGCTCCTCGAAGCGACACTGCAGTGACCTTTGGACGCCATCAAAATGCTCCTCCAAATCCTTCCACGGAGTGAGCAACACCACCTTCGGTGCCGAGGGTTGCTTGTAAGCTTTGGCAAGAGTCTCCTTCTTCTGCAACGCTTCCTTCATCATATCAAGCACTTTCTCCATCGACGCAGTACTGGTAAGGGCGGAAAGAAATTCAAAATAAAATAAAATAAAAATAGAGAGAAACGGCTCCTTCCGGAATCCAAACAGGAAAGTTATCTCACCAGGAGATCGATCGTCCTCGAGCAAGAGGTGAAATCCTCAGGAAAAGCTGAATTGGAGGATTTGGAGAGAGGAAGAGAGTGTGAGGAGCCAGCCAAAAACGTAAGGGCGCTCGACTCGGAACTGAAGTAAGAGGTGTGAGGGGTGTGAAATTACGTGACAGTCCCTCATGATGATCGAATGGTCGAATGGGGCTCCCCTTTCTTTGTGCCCTTCTATTTACTTGTATTTTAAGTTTTCGTAAGTCAGGGAGGGCAAAATAAAATAAAAATGGAGATATGAATTTCTACCAAAGATTATATAAATATGGATATTCTTATTCTAAGCCTAAACCAAATAAGATGGATTTGTGTCTAAGGTTATGTTTAATCGTTTGGATTTCTAATTAAAATATAACTCGATAGAATATGATATAAAATTTATTGATTTTGTTATATTCTATATACTATTTGTTATCACAATGATAAAATTGAATATATTCGCATCATATTATATATATTATGTAATATAAACTTATATCAATATAAATGAACAAAAAATTTTTACAAACAAAGATGGTAAAAATTTCTCACAATACTTTTACCTACTTTATTTTTATTTTATTTTCCCATAGTTTTTAATTGATTTATTTTTTTTATTTCTTTCTTCTCGTTCCATCATTCTCTAATGGTATTTTGTACTAATATACTTAAAATACTAAAATACCTAAATATGTAAGAAATATATATTTTTAAATTTATATTATAAGATAGAATTTGATTCGAATATATAAATAAATATAAGATTAATTTTAAAAAATTGAATTGTTACTTTGAATCTTATAAATAAATATAAGATTAATTCGATATATAAATAAATAAGAAATACTATCTATCTTTATCCTACCTCCCCAATGGAATAATTTAATCTAGCATGTATCTCCCTTATATCCGATTTTATTCCGTCTTCAATACATTACCAAATGTAAGATATGATAAATTTCATTCTATCTTGAATTTTATCCCAACTATTAAATGTAGCCTAAATATTATCTCCAAACCATGCTAGATGATGCGAGTCACATTGAAGACTTAAGAGAAATGAAACTCAAATTAATTTGGTACTATATTTGGAATCTTAATAAATGCAACCGGATCTCATGTGAATTGGTGATATTCAATTTTTTTTCCCTTTCCCAATTGCCATTTGAACGGAAGAAATGATTCGGTATCTATAATGGTTTTCTATTCCTACTTTTTTGTTTATTACTCGTTCTTGCAAATTTTGTGATGGGTTGGAGCCAAACATTTCGCAATAATTTTATTTTTTTTTGTGATAAGAAAGTAAATGAAAAATCCCTATTCCCGAAACACCGTATAATAGCAATCGAACGAAACGAAGCTCATGCCCTTCTGTTGGCTTGATGTGCGGCTGCTCCTGGGGATTTGCTAGAGCGTCCGGTAACGATGTGACAGGCCCGTGATCATCGTATAGTCGTTACGGTAGAACGGATCATGCGGAAACTACTTTTTGCATAAGGAGGGAGGGAGGCGATTCGACGGATTCAGTTGAAGGATTCGTGTGGTGGGTTTTTGATCAAGGGCCGAGATCCGTTCTGCAAAAATTTATAGCTAAACAAGAGCGATAAGAGAAAAATATTAAGACCCTAGAAGGGCACCTCTAGAATTGGAAAGAAAATATAAATGGAGAAAAGACAAAACTTATCTGAAAATATAATTTTGTTTTTATCTTGGTGAAGTCCCTTCATGCTTTGTGATTGGTTATCTTAATTTTATTTTTCACATTTCACATAATCTCATTATGGACATATTTTAACTTTTTCTTCTTCCTTTTTTATCTTAAAAGAGCTTGAAACCATGATACATAATTATTGACATATAAATTTGTATGTGATTTTTCCGTGATGTTACGGAATCTTGTAATATTTTTGAATTTTGGTAGTAGAGTAAAAAATTTTGTCCCCTTTTAATGCGCTAGATGTTAAAGATAAATGTAAAATCTCTACAATTTGGTCTTTTAACGTATGAACTCACATTGTCAAGAAATAAAAAACAAAAAAGGTTCAATTCAATCGGTGCTTTTTCGGGACAAATATGGGTATTTGTCGGGTTAACAAGTGCACTAAAGCCATTAGCTAATTTAAATTGAAAATTAGAGATAATACCTCTCGGGAGTTTTTGACAAATGAAAAAAATGCAAATTCGGAGGAAGTCATGCATTGCAAATGTTTATATTACCAAAACATATTTAATGAGCACTGTATAACTTTATTTCATAATATTTTTCTTTTGCATTGTCTGTTCAAAAAATGAATGAATTTTTCACTAGATCGTGCCCTATTAGAACGTACATATTAGATTACAAGAAAATGAATGAAAAGCATATAGTTAGATAGTCAAAAGGATATGAAAGTCAATCACGTAGAGATTTTTCTTTTGTTTCGACGAGTTACGAGTCTATGCTTACTTGTGAAATGAAAACAAATTTATTGGCAATGAGATTTTGAATAGGGCCGATCCCTTCTAGACTTTGATCCTAAAATCTACCTTGTTAGAATAAGTTTATAGATTTTGGAATGTGAAACTTACCTTATTTGCCTTGGAACTGCCCCAATTTTTTTGGTCAGTTCCAAAATTTACTCAAGAACTTGTTTTTCTTTCGTTTCCTTTTTTGTTTTGTTTTATTTTTTACAACGAAATAAGTCCAAAGTAAAAGATTAACGAGGGCAAATGAGCAAAATGCGAGTCAATAACTAGTAAGGAGGGTTGCAAAGTGAGGAGGAGGGTGAGTCACAAGGGAGCGAGTGAGAGAGAATTATAAAGTGTCTAAGCTAGGTCAGAGAGAGCAAAGAAAAAGATGCCAAGAGAAAAATAAGAATTTTTAGGCTTTGTGAAATTGTTTTCAGATTTCATCCAATAGGTCCAATTCCCGAGTTTTTCCTCACTTGGAACGGGAACATGACCAATTTTCAAGGTAATTCGATCCGATCCTTGAGTAGAACCAGTATGAAAGCACAACCCTAATTTTGTAAACCATTGTTTGTTACATAGTCTTTTTCATCAATGTATGTAGTCATTGGAAATAGAAGAAATTGTTTAATTAATTCTAAACATATTATATAGTGTTAATTAAGTCATAATTTTTTTCAATTTTACTAATTGAAATATAGTTATTCCAGCAATTTTTTGTCAAAAATCACTGATGTGGTCATGTGCCACATAAGATGGCCGGCAACGAGTGAATCGCTACATAAATGATTTTTGATAAAATTTGATCGAAAAAATATTTAGAATTAAATTGGTAAATTTTGTTTTTGAAAAATGAAGACTTAATTGACGTATGTTCAGTAAGATAGGATGTGAGATCTGGCTCGGTTGTTGGGCGCACGGGAGATTTGGCTTGTTTCTCACATGCCCGCGAGTCGTTTTGGCGACGGCGCCGTGCTGGGAGTTGTGTGGCCCTGAGGTTGCATGTCCTTGACCAGCATCGTCCATGCCGCTCCCACATTTCAGCTCCATTCGTCTCGTTATGAATCATCCGCGGAGTTCGTTCTCACTCTCTATTTTGTCAACGCAAGCAAGACCCCTGACCACGCCAATGGACTCATCAGTGATCGTTGTCTATATGTGCTCAAGTGCATTCAAAATCTGTCATGGGTTCAAAAGCACGGACGTATATTGTGTACATGGTGACCACACAAGCAATCATAGGATAAAACCAAATCGGGAATCAATCACCCCTAGTTCCACTTCCCGTTGGGATGTGATTTGTGGCCCCCACCACATTATAACGTTGAACCGTGGCAAGGCAACGAGAGCTTCTCATTTCCATCCAAATGGGAAAAATTAAAATTAAAATTAAAAAGCAATAATCGCTCGTATTAAAATAACCATTATTTATAGAGCAGGAGTTGCGGTCGTGTGGAAATATACTTGGAAGATGCCGTGGTGCCTTAGGCGGAGGCGCTTATTGGGCCAGCCCTGGTGAAACGCTTACTTCCTTAATTAAGTTCATTTATCCTAATGCCAATGAATTTGTGGATAATGTGGCCTCTTCGACCAAATGCCATCATTTAAGCCTGCCAAATAGCATTTTTAGTTCCTTTTGACTTTGACGGGATCGGGATAAACTTGGGGAATCGGGCCTCGACAACGCTATTAGAATGAGAACACATGGTTTCAATTTCTGGCATACGTAAGTATTATTATTCATTAATGTCGTAACAATTAAATGTGCTATTTTCTATATATCGTGTTGATAATTAGGATAATCCTAGAAATGAGGTATTCGGTTTTATCCTGGTCCCAAGCACCTGTTAAGGAAGCGGAAAATGAATGGTAATGAAATGGGAATTGCATTAAACTGTATAATAATAACTACAAATGGGGTTAACTTTAAAGGGCGAATTAATTAAGAATTACATGACCCGTGTCGCCTGGATGCCCATAAAGATCTCTTGGGACAGCCCTAATTCTTATTCCCATATTTTCTTTTTTCATGCATGGTGGCGTGTTATCATTTCATGTGCGCTCTCTCTCTGTAAGCCATACTTTGGGTGACCGACTATAAAAAGAAAAATAAATTCGATTCTTAATCTAAAATTTAGAGACTATAAATATCATGGTTCATTGGATTGGGTCATTGGCAGACGAAATTCGTGAGAAAGTACTGAGGTGCTTTCCCCCTTCGATTCTGAGAACATCGCGCGCGCACCTTGCCGACGTCATCCTAGATCGCGTCAAATTTTCACCAATTGCAGGCAATAGCTTCGCATGTTCCTTTGCTCAAGAACAACCTCATCATCCGATGTAGATAAGAGACGAATTACCGTCATCGGACGACTGAAATGGTCGTTTTGTGATTATTTGTTGATTCTTGTCCCTAATCCAAAGGTTATAAAGTACCCTTCTTCTTAAAGAATATTCCCAAGGTACCGGTTGAATATAATTATCGAGATTATGTTCAATTCTCAAATTATTAATTTTATGCAGTATGAAAATAGTTAACACATTAAGAATTTCACGATATCCTCTTATTGAGTTACTTAATGAGCTTAGCATAAACATTTTTGACAAAAATGACAACACATTTTTTTTTTCTAGATTCATGTTAATGAACGTGTTAATATGCCTTCACTCAATAAAGTATTGATTAATATCAATAAAAGGATCAGTGTCGTGAAAATTATTTATTTGGTTATCCAACAAGTTTTTAGGCTAATGTCCTGTGCTTACTATTTAACATTCATAAATATCATATTTGATTTGCGACTGAAAATCGGCTTTGTGCACGTAGAGGATGAAGAATTCGCATTGACGGTTCAATAGGCATGGAATGCAGCTGATAGGTAGAATCTGTACTTATCGCAAAAACCAAGTGATGTTAAAGAGGCCTTAGAATAATAGAGCGAGAAATTCTCCAATGCCCATAAGGAGATTTTGCTGTTGAAGGAGCTGCAGGAATTGATGAACTCCCCAACACTTTCGTACGATGGGGAGAGAAAAGACTCTTCAAAGGGAGATTAAAAAAAGATGGAGACAGGAAGAGACAATTTGGGGGTTAAGATTTAGACTTAAATGATTGAAATTGGGGAATAGAAATACCAAAATTTTCCATGGGACTATTATCTAGAAAAGGCAAATAAATCGAATTTTCATGCTGAGGAATCTGAGTGATGCGTGGGTATCTGACAAAGAGTTGCTGAAAAATTCTGATTATCAGCCATTTTCGCGAGCTTTACACTTCAATTGGAACTCGAATTTGGGCCAATCTTTGACCAATGCCCAAGTGGGGGAGGAAATAAACAAGGGTTTGTCAGCTGAGGTAACAACACGAGATTCACACTGGTATCCACCAATTAGGAGCCACGAAAGCTCCTGATCCGGATGAGCTAAATGGGATATTTTATTATTCTGATTGGGAGGTGATTTAATCAGCTACTCTCAAGGAAGGAAGACAATTTCTCGAAACAGGGTTACTCAATTTAACACTAAACAAAACATGAATTACCCTCATTCTTAAAAGTACCAAATCCTAAGAAGCTGGAGGAGTATAAACCATGGCTGGCTAGCCTAATCTTATTGGAGCAAAATGTTTTGGAGAGACTTATCCAGGACACCATTTTAGTTGTACAGGTTTTTGTCACCAACTTGGAATCCGGAACAGAAAAAAGAAGTTTTAGGCGGTACTTAAATTGGATATGCAAAAGGCACAAAACACAATTAAGGGTGATTTCCTAAAAGCTTGTATGCTAAAGATGGGGCTTCTTTCCAAGTGGGTGATGTGTTTAAGGTAATGCATGGTTGTCGTCTCTTTCAATATGACGTTCAATGGAGAAACATTGCCCCACTTTTAACCTTCATATGGCCTTCAATAAGATAATTCACTTTCCCCGTACTTATTCGTTTTAGTGATAATTGTGCTCTTAGTGTTATTGAAATAGGCTTTAGAACATGGCACTATTAAAGGTATTTAGCTAAACAGGGCATCCCCACCTCTAACACAATTACTGTTTGCAGACAATTTAATATTTTTCTTGGACGGGACCATAAGAGTGTCAAAACTGACAGTCTAAATAGGTATTGCTTCGCTTTATGCCATGCTATTAACTTAATCAAATATGGATTGTGCCTTAGTAAAAATTGCCCCATAGACTCTAACAGAATATGCCGGCTGACTTATGTGTTTGCAAAATAGAAAACATTGGGGATTATTTAGGAATTCCTTAGGTTTGGGGTGAATTGAGAAAATTGATGTTTGCCTAGATATTACCTAAAGCGAACACAATGTTAGAAGGATGGAAGGAAAAAACTGTTTTCAAGGACAGGAAAAGAGACCCTGCAGAAGGAGCTTAGCTTAGGGAAGGTGGGATGATGCGCACATCCTTTTTGAGTCTCCCATGCGTACCAGCTAATGAAACAAATGGATGTATTCTAAGCCCCCATGAAGTACCACACACTCTTCCCTTCATTCCCATAATTTTTTGTTGTTGGCCACCCAATAAATGAGCTCACCATCCCCCTCCCTCTCCATCAATATAACATGAGTAGTTCTTTTGTGGTCATAAAATTCCCTTCTTTTCCTAACTTTGATTGAGATGGAATTCTTAGCTTAGCTTGCCACTACCAAACAAGAAATGGGAATCAAGTTCTCTTACTTCTTCTTCTTACAAAGATTTTATCAGATAATTGGGTTTAGTTGAGAGCGTCTCAAGACATTGATTAATTGTACTTCATAAAGAGCTACATTGATTTTCAATGTGCAGAATCCACATAAAATGAAGAAGATGAACAACGGAAATGAGAGTCTTTTCTTGTTTGGATGTTTAATAAATGCCCCTGGACACCATTGATGAAACCTTAATATGGAATAATCCCTAATATATACATATGTCCTTGATGATAATATGCACCATCAATATTTTAGAATTTAAATGCTTCATTGGGAACCTTGTCTAACAACTTTTCAGACACATATTAACTAGATTCTTTACTGGCAACATGGAAACTCTTATCTCCCAAGAGTTATATATACGCAGGATTGGTTTATTTTGACTTTTTTCTAAAAGTTATTTATCAATTTTCATTATGACTTATCACTTTTTAGTTAGCAACCCAACCAATTTCAGCTAAGTGTTATAGACAGTACGGATGCACATGAAGTAATGCATCCATGCACAAAATACATTTGCCAACCTGAATATGAAATCAGGGAGACGGAGATATAACTTCTCCTAATCTAGAAAAATGGAAAGTGGAGCATAGAGCAACAGCAAGAAGAGAAGTGGAGAGCCATGATGGAAATTACATTGCCCTAGAGTTCATCGGATTGAACAAGTAAACCCATATTTCTGGAATTTTCATCTCCATGCGACGGAAACTTTTCATAGACAAATTTAGTTAAAGAATTGCCAATCAACATAAGAATCTTATGATATCACCGTGGTTAATGTTGTGATCTCTGCATTGCCATCTTATGATAAGTAAGCAAAAAGAGAACTTCCCAGCCCAAAATAGACCATAGATTGACACACTACTATTACTAAAATCATCTTGTTTGGCAATTAGAATTCAAATAAGAAAAAGGTGTCATCTAAAAGGGAGAACCACTTGCCCAATATCCAAATTATTTGAAAGCCCATGCTTCCCCAATTCATGATTGTGAATGTAAGTAGCCCCTCCCTCCTGTAATAGTTTGGTATCTCCATTAACTTATTCAAAGAAGTAGAACTTGAATAATTACATGGCTAACAAAATCTTCACAAAAGGAAATAGTTAAGAAAGGCTTTGAGAAAGTATTATGGCATTTACCATTTTAACAAAATCAGGTAAACCACTGGAAGAATGAGAATAAGTAAGTAGTCAAACAACCTAGCAATGACTCTCTTTTCGAGCAAGATCATCAATTATTAAAGAAGAGGGAATAACTTCTGTGCTTTCCAATAGGCAAAGCCTCAGCCTATTGTATAGAAGAAAATACGTACATGTGGAAAGTTGATCCCCACAATTGATGTGGACCTGTGATGAGGGGAATGCAGCCACAAAAGAATCATTCCTCCATACATGCACTGGTTCATCCAAATATGCTGCCATTTTCTCAAGACTGTTGCCACGAGCATCTTTCGCCACCTTTAAACCAATTTATTGCCTCCACCCATTCACCCGCTGATCCATATAAAATAGGAACCTGCAAAACAAATATCACAAATCATCCCAGTGTTCTCATCTGATTCTATAACATTTGCACCCCAGCTATTGACATTGGAACAAGCACTGAACCTCGTTTGCCTTGCACTGAAACTATAGGATCAAACATAGAGATATATATATATATATATATATATATATATATATATATGTTTGTTAATTGACATGATGCATTTGACAGAGCAAGCCGCCAATGAGGTGCAACTTTGTACTAAAACTACATTGTGACGAAAAACAGATACTTTCTGGACTGAGATTACTTTACACCCTTGATGGGAGAGGCCCTGGACTAAGCGGTAAGGAAACCGAGTAGCATATGTACTAGCTCAATGGAGTTTACATCATGATGCTCAAGGTCTTCACTGTTGTAGTTTATCAGGAAAAAAAAAAAACTTTCTAAAAGAAGAATTAGTCTGATTAAAGACCTAGCTATATTTCTGTTACAATTAACTAACAAGAGAAAGGGACAATACAGAGCATCTGCGAAGCATCAGCAAAACTTAGCTCAAAAGTCATATGCAAGTCAAAGGACTATATATAGATATTCAGTGTGGATAATGCAGAGATGCAAACTATATGGAGTTTTTTCACGAAATATATGGAGTTTCAATTTCACCAATATTTTCCTCAATAGTGCCGTGTATATTAATACTCGGAAAAAAGATAATGATATACACACATATCAATATAATGAATGACATCACATGTTTTTTTATTAATATGATATTAAGTTTGTCAATCAATCTTATTATACCATAAATTGCTGAAAGAATTTGCATTCTTTCTTTTTTTTTCCAAAGGTACGTGTTCATAAAATAAAATAAAAACTAGTAATCAATAATCAATAGAATAGACCTATTGATTAAGAAAAATATTTTCTTTGATAAAAACTACCAAACTCATCAATGAATTCGTCTGGATCGTAATTTTTTTTTTGGGGGAGGACTTGTAAATCTTTTGATATCCGTGGACCTTTTTTTGACAATTCTCTACTTCTACTTGGTATGAAGAAAAGAAAGGATCGAAATGGCCCAACTGATTTCAATAGCTATCTACTCACCTAGCAAATTTTAAGAAAACATGGAGAAAAACAAGAAGGCTGCCAACACATCTTGTGCTTCTCAGTTCTTGAATTGAACAATTGTTAGAGGAGCGGCCATTTTACCCGTGGGCTCTTTTTTTCTTTTCTTTTTTTGTATTTCTCTATTTTTCTAGGCCCCGCTACCTCTTTCTCTTTTCCCCTTGGTGGGGCCCATCTATATCCGGGGGGCAAGAGGAGAGATTCAAGGTCCCCTCTGAAGCGCGCTCCCCCTCGGCAACTTCTCTTCTTCCCTTCTTCTCTCTTCGTGCAATTAAAAAGAGTTGATATAATTAT
>CM024711.1:55000-77854 GCA_014182895.1 Angophora floribunda | reverse complement strand
TGCTCAATTACCACTTCAGCTTACATCAACTCATTTTCGTGTGACAGTCTGTGTCGTCGTTGCCGCGTTACGTTATTCAACCATGGAAGATAGCCTACCGTGCAATTTCAAAAGATGAAATCAAGGAAGGATTGTTCCTGAATTTTCTCGTGTGTGCTTGTTTACGTATAATTCGAGTATTGTGTTTCTGCTTCATGAGCAAGTATGAGAAATCGAAGAAATTTCTGCATCACATGGAACAAATCAGTTCATGACAGAACCCATAGCACAATGGCATTTACGTATTGCCACTGCCATATTGTTGAAATCAAGCTCAGAATATTGCACCAAGCTCTCTTGAGCTGAAAATTCTGTTCCACTGCTTTTAAAATGACTGCATGTCTCAGTACACTTTCAATCTCAGGTACCTTTGTACTGTGTATATATACTTTGAATCTCTTATTGTGTCTTATCCTTTGTAAAGATATTGCAATAAACACTAACTTGAACCTTTTTTCTGTGAAACAATAAAGAGAGAACGATATATTCTGTTCCAAACTTATAAATGTCAATTTCTGCACAAAAGCCATTATATTACATGGTAGACCAATTACTCGTCAGTCCTGGATGAAAATCGGCCTGTAATAATCTTCTGAATGATCTGTGCAATAAAGAATGAATAAATGCTTCTGTCGCCATATGATTTTCTGTTTTTCTCGCCAGTCATTCGTCTTGTTGGCAGGCAGAGGCAAGGTTAGGATTCTACAATCTGAACGGTCTGCCAGAAGTGCCATTGCCAATAGCCTGAGCAGCTTTGTGGCTGCCGTCTCAAGATCCAAAGAGCTTGGGGTCTGATGCCAAATCTTGCAGTAGTAACATCTAGAAATTCTGTGAAGTGTTCTACCCAAAGTTGTAAAGCAAGCTCCTAGTGTGTCGTTGCAATGAGTATCGCCTACTGGATGAGTTGCACATACACTCAGGAATAGGGTACTTTGTAACATCTCTCCCCACTTTGCTCGTTCTGAGTTCTGGTTGGCCTAAGGAGTCCTCGTGCAACTCCTGCATGATTCTGTTGAACTCTGGCTCAGGGAGAGATGTATTTAAGAAGTAAGGTAGCATATGCCGTTTGTTAGGTGTTATGTACTTCCTATGACCGGCATAGGCCCTCTGCCCCTGTTTCCAGAAACATTGGTCAGTCAAAATGACACAAGTGAAAAGGAAGCTGTCCTGTTACATCTATTGCAAGAAACTATTAATTTTGTCGAGTGTCAAGTTGCTCAGCAAATGAGAAATAGGTTGTCCTGTTTTTGTAACAAACTTCTAAACACCTTTGCAAATCAGGTTTTCCAAGCCTCCTATTGCGTGCTTCCTAAATCATGTAGCGATGGTTGTTGTTAACTCTGTTGTAGAACTTGTCAGCTAGACCAATGATAAATGCTGTAGTACCTGAAGAGCATGGCCCATATTCCCCCCATGAGATGGCATGAAGACGTCACTCCTCTCACATATAATGTAGTCAATGGAAGCCATAAAGGAGGCTTTGTTAGCAAAGGGTTCCAATTCCCCTGGAAATGCGAGATCTTGTTTGCTGTAGAAATGTGGAAATTCTTTGGTGAGTGGCGACAATGCTTCTTTCCCACCAAGTGGCTGCCCGCCAGCCCAGTAGATTCTTGCATTCTTTGGGGCACCTAGAGCCTCAAGCAACCTAAGAGGACAATCGATACTTCAATCACCAGAGACGCACCCAATAAAACAATGTCGCAAACCCTACTGAACCTGATTATGCTTGATTAGGAAGTATTCAGAGCAAGTGATCACCTGGCAACCTCTAATGCATTCAAGGGGCAGAGACCGGCAAGCTTTCTTTCATGATAGGTGATATTTGATTTGGCAGTTAGGAGCTCAGGGTGCCGCTTCCTCTCCCTATTTATCAATTCATCATACTCGGGGCTCAAACCTGGAAGGCAACCTGTCCTCACCCAAACATCCTTCTCCATCCGCAAATGAAGAGCAATGTAGGGTCCCTTGCTCTGCATTCTCTCTGCAAGCTTATTGCCAAGCTCCAATATTCGTGGTGCAAACTTCAATGCATGAAAGGCGACCTGTGGAAAACAGAGAATGCAATCATGCTTCTCTTTTGCTTGTCTGAATTACTTGATGGATGTACATATTTTCAAGAAGATTAAAGGCAATTTTTTTTCTGCTAATGTCGAACATCAACCCTGTTCCTTCAAGAAACTCTGAAGCCTAATTTCCAGAGGATAGAGACAGAATGAACGGAATTACTTGGGGGAATAAAATTGATTTTTGTCAGCAAACAAGTCAAGGCTTAATCTTGTAAAAAGTAAGTTCTCATAATTTCAGGGTGATCCATTTCGATGTGCAATACAAACAATCATATCTAATTTTAACCAAGTTAAAGAATTGGCAATTTTTTTCTTTAGTTTGTGCTTTTGTTTTCCATTGGTATGTATTTCAATCTCCAGCTATGACTTTGATATCAACTAATTGCCGATCTGTCTGAAGAAGCAGAACATTGAATGGCAGTACCTTGCATCGAAGCTTTTGAAGATCAGAAGGAAGATCCTTAGATAGCCTGGAATCCAGACCCGTAAGAGCAGGACCCCCACCTTCTCAAGCTGCAGAAATTCACAGACAAGTACATCATTCGGTTTTCCTTATAGCGACTGTTGGCAAAATTATCTTTCCTTTTTGTTGTTCTAAAATTTTGAAAAACCACAAAGCCAAAGTTCAAGACAAAGCATATGATCCAAATAATAACGATACTTTGAATTGGTCATCGTGTCTGATTCAAAGTGAAGAAATCGAGGGAATTCATCCAATTCTGAAGGCCAACCAATTTGATAGCAACAATGGAGATAATGTCAACGATGCTCATTAAAAGCCAATCACTCACTAAGGACAGCTCGTTTAGACACTTTGCTGCTACCTAGTACACATCTATGATCTCCTATCAACAGCAAAAACTTTGCTGATGTCTTGGTAAAAACTGTAAATTGAGCAGATAATTTTCATTCTGGACGAAAAGAGGCAACGGGCTATATTTACCCTTCTGAGATAACGGGAGCGAATCCAGTCAGCAGAAATATGAAGTGAAGTCAGTCTCTCGACAATTGGTCTTGTCCTTATATGAGTGGAAGGAAGAGATGAAATCACGCGTACATCATTGGCAAGGACTCTCTTGAAGTGATCCAAGTCAAATATGTCCGAGAATTCACTGCAAGAAAATCATGACAATATGCACTCAGTTACTGAATTGTTTGGTTGAGGGGAATAGCTGATGACCAGAAGTACTTTGACCATGAATCCTGTTTTTTGTTTCATTGTTTGGTTGGTGTGAAGATGACATGAAATTTCCATCCAGTTCCTTGTAAAGGGAATATCTATGGATAATTAATCTATTCTCAGCCTTTGGTGCATTTGTGAGCTGAGGGAAGAACTAAGTACCTGTCGTCACCCCAGATGACATTGACTTGGAAAACTGGAACCACCAGAACAGCCTCAAGAATCCTGGCAATGACAACAGCATCCACAATCTGATTGCGCTGCTGGTTGATCCCACCGGCCACCACCACCACCACATACTTTCGCCTCTCCTTCACAATTCTCTCGCTCCTCCGCCTGTAATCCTTGCTCCACTCCAAGCACCCCCTGTATCCCATTCCGTCCGGTTGCTTCCAGAAGGAGTGCTCTTCTTCTGCGTCTTCTCTCGGCTCTGCCAATGTGTAATTACTATTATAATGAGGCTCTGTTCGCAATTGATCGATGGCCTGGTTATCTAAAATGTGAGGGTGACTACTTGCAGTTGGAGAAGTAGCACAAGGGTATGGAGAGAGAGGAAGGAAGCCAATCCTCAGCATGCCGAGCAGGGCCACAAGGAATAGAGCCGAGAACCATAACTTTGGAGATTTAGATGACAACTTATACAGAAATGGCTTGGCCTTCTTTGATGAAGGAGATGGGGAAGGAGGAGGTGGTTTCTTGGTTGATATGAGAAGAGATTGAAGAGATGATGAAGAGAGGGAGTTGATTATCTGAGATGGAACTGTAATGTACGACACTGAAAGCTTCTTCTTTGGCTTGCTCATTCTTCACACACACACAGAGAAAAGAGACGGGACTCCTATTTCCTTCCCTCGCAAGTCAGAACAAGTTATATATTTTCTTCTACATGCCCAGCTCAATGCATTCTACAAACAGAGAGAGAGAGAGAGAGAGAGAGAGAGAGAGAGAGAGCAGGAGGAGGCTGTACGTGAAATGATTATTATTTTTCTTTAAAATAACATAGAGTCGTGTTTCGGACAATATGCGAGCAGGTCTTCCAGTAGAAGGATGGGAGCCAGTATCCTCTATATTCATTTGGTTGTGAATAATTGGAGTCCGTTTGTGCATTTATTATTCTAATAATGTTAAAATAATAATAATAGTCTTGATTGCTCAATCACCTATTTTATTTGCTTCTGGACGGTCGAAAGAGATGTTTCAATTACTCCCGCAAATGCAAATTGACACTTCAACCCCTCTCTTTCTCTCTGCATTGACCCAGCGAGAGCCGGTGGTGCTTGTGAACATTGATCTGTCTAGGCTCAAATTCTAATCTCTGCTGCCTCTTGACTCTGTCTCGAATACTGGAAAACTTAGTTTCGGCGACGTCCACTGGGCTTGAAATTTTCGGCAATAATTATCTAAAAGAGTTTCTGGAATTACTTTCTCAAAGTTGAGTTGGTTTAGTATAGATTTGTCGGTTTTTAATAGTGATTAAATGCAATTTATTTGCAGTCTGCAAAGGAAAATTCTCTAAGATATACGTCTAAGAATGGTTAGTCATTGAGAAGAGGCACCGTGCTTTGATGGTGTAGAAAATTGAGGTTAGATGAACTTCGTGGGGGATCTCTCCTCTAGGGATAGGCCCTTATCCTCACGTTGCATCCCAAGTTTAACTCCATGGAGAAAAGGAAAACCACCCATGGATAATGGGGGTTTAGCTTTGGGGCGTGGTTTCTTGAGATGCAAGAATGGGGGAAGGGGGACAATCGTCCATGATTTGGGTGATGGCTAGTGCAGCAGTTCATCATTCCCAGCGAGACCTCCTGGCTTTTCATTGTCAAATCATTTCGGGGAATGTCTTATGCTGGAATCTATGGAAAGTTTCTCATTTTCATCTAGATTACTCAACACAGCTTTACATGGCCAAATGGGATTTGCCCACTTTTGGGAGCCCCAATATAAGAGAGTAAAGAGGAAGAAACCTGCCTCTTGATTTCGGTTGACAACTTCGGCCAACCCTCTTGGATATTGGTTGTCATTATTCTTCCTTTTTCCACATACCCATCTTTTAAAACCCTTCAAGCTTCTTTTATGTAGCCATCCCTGAGCCTTTTGAAATAATGTACATCGTTGGATCAGATTAAATCAGAGAATTAGCTAGATAAGTCTTTTGGCCTATCGTCTAATGATTTCCTTTCCTCATCTGGTCCGTGCTTGCATATAAATAGATACATATCTATTTTCTTCCCGCAAGCTAGGTCGATGGCACGAATAGAACCTGTATTGGGCACTTTTCACATGTGTATATTTTAGAGTTTGGAATCATAATTTTCTGCTTAAAGTCGTTTAAACCTTTTCCTCACATACCTCCTAAATCTCACCTATCCAATAAAATCTACAAAAACAGTGGAAATAAACCGAAGGCAAAGGAACCAAGTATCTCAAGTAGTCAATGCGTAGATGACTTTCAAGATCATCTGCTCATTTCACTCTCAATTATCAATAGTGAATGAAATTAACGGAGATAGAACTCATCCCTTGAAGTTAAAAGAGGGAGTAGAATAATGCTGGTAGGAATATCGTGCATTCACGGATAAGCAAGATAAAGGGTAATGCTTGGGTCATGGCATTATTCAATTGAAGTCTTATGCACGACATAGTATAATCGCCATCATGCGATTAGCGGATGTGCAAGCATTTATTTATGCCAATGATTGATCGTGTAGCGAACGTGGGAGATGTTACTTGAACGACGAAGATGCCGGCAGTTTCAAACTTCTAAAAACGGGGTAAAGTTACTTGCAACTTCATAATTGTCATGATAACACATGCCATCTAAGTATCCCCTATTACCCTTTTTTTCCTCTGATTCGTGAGACAAAATGCTTGTAGATTGAGAAAATACATCAGTTGACGCATCGTTCCTAATCATCCATTGTTGTGATTGGATGCGACCAAGCATATGAATGAGGGCACCTCACTACTTCCCATCACATGTTGCATATCACTAATTCGGGCTCTTCCATCCAGCAACAAATTGGTCATACAAATACACGCATCGCACAGAATTCTCATCATGTGGGCGATTAATTTAGATGGGACGAAGCCGTTGCAGTTCGAAAGAGCTAGAACATCTCAATTTATTCTCTTTGAACCATGTCACTTCAAGTAGGGCTTTGTCATTTCTTAACTACTTGTCGTTGAAATACTATGTTTTTGGTGATTGTCTTAACATAATGATGGAGATGATGTGACATCACAGCGAACTAATCAGGCTTAAGAGAGAAGTTGAATAAAGTTTTGGTGACTTAGGTGAGAGTTGTTGTCCTGCTCTTTTCTAGCTGTCCGTTCTCCACTTGTTTAATAAGTCGTCGTCACACCATGTATCGGCCAATGAGCAGGAGATGCTGCAACTAGTCGACCAACCAAATATATGCATTAGTCAATAATTTGCCCTCGGCAAAATGAAGAAGTAACCATCGATTGCTTCTCCTGCCGCTCGCTCACCTTCTTCATTGCGGGTTAGTTTTAGAGAAATCACTCTCAAAAGAAAGAGACCATTGACTTCTCTGCGTTATCATTCAAGGCGTTTCTCTTTATGACCTAAACGTGTTATGAATGGACTCCAATGCAAGATTATCATCATGTTTCAGTACGGATTTTGTCAGAATTTTCCCTTTAGGAAACTAAGGAAGAGATTGAATGAGAGAAGATCTACGAGATCATCTTCGTATTTAGTGAAGCTTAAATCTTTAATTTGTCAGATAATTTGAATTGTATTATGGGTTTTTAGAGACATCCCATTGAAAGAAGGAACTTAATCCAATTGGCCGAGTTTAGAATATCTTGTAGTTGAACATACTATAATAGTGTTTGATTTGTATCTGTACTCAGTGGTTGGTAGAATTCTGGAGTTGTTGGTAGATTTTCCAACGTCGTTGGTAAAAATCAGTATGATCGATAACTTGCTTGACCAGTAACTTGATAGGTTACCAACATTGTTATGAATCAACTAATCTACAAATGAAAGTTACCAAATTCTTTTATATTATACAAGGTTAGTTAAGTAAATTGCTAATGTTATAATGAACTTACCAGCATCGAAATAATCACTCAGTTAACAACTGATTTTAAATTTATCAGTGTGGTTAGTGGACTGCAGCATTATAATGAATTTACCAACATCTTGATAAATTAAGATATTATCAATTTCTCTCAAATTTTACGAGTATGATTGGTAGAATCCCAACATGATAAATAATTTATAACATCCCAATAAATTAGTAAGTGGCCAGCTTAATTCAAATTTTAAAACCGTGATTAGTAAAATGCCAACCCTATAAGGAAGTTACCAAAATCCCGTTGAATGAACACTTTACTTTCTCAAAGTTTACAAGAGAGGATAGTGAACTACCAACTTCATAACCTCTTTATAATCAACCAAAAAGGAAAAAAAAACCTCTTTATCAACATCCTAAGTTGGTAATTTACCCATTTTTTCCTTACATTTTACAAGTTGTTTAATAAACTACCAACATGATAACGAATTCACTAACATTCTTATAAAAAGTCATCTAATTTTTCCAAATTTTATGAATGTGGTTAGTAAACTATCAGTGCTATACTAAATTTACAGGAAATCCAATAAATTTGTAAGTTATTAATTTTATTCAAATTCTACCAGTGGGAGCAATATACCAACATTGTGAAGAATTCTGCAATTTACAAAAGAATTAGCTTATGTTTGTTAGGACCTTTTCACAGCTTCTATTTCTAGTTATTCTTTCCCTAAAAAAAAATTTAACAACAAATATATTAACAAGATTCAAATGTTAACCTCATATTAGTTGAAGCTTAGCAGGACAAAAATCTGGTGTTTAGCTCAAGTTAAAGTATGAGCTTCTTGACAAATAGAAGTCGGTCAATTGTTCCAAAAAGTTGATAATGCTGGTAATTCTACGACGACCAGTAGATATTGGTAAATAAATTAAATAACGGTCGGTATACAGAATAGAAGAAAATTTCATGATTTGACATATATGTTTGCAACTTCATAACTTTGCTGAATTCTTTATAGTGTTGGCAACTTATGGTGTTGCTAACTTACTCGTAATAATTGCAAGAGGATATAAATTAGCTTGTTATTGGCAAAATTAATTTCATTGTTGGTAACTTGCGAACAGCACTTGTAAAATTTAAGTGAGTAACTTACTCATTTATTTGGATATTGGAAAATCTATTGCAACGTTGCTAGTTCACAATCCATTCTTGTAAAATCCAAAAGAAGATAGTAACTTATTTATTTGGTCGTCGGACAATTCATTTAAATGTCGGTAATTCACTACCCTTAATTTCTATATTTAAATGTTGGTAATTTACTAAATTCTTTGGATGTTGCTATATTTGTCAATATACTTGTAAATTACAAAACATACTTATAAAAACGTAAAATAATCCCCAGCTTACTAACTTATTGAGACATTGGAAAATTTAATACAATGTTGATGATTTACTAACCATGCTTGTAAAATCTTGAAAAAGCTAAGTCTTACTAATCTATAGGGAAATTTGAACATTCGTTTGAAGTTGGTGATTTATACTATAGGGGAGGACCTTGTCCCTAGGTTGGCACAAGTTCCCTTTTGCATGCGTATAGAGCAGTCAAATGGATAGATTAAGTCGGATTTGGATTAGGTCATAAATGATCTAAACCAAATAAACCCATTTAATTTGTTTATGACCCTTCACTGTTATGCAAATATAGTAACCCATACTTGACCTGACTCATGCCCAGTCCATACCCAACCCAACCTATATTCTTAAAACACTTTCATATTTAATTCAATTTAGGAAAAGTTATTTCTCATAACTTCTTACAGAAAATTATATTGCTAAAATACTTCCATGATCGTTGATCGATTTCTAGGTTTTGTCATAAATCCAAATTTAATGAACAATTTTGATAATCTTCCTTTTTCTTTCTTTCTTTTACTTTTTTTTCCTACAAAGTCCGACGGGGTTCTTTGATTGACACTTGCTAGCCATAGGCGGGTCGAGCCCTCACCAATTGATTAGATCTAGTGAGGGCTGTGAAGCCCCATCAATTGTGGCCCTCACCCAAACTCAATGAAGGTCGCGCACTATATTTATGTTTGGACAAGGGCTTCGTGGCCCTTACCCATGACCAGCAAGGGTCGGCGGGTGACCCTCATCGAGCTTCATAGGAAAAAAAAGTAAAAGAAAGAAAGAAATAATATAAATGATTATTAAAAAATCAGAAAATTTTAAAAAAATGAAAGTTATAAAAACTATATATGTCATGAATGACTTGACTCAACTAATAACCTTTAAAGACAAATCCGTTTGCAACCCAAATTAGGCCTACAACCCATTTATGAGCTAAATGGGTTTAAAGACAAACCCATTTTACAACCCAAATTAGGCTTACATCTCGAATCCTTAAGAAGCCATTTATTAAAACTCGACTAATCAATATATATGACCATCTCATTAAATATAAGTTAAAATGGATGTTAAACCGATTTTGACACTTCTGCACATGAGAAATACCAGAGAATTGAATGAAGTAGAGAGTGTGAGAGAGACAGCGGCCGTCTGGAACTGACGTTAATAACGAGGTGGGTGATTTCAGGGTCGTGAAATTAGGGTGAGTGAGGGGAGTGGGGCGAGGGAGAAACTGGCAGACAATCAGCTTTGGTCCTAAATACAACAATCCGATCGCGAAAGGCCGAGTTTGGCAATCAAAGGTGGTTTGGTCCCTAGAAGTGGCATGCTTCGTTGACCAAGGTCATGTTGGGCCGCTAGAAGTTAAGATCCTGGCGACCGTACCTACAGTTTGGTCGCTGGAGCCTCTCTTCTAGCCACCAAACAAATTTCGGTCACTATAACTGCCTCTGGCGATCGAATTTTGGTTGATCGATAGGTTTTAGTTGTTATACGTGAGGTTTTTTGTAGTAGGCGTGGCCAATTCGGTAAATGAGTGGGATCTTGCAATATAGAAATCTTGTTGTAGAGAGATCGGCAAATGAAGACATAAGGCCGTAGGTAAGTGGCCGTGCATCAAAGGACAGGGTTGGCATCAAGCCCTCTAGAAATGTTAGGTTAGACCTTACTACACCTTTCTTAACAAGCCCCACTCTGTGTACACGAAATCAATTTTCTTTAAATCATCTTAGAAAATGTGGATAATCCATAATCTTACTGCTAATCCAGAGTCCTCGACATTGGGCCGCCGCATCGGAAAATATTTCGACAGTAAACAATGGGCATGGCCCCTCGTTAATGAATTAAAAAAATCATAACGATGTATAGATTTACAGCACAAAGTTTAAATATTACATAATTACAAAAATAATACATGTACATTTACTAAGCATATTTGTAGAATTCAAAAGAAATTAATGATCTACTAAATTATTGAGTGTTTGTATATGGATTATAATTTTCATGATTTACTAACCATACTTTCAACTTTGGTATATTCATAAGGGCTAATACCACAATCGTCCCAAATTGTCGTGTTAGTTTGCACATTTACGCCAAACTAATTTTCACGACACAAAAAACTTAAAATCAGTACCTCTTGCCACATTTACCCTAAACAAAAATTTCAAGTCACAAAAATTCTCAAATTGATATACCTGTGTCACATTCACCTCAAATTAATTTTCGTGTTATAAAAAAATTTCAAATTCTTTGGTTAAATGTGGCATGGGTATATCGGTTTCAGATTTTTTGTGACGCAAGAATTATTTGGGGTATATGTAGCATGACCATACTAGTTTGGAGTATTCTGTGGTATAAAAATTAATTTGAATAAATGTGATACTTGTGTATTAATTTTAGATTTTTGACGATATTAGCCCTATTCGTTAAGACGTTGGCAACTTACCAACGAATGGCCTGACAAGCAAGATAGTGGTCATGTTCTCTTACCATTGGTATTTCAAAATTATCATCACCTTCAGAAATCTACCATTATGGAAATTTTCAGCTTTTTGGGCCACGAGAGCCAGATTTTTGCATGTAATCTGGATAGGTATGCGTTGCATGCATTTATTTGGCGCTTCTGCCACCTTAATCGATAATTTGAAGGAAAAAGAGGAAACAGTGAATGCAATTGCGTGGTTAAGGTCATGACAGCAAGGAACTCAATAAAACATGAATTGATTAAAAAGAAAGAAAGGGGAAGCTCGACTCCATAATGTTAATTGAAGAAGGAAATGCAGATGGTGATTGGATGAGAAAATCATCGATGATGTGAGATATCTGCTGCGTATGGGCTACGTCCATTTATTACAAAAGAAAACTAATCAGCAGTGGTTTGAAGCCTATTTGCATAGGCTGGGGGTATTTTTTAACTAGCTGCCATCTATGGTTTCCTTTCATATTTGTACAGTGATGATCAACTGCACTTTCACTTCCACAGTCGCGGAATAAAAGTCGCTTGCCTGCCTAGAGAGTAAGGTGGACGAGCATTTGGAAAAAAAAGTTTTGCATAAATATAAACAACTTTAGATAAGAGGAATTTCACAACATGTAGTGAACGCTTAATTCTACCAACTTTGATATCCAATTTGAAAAACAATTGAGAGAGAGAGAGAGATTGTATGAGCTTGTTGATGGATCGTGTCGCTCATCTTAGGTGACGGCCATTGCAACCCCAGGATGAGGTTGCCCTACTCCAAACGATGCCATGCCTAGGTTGTGTGAGATGAGGCAACGGTTGCTAGTGTTTGATCTAGCTCATCGATGATTAGATTTGAGCTCATTGCCGCTGCCATTGCACAATGACGATCTATTTTGCAAAGTAAAGTGACAATGAGGATAAAATTGGAACTAAAATAGTTTAGCAATGTCAAAATTAGAAAAAAATTTCATTGACCTCTGGATAGCATTTTACTGGCGCTTAAAGTTACTGGGTGGGACTTTCATTGGGTTAAGGAATTTTAGAAATGCTAACTTTTGCTTGAATGCCTTGGGGGTTTGTGTCCTGACAACTTAATTGATTGTGGCACAGAGGGTCTTTTAAAAGCCCAAAATCTTTCAAAATGCTGAACTAAAAACACTCTAAAAATAAAAATAAAAATTATAATTGAGGAAACGTAGAGTACCCAGTTTTATCGGATTACCCTCAATTGGAGAATACAAACATCACCCCTTTAATTTTATGAAATTATCAGCCGTTAGACATGTCAATAAAGTTCTTATCCACCGCATGTCAATCATCGTGGCTAATTAATGTTAGTAGGTGGCAAGACGAAGCAAACACAAAGAAAATTGGATAAGTGTGCTAAAAGCGTTAAAAGTTTTAATCGGTACTAAACTTTTGTTTTTGAATTATTTAAGAGCCGCTTTAAAAAGAAACAATCACTTAGACGTGATTATATTGTAATATTTTTTTGGACTGATGTGGCTCGCTGGATAAAAAAGACCAAAATAGCGTTGCTCAACAAGTCTCATCTACTTGCACGGCCCAAAATGACGTTGTTCAGCAAGAAGAACCTCGCGATCAAGTTCTTGCTGAACAACGTAGTTTATCTTCCCCTCTCTCTCTCTCTCTCCCCGCCGTTTCTTCAACTGGGCTCTGCAACATCTCCACCATGCAGCACTCATCCCCTTCTTCCTCCTCTCAAATTATTTTTATCAAACCAATCCAATTCCAACTGAATCTCCCCTCAAATCCCCAATCAAGAAATCAAGAACCGGTCGATCCGCTACGGAGACCTCACAAATCTGGACAATGCGTGCCTCGCCCTCTCTCTCCAACCTGTTAACGGATCCGACATCTTCCTCCAAACCTGCGAGTAGCTATGGCCCGCTCGAGCCCTCGTTGCTCTCTCTGCAATTTGCCACACCCCTCTTCTCCTATGCCAAGCTCTCCACTGCCGCCGTCTCCTCCTCCTCTTCCGATCTCAATCCTTCTTCCTCCTCCGACTTCATTGTCGACGGCCCCCTCGCCTTTTTCATTAATTTAGTGTATTTCGTCAGTAAACCACTTTATGATAGTGCTTGGTCCTCGTGCCCCTACCCTAGTGACGCCTGTACACATAGCAAAACCTCTCGAACTCTTCAAATCTGCTTTGAATCAACTTGACCTCATTTTGCTCTATTTCGATTAGCGGGACACGCATTGGGTTAGATCGTGAAAATGGCTTCCGAGAAGGGCTGAGATCAAGCTCGGATGAACATGGGAGAACCAAGAGAGAGGTTCTGTACTTGGAAAAGAGATAGCTTTTGATATGTGAGTGTTTCATGTGTGTATGTCTATGGAGAGAACATAAAAGCACCACCGCGAGAATGCGAGGGGGGTGGGCTGGCTTCATTTGTTGAGGAGAGCTATGTGTTAATGGATAGGATGAGTGGGAGGGAGTCCCCACTCTATTTGTGCTCGTGTTTTTGGTGCGGGAGGATGAGAAATGGGCTGCGAGTGTTTGCTAGAAGTTCCTCCTGCGTGCTCAGTTTAAGGAACAAAGCTAGCTAAAAACCGCATCAATCTGTCCCTAGCTTACACTAAAATGATCTTTTACGTCAAAAAGCCTACCCTCACATAAATAACACACACACACACTCTCCCCACACGCTTGGCTGCGGGAAGACCATTCAGAACAAAACATTGCCGTTGACCGCTGTGAGGTCAAATCATATCACTGTAGAGTAGAATTCAGTATGAGTAGTGGAGGAGGCATCCAGTGCCATTACCTGACTGATGAATGGTACATTCGAGCAAAGATGAAGTTGAATGAAGAAAGAGGAGCTGCAGCTGCAAACGATCTCTTTAATAATATGGATAGAACACGGTCCCTGCACGTCTCAAGCATTTCATAATGAGGGCCTTCCAGAGATCGACTTTGTTTGGGCAAGATAAATCAAATGCAAGGTTTCCATTCTCTGACATTCTTGCTCAAACGACCGGGGACTCTGGCAGACCACAAATCGAGATCAGGCCAAGGTCCAGTGAAGGCTAGATAGTTTTCGCCTTCTGCCTGTGCCGTTATCCTCCAGCTCAACTCTCCGGGGAATGCACTCGACATTGCCTTAATTGTGGAATTCAGCTCCCACTTTCTAGCGATTCCCGTGGGATCGACATCATCAATTCCGCCACAGTTAACCATGATGCGGCCACTGGGCATCAACCTCTCCTTCAACTTCCACCAAGTCTCGACCTCGTGCAACTGCGGTAACACCCTGCCAACTGCAAACAAGTCGACCGCTATCCCCGAGTAATATACTCCATCAACCTTCGCCACAGGAGAAAGGACATCGCCGATGTGAACGCTGAGCATCCCGCCTGCTTGATTAGGTTTTTCCAGATCAGAGAGCCCCATAAAGTCTCTGGCCTTGTCGATCAGAACCTCGTCAATCTCCCACCCTTCAATCCGCAACGAAGGCCACAGTCGCAGCATCAGATGAGCAGCAGTCCCGCCTCCCAATCCGTAGATAGCGATGGGGCCTTCGGGGACTATGGCCGGCAGGCTCGCGAACTCGTCCCAGTAGGAACCACTCCATTTGTCCTCCCCTTTGTTCACCATGCTGTGAACGTTGTGGGTGGAGTCCAACAACAGGAACCGGGATCTTGCAGTGTCCACTATGACAATGTCGTTGTACTCGCTCTTGATAGCTGTCATGACTCGGAACTCTTCTGGGTCTTCCTCTTCCTGGTCCGAATTCGGATGGGCTCCTTGGACGACCACGTGCCTCTTGAATCCTCCCCTCCCACCGCAACCGGAGGAAGTAATGGAGCGCCCGATTGGGAGACGGGTCTGAAATTTGGTCGAACATGATGATTCAAGATGGGAGATTTGCCCATTCGACCGACCGAACCCCGAAATCACAGATTCATTCGCCGGAACTGAACGCAGCATTGCTGTGCCGCCGCTTGCAGGATCCAATAGAATAAGAGATGAGATAAGATAGGGGGAGTCTTGAGGCTTATCTCTTAGCCAGCTGCTGCTCCTTTGGAGTCTCGTTGGGCCGGCCCATCTTATTTATAAGGCAAAAGTAACATTAAATAGCGGCTGGTTGGTCAAAATTGGGAAAAAGAAGAAGAAGAAGCAGTAATACCAGATAGAAACACGGACCTTTGCCATCGTGACAATTTCGGCACACCCGGTAGCCTCCATCTAAAATACTATCTTTAAATTATCCTTTACAATTTCAAAAATTTTACAGAATTGCTATTAAGGCTATATCTTCGGCTTTGTTTAATACATATGTTAGTGGGTTACAAAGTGAAGTAGCTAATCTTTGACAAAAGATTATTTTTCTCAAGGAAATGATTATGCGGAAACAATAGAAGGGAGAGATTCTCTTGGGAGAGAGATGGCCTTATTGGCCGATGAAAGGGTTGACGTTATTGAAGAAGAGAATCGTTAAAAAGAAAGAAAAGAAATCAAATGAGAAGCTTCTTCGAATCAAGTCCTTGAGTTTAAAAGATATAGCAAGAAAAATTAGCCCCACTGATTTTATCTTATAAAAAAGGGCAGACAGTGTTAATGGATGATACTAGTAAATTAGCCCAAGATCCTAGGCAATATTTGTTGCATCAGCAGTATTTTTTTTTATCCTTCTAAATTAGTCGCTTGGTTTTCACTATACCGGAAAGTTTGTGATTTCCTGATTTCAATGGCGCATTCTGACGCAACAAAAATCGGGTCGATCGGATATTGGATGAGGAAATAATCGCTGATCAAACTTCAATCAAACCGTCCGATACCCAAAAAAGGTCATATGGCCCAAAACCATAGCTTGAGTTCTCAGAATCGAATGAAACCTTCCATACCTCTTTATGTTTTTGGAAGTTGTCTTTTTGAGAGGTGATCGTCCGATGGTTCTCTTGTTGCTCTTTAGTTAGAGTTGTAGGATCTTTTCGAGAAAGGAGTGCCCTGCCCTCAGTAATCAAAAGGCACACTTACGTGGACAAGGTTCTAGTCCTGTTTTATGAAGGTAGATTACAGTGAAGATGATTCTTTTGTTCATTTGTAGTCCTTCCAGGTTTCTACCATCGTATGATGGATTGATGATAATTTATTTTATTCCATTGTTCTTTTGTTATCTTGGGTAATATCACAAAGGTGCCGATGGTTGGATTGTTGACAAGTGAAGCCAAATATTTTTTAGAGTCTTTTTTGTCTTTTCCATTAATTTTGCTTTTAGGTTAAAAGTTGCATCTTTATATCTGCGATAGAAAGACACTAGCCATCAAGACACTGAAAAAGAAAATAGAGAGAGAAGAGAAAAGTGAATTTTTTCTTTGTGAGGGTTCTCAATCTCTTTGTGCCAAGGTCTTGAGAGAAGATCATCGCCGTATTTCAACTTTCTTTGAAGTCCAGTGGATTCACAAAGTCCCTCTCTGTGGAGACATAGCCTAGGTTTGGGAGAACTTCGATAACAAATTTTCTGGTGTGTTCTTTATTATTATATTTTGCCCAGGTGAATCGTTTGCTAGCGTTATTCTTTTGGAATTGGCATGCGATTTCTTAATAACTAGTATCAGAGCCTTGGTTGGCTAATCGAGAACATCGAGGGTTTTTCGGTGACGTTCGATTGAAAGCAAACAATATGGCAGAAGATAAAATTAGAATCACTAAGTTTGACAGGTAGGATTTCGGATGGTGGAAACTCCAAATCGAGGATTATCTTTATTAAAAAGGTCTCTATGCACCACTTAAGGGTTGGAAGTTGGAAGTGGATTCAAAAATAGAATCCGGATGGAAAATTCTTGATTGAAAGGTATTAAGTGTGATTCGTCTAGGGTTGACCAAAAAGAAAGGGTACCACATTGTGAAAGCAAAATCTACGAAAGAAGCCATGGATATTCTAACGAATATTTATGAGAACCCATCCACATCAAATAAGGTATTTTTGTTGAAGAAATTGGTTAATATAGTTATCTAATAGAGGTTTTGTGATAGAGCATATTAATATTTTCACGCAAGTCATGGTTCAGTTGGAATCCGAAGGCATAAATCTAGATACGAAGCTTCAAGCTTTATTATTTTTATGTTCTCTTCCAAGAAGTTGCAATACCATAGTGCATGGAATTTCAAGCACCATGAAGGATGATTTCACTTTGACTGATGTTGTGAGTAGCATCATGGATGAAGAGATGGGAAGGAAAATCTTAGGTGGAGATAATATTTTAGCATGTACATCTTTAATGGCACTAGCTATGGAGAACCGTGGAAGAATTAAAAGTAGAGGAAAATTTGGTGGGTGTGGCAGATCGCAATCAAGGGGAAAGAGGCTAGTTGCAAAAGATGAGTTTTGGTTTTGTCACCAAATGGAATGGAGGTTTCAATATGAAGCCTACGAAAAGAAGAAGTAAGATGAGTATTAAGGAGCTAATATAGTTAGTGATGAACTTTTGCTAGAAAACTTGTGTTTGTCTGTAGGGTTTGACTTGACAATAGACAAGTGGTTTATTGATTCCAGTGCTTCCTTTCATTGCACCTTGCAAAGAGTCATATTTGCTAATTATGCTAGTGGAGATTTGGAACAAGGGGTTGTAGGAAATGATCACATGTGTTCAATTGTTGGAGAATAAACTGTGATTGTGAACATCTCAAGTGGAGGACGTCTAGATTTATGTAAACTAGGCATATTCTAGGGTTAAAGCAAAATTTGATCTCGGCTGGTAAACTTGACCAAGAAAGTTAGGTAAGAACCTTTGAATGTAGAGAGTGGAAGATAATCTCAGGGGCAAGAATAGTAACAAAGGAAAAGCATATGGCTACACTTTACCTTCTCCAATGAGACAATATCAGTGATATGGTTGCAATTACAGTGGCTACAAATAATTTATCTACTCTTTGGTATTATCGTCTGGGATATCTTAGTGAAAAGGGTGTAAAGCAGTTACACTTAAGTAAGTTGCTTCTAGGTTTGCAAAAAAGTTGAGTTAGGTTTTTGTGAGAGTTGTATTTATGAAAAGCAAAAAGATAATAGTTTTCAATTGAATGAGCGACAGAATAGAGGCCTAAAGCTATTGATGGTTCATATTGATGTGTGGGGACCGACTTAGGAACTCTCTTATGGTGGTAAGATATATTTTGTCATCTTCATTGATGATGCGACAAGGAAGACTTGGGTGGGTCTGTGCTCTCAAAGAAATATCAGAAGTATTTGGGATGTTCAAAATGCGGAACACCATGGAAGAAAAAGAAACAAGTTATTAGGTTAAAGCTCTAAAGTTTGATAATGGTGGTGAATACACGAGTAAGGAATTTGCAAAATACTTGAGTTGAGAAGGCATACACAAGTTGAAGACTGTTCCTAGAACTCTTCAAGTGGATAGTGTAGCTGAGAGGATGAACATGACCATTCTAGAACGTGCGAGATGCATGAGACCACATGTGGGTCTCCTACCACACTTACGAGTTGTTATAGCTGATGTAGCTATTTATCTTATAAACAGAAGTCCTTCTAGGGCATTGGATGGAGAAATATCACAATAGGAGTGGTTAGGTAAAAATGTTAATTATTCATATTTAAAAGTATTTGGTTGTATTGCATATACTATAATTGACAGGGAGGACAAGGAGAAGCTTGATGCTAAGTCCAAAAGTGTGTCTTTATCGGATATGGTGGCGATGAGTATGGCTATAGACTTTTGGATTATGAGAATAACAAAGTCATCCGCAATTGAAATGTGGTATTCCATGAGGAAAAGATGTACAGGGATCATCAGACAAAGCGTGAGAAGGTAGTAGAACCATAATATGTTTAGCTGGACACAATACTTGTGAATATGATTTCGGCTAATCAAAATGCACCTTAAGGAGAGGTTCAAGATGAGCCTATCATCAGTGAGGAGGCAGTTCAACGGGAACACGGTGATTCGAAGTAGATTAACGACTTAGAAATACCTGTCTCGAGGAGGTCTACATGTGTGGGAAAGCTATAGGAAATTTTTGATCCATCAACAAATACTGTTCAGAGTGATATCCTAAATACAGATTTGGAAAAACTGGAAACTTATGATGAGGCAAAGAAAGACACATATCACATGCAGTGGGAGCGTGCTATGAAAGACAAGATAGGCTCATTACTACATAACAAAACTTGGGAGTTGACCAAGTTGTCCACAGGTAAAAAAGCTCTGTTAAACAAGTGGGTGTACAAGATTAAGAATGAAGCTAATGGTAGTATCAGATACAAGGTAAGACTTGTGGTCAAAGGCTTTTCTAAAAAAGAATAGATCAACTACTCCAAGATATTTTCACCAATAGTGAAAATGATGTCAATTAGAGCTCTACTAAGTATAGTTGCAGTGGAGGATCTTCATCTTAAACTGGATCGAAATTGGCAAATCGTCGGAAAAATGGAGCGAACGGGTCAAACCGGTGAGTTTCTAGGCGTTTTGGGAGGAATTTTAGGTGGTTTTTGGCTTGGGTCCGACTTTTGGGCGGCAAAAATCATTGGTCCAGCATCCTGTCACGGTCGTTCTGCTTCCGATTTGAGAGAACAGGGCGATGCCATCCCTGTGGCAGCCGGTGAACTACCGGGAGATGCCCCGCGTTGAAATTTACAACATACCCCCCATTTTTGCTCGGTTTAGGGCCTGTCGGCCTGGGGAATTGGGGCTTGGTGGCCTCATGTCCGATCAGGCCGATCTTTATGTCGGTTGTTCAAGATTTTTGACCAGAAACTAGATCCAAACTGGCAAATGGCACGAAAGGGTCAAACCAACGAGTTTCTAGGCGTTTTGAGAGGCATTCTAGGTGGTTTTTGGCCTGGGTTCGACTTCTGGGCGACCAAAATCATTGCTCTGATGTCCTGTCGGGGTTGTTCTGCTTCCAATTCATGAGAACAAGGCGAAGCCATTTCCGATGCAGTAGGCAAACCACCGTGAGATGGCCCGCATCGAAATTTACAACATACCCCCCATTTTTGCTTGATTTAGGGCTTGTTAGCCCGGGGAAGTGGGGCTCGATGACCACATGTCCGTTCGGGCCTATCTTTATGTTTGTTGTTCAAGATTTTCGACCAAAAACTGGATCCAAACCGGCAAATCTCAGGCAAATGGCGCAAATGGGTCAAAAGGGCGAGTTTCTAGGCGTTTTGGAAGGTTTCTAGGTGGTTTTTGGCCTGGTTTGACTTTTGGGCGGCCAAAATCATCGGTCCAGTGTCCTGTCGGGGTTGTTCTGCTTTTGATTTGAGAGAACAGGGTGAGGCCATCCCCGCGGTAGATGGCTCGCGTCGAAATTTACAACATACCCCCCATTTTTGCTCGGTTTAGGAACTAGATCTAAATCGGCAAATCTCGGGCAAATGGCGTGAATGGGTCAAACGGGCGAGTTTCTGGGCGTTTTGGGAGGCATTCTAGGTGGTTTTTGGCCTGGGCTCGACTTCTAGGCGCCAAAAATCATCGGTCCGGCATCTTGTCGGGGTCATTCTGCTTCGGATTTGCGAGAACAGGGTGAGGCCATCCCCGCGGCAGCCGGCAAACTGCCAGGAGATGGCCAGCGTCAAAATTTACAATACCCCCCTTTTTTGCTCGGTTTAGGGCTTGTTTGGCCTGGGGAAGTGGGGCTCGGTAGCCACATGTCCGTTCGGGCTAATCTTTATATCGGTTGTTTAATATTTTCGACCAGAAAATGGTTCCAAACTTGCAAATCTCTGACAAATGGCTCGAACGGGTCAAACCGGCGAGTTTCTAGGCGTTTTGGGAGGCATTCTAAGTGGTTTTTGGCCTGGGTCCGATTTCTGGTCGGCCAAAATCATCGATCCTTCATCCTGTCGTGGTCATTTTGCATCCAATTCGCGAGAACAGGATGAGGCCATCCCCGCAGTAGCCGGTGAACCGCCGGGAGATGGCCCGCATCGAAATTTACAACGTACCCCGCATTTTTGCTCGGTTTAGGGCTTGTCAGGCCTGGGGAAATGGGGCTCGATGGCCACATGTTCATTCGGGTAGATCTTTATGTTAGTTGTTCAAGATTTTTGACCAGAAACTGGATCCAAATCGGCAAATCTCTGGCAAATGGCGCGAATGGGTCAAACCAGCGAGTTTCTAAGCATTTTGGGAGGCATTCTAGGTGGTTTTTGGCTTGGGTGCGACTTTTGGGCGGCCAAAATCATCAGTCTAGCGTCCTGTCTGGGTCATTTTGCTTCCGATTCGCAAGACTAGGGTGAGGTCATCCTCACGATAGCCGGCGAACCGCCGGGAGATGGCCTGTATCGAAATTTACAACATACCCCCCATTTTTGTTCGGTTTAGGGCCTGTAAGGCCTGTGGAATTGGGGCTCAGTGGCCATATGTTCGTTCGGGCCGATCATTATGTTGGTTGTTCAAGATTTTTGACCAAAAACTAGATTCACACCGGTAAATCTCGGCCAAATGGCACGAACAGGTTAAATCGGCGACTTTCTAGGCATTTTGGAAGGTTTCTAGGTGGTTTTTGGCCTCGTCTGACTTCTGGGTAGCCAAAATCATCGGTTCGGCATCCTGTCGGGGTCGTTCTACTTTTGATTCAGGAGAATAGGGTGAACCCATCCCCGCGGTAGCCAGCAAGCCATTGGGAGATGGCCCGCGTCGAAATTTATAACATACCCCCCATTTTTGCTCGGTTTAGGGCTTGTCAGGCCTGTGGAATTGGGGCTCGGTGGCCACATGTCCATTCGGGCCGCTAATTATGTCGGTTGTTCAAGATTTTCGACTAGAAACTGGATCCAAATTGGCAAATCTCGGGCAAATGGCGCGAACGGGTCAAACCGGTGATTTCTGGGTGTTTTGGGAGGCATTCTAGGTGGCTTTTGGCCTGGGTCCGACTTCTAGGTGGCTTTTGGCCTGGGTCCGACTTCTAGGTGGCAAAAATCATTGGTCCGGCGTCCTGTTGGGGTCATTCTGCTTCCGATTTGCGAGAACAGGGTGAGGCCATCCCCGCGGCAACCGGCGAACCGCCGAGAGATGGCTCACGTCGAAATTTACAACATACCCCCCCATTTTTGCTCGGTTTAGGGCCTGTTTGGCCTTGGGAAGTGGGGCTCGGTAGCCACATGTCTATTTGGGCCGATCTTTATATCGGTTGTTCGATATTTTCGAAGATAAACTGGATCCAAACCTGCAAATCATTGGCAAATGGCTCGAATGGGTCAAACCGACGAGTTTCTAGGTGTTTTGGGAGGCATTCTAGGTGGTTTTTGGCTTAGGTCCGATTTTTGGTTGGCCAAAATCATCGGTCCTTCGTCCTGTCGTGGTCATTTTGCATCTGATTCATGAGATTTGGGCGAGGCCATCCCCGTGGCAGCCAGCGAACTGCTGGGAGATGGCCCGTGTTGAAATTTACAACATACCCCCCATTATTGCTCGGTTTAGGGCCTGTCAGGCCTTGGGAAGTGGGGCTCGGTGGCCACATGTTCGTTCGGGCAGATCTTTATGTTAGTTGTTCAAGATTTTAGACCAAAAATTGGATTCGAATTGGCAAATGGCGCGAACAGGTCAAACCAATGAGTTTGTAAGCATTTTGGGAGGCAATCTAGGTGGTTTTTGGCCTGGGTGCGACTTCTGTGTGGCCAAAAGCATTGGTCCGGTGTGCTGTCTGGGTCGTTATGCTTTTGATTTGC
>CM024711.1:42500-45000 GCA_014182895.1 Angophora floribunda | reverse complement strand
GGTTTAGGGTTTAGGGTTTAGGGTTTAGGGTTTAGGGTTTAGGGTTTAGGGTTTAGGGTTTAGGGTTTAGGGTTTAGGGTTTAGGGTTTAGGGTTTAGGGTTTAGGGTTTAGGGTTTAGGGTTTAGGGTTTAGGGTTTAGGGTTTAGGGTTTAGGGTTTAGAGTTTAGGGTTTAGGGTTTAGGGTTTAGGGTTTAGGGTTTAGGGTTTAGGGTTTAGGGTTTAGGGTTTAGGGTTTAGGGTTTAGGGTTTAGGGTTTAGGGTTTAGGGTTTAGGGTTTAGGGTTTAGGGTTTAGGGTTTAGGGTTTAGGGTTTAGGGTTTAGGGTTTAGGGTTTAGGGTTTAGGGTTTAGGGTTTAGGGTTTAGGGTTTAGGGTTTAGGGTTTAGGGTTTAGGGTTTAGGGTTTAGGGTTTAGGGTTTAGGGTTTAGGGTTTAGGGTTTAGGGTTTAGGGTTTAGGGTTTTTTAGGGTTTAGGGTTTAGGGTTTAGGGTTTAGGGTTTAGGGTTTAGGGTTTAGGGTTTAGGGTTTAGGGTTTAGGGTTTTAGGGTTTAGGGTTTTAGGGTTTAGGGTTTAGGGTTTAGGGTTTAGGGTTTAGGGTTTAGGGTTTAGGGTTTAGGGTTTAGGGTTTAGGGTTTAGGGTTTAGGGTTTAGGGTTTAGGGTTTAGGGTTTAGGGTTTAGGGTTTTAGGGTTTAGGGTTTAGGGTTTAGGGTTTAGGGTTTAGGGTTTAGGGTTTAGGGTTTAGGGTTTAGGGTTTAGGGTTTAGGGTTTAGGGTTTAGGGTTTAGGGTTTAGGGTTTAGGGTTTAGGGTTTTAGGGTTTAGGGTTTAGGGTTTAGGGTTTAGGGTTTAGGGTTTAGGGTTTAGGGTTTAGGGTTTAGGGTTTAGGGTTTAGGGTTTAGGGTTTAGGGTTTAGGGTTTAGGGTTTAGGGTTTAGGGTTTAGGGTTTAGGGTTTAGGGTTTAGGGTTTAGGGTTTAGGGTTTAGGGTTTAGGGTTTAGGGTTTAGGGTTTAGGGTTTAGGGTTTAGGGTTTAGGGTTTAGGGTTTAGGGTTTAGGGTTTAGGGTTTAGGGTTTAGGGTTTAGGGTTTAGGGTTTAGGGTTTAGGGTTTAGGGTTTAGGGTTTAGGGTTTAGGGTTTAGGGTTTAGGGTTTAGGGTTTAGGGTTTAGGGTTTAGGGTTTAGGGTTTAGGGTTTAGGGTTTAGGGTTTAGGGTTTAGGGTTTAGGGTTTAGGGTTTAGGGTTTAGGGTTTAGGGTTTAGGGTTTAGGGTTTAGGGTTTAGGGTTTTAGGGTTTAGGGTTTAGGGTTTAGGGTTTAGGGTTTAGGGTTTAGGGTTTAGGGTTTAGGGTTTAGGGTTTAGGGTTTAGGGTTTAGGGTTTAGGGTTTAGGGTTTAGGGTTTAGGGTTTAGGGTTTAGGGTTTAGGGTTTAGGGTTTAGGGTTTAGGGTTTAGGGTTTAGGGTTTAGGGTTTAGGGTTTAGGGTTTAGGGTTTAGGGTTTAGGGTTTAGGGTTTAGGGTTTAGGGTTTAGGGTTTAGGGTTTAGGGTTTAGGGTTTAGGGTTTAGGGTTTAGGGTTTAGGGTTTAGGGTTTAGGGTTTAGGGTTTAGGGTTTAGGGTTTAGGGTTTAGGGTTTAGGGTTTAGGGTTTAGGGGGTTTAGGGTTTAGGGTTTAGGGTTTAGGGTTTAGGGTTTAGGGTTTAGGGTTTAGGGTTTAGGGTTTAGGGTTTAGGGTTTAGGGTTTAGGGTTTAGGGTTTAGGGTTTAGGGTTTAGGGTTTAGGGTTTAGGGTTTAGGGTTTAGGGTTTAGGGTTTAGGGTTTAGGGTTTAGGGTTTAGGGTTTAGGGTTTAGGGTTTAGGGTTTAGGGTTTAGGGTTTAGGGTTTAGGGTTTAGGGTTTAGGGTTTAGGGTTTAGGGTTTAGGGTTTAGGGTTTAGGGTTTAGGGTTTAGGGTTTAGGGTTTAGGGTTTAGGGTTTAGGGTTTAGGGTTTAGGGTTTAGGGTTTAGGGTTTAGGGTTTAGGGTTTAGGGTTTAGGGTTTAGGGTTTAGGGTTTAGGGTTTAGGGTTTAGGGTTTAGGGTTTAGGGTTTAGGGTTTAGGGTTTAGGGTTTAGGGTTTAGGGTTTAGGGTTTAGGGTTTAGGGTTTAGGGTTTAGGGTTTAGGGTTTAGGGTTTAGGGTTTAGGGTTTAGGGTTTAGGGTTTAGGGTTTAGGGTTTAGGGTTTAGGGTTTAGGGTTTAGGGTTTAGGGTTTAGGGTTTAGGGTTTAGGGTTTAGGGTTTAGGGTTTAGGGTTTAGGGTTTAGGGTTTAGGGTTTAGGGTTTAGGGTTTAGGGTTTAGGGTTTAGGGTTTAGGGTTTAGGGTTTAGGGTTTAGGGTTTAGGGTTTAGGGTTTAGGGTTTAGGGTTTAGGGTTTAGGGTTTAGGGTTTAGGGTTTAGGGTTTAGGGTTTAGGGTTTAGGGTTTAGGGTTTAGGGTTTAGGGTTTAGGGTTTAGGGTTTAGGGTTTAGGGTTTAGGGTTT
>CM024711.1:17500-35000 GCA_014182895.1 Angophora floribunda | reverse complement strand
TAGGGTTTAGGGTTTAGGGTTTAGGGTTTAGGGTTTAGGGTTTAGGGTTTAGGGTTTAGGGTTTAGGGTTTAGGGTTTAGGGTTTAGGGTTTAGGGTTTAGGGTTTAGGGTTTAGGGTTTAGGGTTTAGGGTTTAGGGTTTAGGGTTTAGGGTTTAGGGTTTAGGGTTTAGGGTTTAGGGTTTAGGGTTTAGGGTTTAGGGTTTAGGGTTTAGGGTTTAGGGTTTAGGGTTTAGGGTTTAGGGTTTAGGGTTTAGGGTTTAGGGTTTAGGGTTTAGGGTTTAGGGTTTAGGGTTTAGGGTTTAGGGTTTAGGGTTTAGGGTTTAGGGTTTAGGGTTTAGGGTTTAGGGTTTAGGGTTTAGGGTTTAGGGTTTAGGGTTTAGGGTTTAGGGTTTAGGGTTTAGGGTTTAGGGTTTAGGGTTTAGGGTTTAGGGTTTAGGGTTTAGGGTTTAGGGTTTAGGGTTTAGGGTTTAGGGTTTAGGGTTTAGGGTTTAGGGTTTAGGGTTTAGGGTTTAGGGTTTAGGGTTTAGGGTTTAGGGTTTAGGGTTTAGGGTTTAGGGTTTAGGGTTTAGGGTTTAGGGTTTAGGGTTTAGGGTTTAGGGTTTAGGGTTTAGGGTTTAGGGTTTAGGGTTTAGGGTTTAGGGTTTAGGGTTTAGGGTTTAGGGTTTAGGGTTTAGGGTTTAGGGTTTAGGGTTTAGGGTTTAGGGTTTAGGGTTTAGGGTTTAGGGTTTAGGGTTTAGGGTTTAGGGTTTAGGGTTTAGGGTTTAGGGTTTAGGGTTTAGGGTTTAGGGTTTAGGGTTTAGGGTTTAGGGTTTAGGGTTTAGGGTTTAGGGTTTAGGGTTTAGGGTTTAGGGTTTAGGGTTTAGGGTTTAGGGTTTAGGGTTTAGGGTTTAGGGTTTAGGGTTTAGGGTTTAGGGTTTAGGGTTTAGGGTTTAGGGTTTAGGGTTTAGGGTTTAGGGTTTAGGGTTTAGGGTTTAGGGTTTAGGGTTTAGGGTTTAGGGTTTAGGGTTTAGGGTTTAGGGTTTAGGGTTTAGGGTTTAGGGTTTAGGGTTTAGGGTTTAGGGTTTAGGGTTTAGGGTTTAGGGTTTAGGGTTTAGGGTTTAGGGTTTAGGGTTTAGGGTTTAGGGTTTAGGGTTTAGGGTTTAGGGTTTAGGGTTTAGGGTTTAGGGTTTAGGGTTTAGGGTTTAGGGTTTAGGGTTTAGGGTTTAGGGTTTAGGGTTTAGGGTTTAGGGTTTAGGGTTTAGGGTTTAGGGTTTAGGGTTTAGGGTTTAGGGTTTAGGGTTTAGGGTTTAGGGTTTAGGGTTTAGGGTTTAGGGTTTAGGGTTTAGGGTTTAGGGTTTAGGGTTTAGGGTTTAGGGTTTAGGGTTTAGGGTTTAGGGTTTAGGGTTTAGGGTTTAGGGTTTAGGGTTTAGGGTTTAGGGTTTAGGGTTTAGGGTTTAGGGTTTAGGGTTTAGGGTTTAGGGTTTAGGGTTTAGGGTTTAGGGTTTAGGGTTTAGGGTTTAGGGTTTAGGGTTTAGGGTTTAGGGTTTAGGGTTTAGGGTTTAGGGTTTAGGGTTTAGGGTTTAGGGTTTAGGGTTTAGGGTTTAGGGTTTAGGGTTTAGGGTTTAGGGTTTAGGGTTTAGGGTTTAGGGTTTAGGGTTTAGGGTTTAGGGTTTAGGGTTTAGGGTTTAGGGTTTAGGGTTTAGGGTTTAGGGTTTAGGGTTTAGGGTTTAGGGTTTAGGGTTTAGGGTTTAGGGTTTAGGGTTTAGGGTTTAGGGTTTAGGGTTTAGGGTTTAGGGTTTAGGGTTTAGGGTTTAGGGTTTAGGGTTTAGGGTTTAGGGTTTAGGGTTTAGGGTTTAGGGTTTAGGGTTTAGGGTTTAGGGTTTAGGGTTTAGGGTTTAGGGTTTAGGGTTTAGGGTTTAGGGTTTAGGGTTTAGGGTTTAGGGTTTAGGGTTTAGGGTTTAGGGTTTAGGGTTTAGGGTTTAGGGTTTAGGGTTTAGGGTTTAGGGTTTAGGGTTTAGGGTTTAGGGTTTAGGGTTTAGGGTTTAGGGTTTAGGGTTTAGGGTTTAGGGTTTAGGGTTTAGGGTTTAGGGTTTAGGGTTTAGGGTTTAGGGTTTAGGGTTTAGGGTTTAGGGTTTAGGGTTTAGGGTTTAGGGTTTAGGGTTTAGGGTTTAGGGTTTAGGGTTTAGGGTTTAGGGTTTAGGGTTTAGGGTTTAGGGTTTAGGGTTTAGGGTTTAGGGTTTAGGGTTTAGGGTTTAGGGTTTAGGGTTTAGGGTTTAGGGTTTAGGGTTTAGGGTTTAGGGTTTAGGGTTTAGGGTTTAGGGTTTAGGGTTTAGGGTTTAGGGTTTAGGGTTTAGGGTTTAGGGTTTAGGGTTTAGGGTTTAGGGTTTAGGGTTTAGGGTTTAGGGTTTAGGGTTTAGGGTTTAGGGTTTAGGGTTTAGGGTTTAGGGTTTAGGGTTTAGGGTTTAGGGTTTAGGGTTTAGGGTTTAGGGTTTAGGGTTTAGGGTTTAGGGTTTAGGGTTTAGGGTTTAGGGTTTAGGGTTTAGGGTTTAGGGTTTAGGGTTTAGGGTTTAGGGTTTAGGGTTTAGGGTTTAGGGTTTAGGGTTTAGGGTTTAGGGTTTAGGGTTTAGGGTTTAGGGTTTAGGGTTTAGGGTTTAGGGTTTAGGGTTTAGGGTTTAGGGTTTAGGGTTTAGGGTTTAGGGTTTAGGGTTTAGGGTTTAGGGTTTAGGGTTTAGGGTTTAGGGTTTAGGGTTTAGGGTTTAGGGTTTAGGGTTTAGGGTTTAGGGTTTAGGGTTTAGGGTTTAGGGTTTAGGGTTTAGGGTTTAGGGTTTAGGGTTTAGGGTTTAGGGTTTAGGGTTTAGGGTTTAGGGTTTAGGGTTTAGGGTTTAGGGTTTAGGGTTTAGGGTTTAGGGTTTAGGGTTTAGGGTTTAGGGTTTAGGGTTTAGGGTTTAGGGTTTAGGGTTTAGGGTTTAGGGTTTAGGGTTTAGGGTTTAGGGTTTAGGGTTTAGGGTTTAGGGTTTAGGGTTTAGGGTTTAGGGTTTAGGGTTTAGGGTTTAGGGTTTAGGGTTTAGGGTTTAGGGTTTAGGGTTTAGGGTTTAGGGTTTAGGGTTTAGGGTTTAGGGTTTAGGGTTTAGGGTTTAGGGTTTAGGGTTTAGGGTTTAGGGTTTAGGGTTTAGGGTTTAGGGTTTAGGGTTTAGGGTTTAGGGTTTAGGGTTTAGGGTTTAGGGTTTAGGGTTTAGGGTTTAGGGTTTAGGGTTTAGGGTTTAGGGTTTAGGGTTTAGGGTTTAGGGTTTAGGGTTTAGGGTTTAGGGTTTAGGGTTTAGGGTTTAGGGTTTAGGGTTTAGGGTTTAGGGTTTAGGGTTTAGGGTTTAGGGTTTAGGGTTTAGGGTTTAGGGTTTAGGGTTTAGGGTTTAGGGTTTAGGGTTTAGGGTTTAGGGTTTAGGGTTTAGGGTTTAGGGTTTAGGGTTTAGGGTTTAGGGTTTAGGGTTTAGGGTTTAGGGTTTAGGGTTTAGGGTTTAGGGTTTAGGGTTTAGGGTTTAGGGTTTAGGGTTTAGGGTTTAGGGTTTAGGGTTTAGGGTTTAGGGTTTAGGGTTTAGGGTTTAGGGTTTAGGGTTTAGGGTTTAGGGTTTAGGGTTTAGGGTTTAGGGTTTAGGGTTTAGGGTTTAGGGTTTAGGGTTTAGGGTTTAGGGTTTAGGGTTTAGGGTTTAGGGTTTAGGGTTTAGGGTTTAGGGTTTAGGGTTTAGGGTTTAGGGTTTAGGGTTTAGGGTTTAGGGTTTAGGGTTTAGGGTTTAGGGTTTAGGGTTTAGGGTTTAGGGTTTAGGGTTTAGGGTTTAGGGTTTAGGGTTTAGGGTTTAGGGTTTAGGGTTTAGGGTTTAGGGTTTAGGGTTTAGGGTTTAGGGTTTAGGGTTTAGGGTTTAGGGTTTAGGGTTTAGGGTTTAGGGTTTAGGGTTTAGGGTTTAGGGTTTAGGGTTTAGGGTTTAGGGTTTAGGGTTTAGGGTTTAGGGTTTAGGGTTTAGGGTTTAGGGTTTAGGGTTTAGGGTTTAGGGTTTAGGGTTTAGGGTTTAGGGTTTAGGGTTTAGGGTTTAGGGTTTAGGGTTTAGGGTTTAGGGTTTAGGGTTTAGGGTTTAGGGTTTAGGGTTTAGGGTTTAGGGTTTAGGGTTTAGGGTTTAGGGTTTAGGGTTTAGGGTTTAGGGTTTAGGGTTTAGGGTTTAGGGTTTAGGGTTTAGGGTTTAGGGTTTAGGGTTTAGGGTTTAGGGTTTAGGGTTTAGGGTTTAGGGTTTAGGGTTTAGGGTTTAGGGTTTAGGGTTTAGGGTTTAGGGTTTAGGGTTTAGGGTTTAGGGTTTAGGGTTTAGGGTTTAGGGTTTAGGGTTTAGGGTTTAGGGTTTAGGGTTTAGGGTTTAGGGTTTAGGGTTTAGGGTTTAGGGTTTAGGGTTTAGGGTTTAGGGTTTAGGGTTTAGGGTTTAGGGTTTAGGGTTTAGGGTTTAGGGTTTAGGGTTTAGGGTTTAGGGTTTAGGGTTTAGGGTTTAGGGTTTAGGGTTTAGGGTTTAGGGTTTAGGGTTTAGGGTTTAGGGTTTAGGGTTTAGGGTTTAGGGTTTAGGGTTTAGGGTTTAGGGTTTAGGGTTTAGGGTTTAGGGTTTAGGGTTTAGGGTTTAGGGTTTAGGGTTTAGGGTTTAGGGTTTAGGGTTTAGGGTTTAGGGTTTAGGGTTTAGGGTTTAGGGTTTAGGGTTTAGGGTTTAGGGTTTAGGGTTTAGGGTTTAGGGTTTAGGGTTTAGGGTTTAGGGTTTAGGGTTTAGGGTTTAGGGTTTAGGGTTTAGGGTTTAGGGTTTAGGGTTTAGGGTTTAGGGTTTAGGGTTTAGGGTTTAGGGTTTAGGGTTTAGGGTTTAGGGTTTAGGGTTTAGGGTTTAGGGTTTAGGGTTTAGGGTTTAGGGTTTAGGGTTTAGGGTTTAGGGTTTAGGGTTTAGGGTTTAGGGTTTAGGGTTTAGGGTTTAGGGTTTAGGGTTTAGGGTTTAGGGTTTAGGGTTTAGGGTTTAGGGTTTAGGGTTTAGGGTTTAGGGTTTAGGGTTTAGGGTTTAGGGTTTAGGGTTTAGGGTTTAGGGTTTAGGGTTTAGGGTTTAGGGTTTAGGGTTTAGGGTTTAGGGTTTAGGGTTTAGGGTTTAGGGTTTAGGGTTTAGGGTTTAGGGTTTAGGGTTTAGGGTTTAGGGTTTAGGGTTTAGGGTTTAGGGTTTAGGGTTTAGGGTTTAGGGTTTAGGGTTTAGGGTTTAGGGTTTAGGGTTTAGGGTTTAGGGTTTAGGGTTTAGGGTTTAGGGTTTAGGGTTTAGGGTTTAGGGTTTAGGGTTTAGGGTTTAGGGTTTAGGGTTTAGGGTTTAGGGTTTAGGGTTTAGGGTTTAGGGTTTAGGGTTTAGGGTTTAGGGTTTAGGGTTTAGGGTTTAGGGTTTAGGGTTTAGGGTTTAGGGTTTAGGGTTTAGGGTTTAGGGTTTAGGGTTTAGGGTTTAGGGTTTAGGGTTTAGGGTTTAGGGTTTAGGGTTTAGGGTTTAGGGTTTAGGGTTTAGGGTTTAGGGTTTAGGGTTTAGGGTTTAGGGTTTAGGGTTTAGGGTTTAGGGTTTAGGGTTTAGGGTTTAGGGTTTAGGGTTTAGGGTTTAGGGTTTAGGGTTTAGGGTTTAGGGTTTAGGGTTTAGGGTTTAGGGTTTAGGGTTTAGGGTTTTTTTAGGGTTTAGGGTTTAGGGTTTAGGGTTTAGGGTTTAGGGTTTAGGGTTTAGGGTTTAGGGTTTAGGGTTTAGGGTTTAGGGTTTAGGGTTTAGGGTTTAGGGTTTAGGGTTTAGGGTTTAGGGTTTAGGGTTTAGGGTTTAGGGTTTAGGGTTTAGGGTTTAGGGTTTAGGGTTTAGGGTTTAGGGTTTAGGGTTTAGGGTTTAGGGTTTAGGGTTTAGGGTTTAGGGTTTAGGGTTTAGGGTTTAGGGTTTAGGGTTTAGGGTTTAGGGTTTAGGGTTTAGGGTTTAGGGTTTAGGGTTTAGGGTTTAGGGTTTAGGGTTTAGGGTTTAGGGTTTAGGGTTTAGGGTTTAGGGTTTAGGGTTTAGGGTTTAGGGTTTAGGGTTTAGGGTTTAGGGTTTAGGGTTTAGGGTTTAGGGTTTAGGGTTTAGGGTTTAGGGTTTAGGGTTTAGGGTTTAGGGTTTAGGGTTTAGGGTTTAGGGTTTAGGGTTTAGGGTTTAGGGTTTAGGGTTTAGGGTTTAGGGTTTAGGGTTTAGGGTTTAGGGTTTAGGGTTTAGGGTTTAGGGTTTAGGGTTTAGGGTTTAGGGTTTAGGGTTTAGGGTTTAGGGTTTAGGGTTTAGGGTTTAGGGTTTAGGGTTTAGGGTTTAGGGTTTAGGGTTTAGGGTTTAGGGTTTAGGGTTTAGGGTTTAGGGTTTAGGGTTTAGGGTTTAGGGTTTAGGGTTTAGGGTTTAGGGTTTAGGGTTTAGGGTTTAGGGTTTAGGGTTTAGGGTTTAGGGTTTAGGGTTTAGGGTTTAGGGTTTAGGGTTTAGGGTTTAGGGTTTAGGGTTTAGGGTTTAGGGTTTAGGGTTTAGGGTTTAGGGTTTAGGGTTTAGGGTTTAGGGTTTAGGGTTTAGGGTTTAGGGTTTAGGGTTTAGGGTTTAGGGTTTAGGGTTTAGGGTTTAGGGTTTAGGGTTTAGGGTTTAGGGTTTAGGGTTTAGGGTTTAGGGTTTAGGGTTTAGGGTTTAGGGTTTAGGGTTTAGGGTTTAGGGTTTAGGGTTTAGGGTTTAGGGTTTAGGGTTTAGGGTTTAGGGTTTAGGGTTTAGGGTTTAGGGTTTAGGGTTTAGGGTTTAGGGTTTAGGGTTTAGGGTTTAGGGTTTAGGGTTTAGGGTTTAGGGTTTAGGGTTTAGGGTTTAGGGTTTAGGGTTTAGGGTTTAGGGTTTAGGGTTTAGGGTTTAGGGTTTAGGGTTTAGGGTTTAGGGTTTAGGGTTTAGGGTTTAGGGTTTAGGGTTTAGGGTTTAGGGTTTAGGGTTTAGGGTTTAGGGTTTAGGGTTTAGGGTTTAGGGTTTAGGGTTTAGGGTTTAGGGTTTAGGGTTTAGGGTTTAGGGTTTAGGGTTTAGGGTTTAGGGTTTAGGGTTTAGGGTTTAGGGTTTAGGGTTTAGGGTTTAGGGTTTAGGGTTTAGGGTTTAGGGTTTAGGGTTTAGGGTTTAGGGTTTAGGGTTTAGGGTTTAGGGTTTAGGGTTTAGGGTTTAGGGTTTAGGGTTTAGGGTTTAGGGTTTAGGGTTTAGGGTTTAGGGTTTAGGGTTTAGGGTTTAGGGTTTAGGGTTTAGGGTTTAGGGTTTAGGGTTTAGGGTTTAGGGTTTAGGGTTTAGGGTTTAGGGTTTAGGGTTTAGGGTTTAGGGTTTAGGGTTTAGGGTTTAGGGTTTAGGGTTTAGGGTTTAGGGTTTAGGGTTTAGGGTTTAGGGTTTAGGGTTTAGGGTTTAGGGTTTAGGGTTTAGGGTTTAGGGTTTAGGGTTTAGGGTTTAGGGTTTAGGGTTTAGGGTTTAGGGTTTAGGGTTTAGGGTTTAGGGTTTAGGGTTTAGGGTTTAGGGTTTAGGGTTTAGGGTTTAGGGTTTAGGGTTTAGGGTTTAGGGTTTAGGGTTTAGGGTTTAGGGTTTAGGGTTTAGGGTTTAGGGTTTAGGGTTTAGGGTTTAGGGTTTAGGGTTTAGGGTTTAGGGTTTAGGGTTTAGGGTTTAGGGTTTAGGGTTTAGGGTTTAGGGTTTAGGGTTTAGGGTTTAGGGTTTAGGGTTTAGGGTTTAGGGTTTAGGGTTTAGGGTTTAGGGTTTAGGGTTTAGGGTTTAGGGTTTAGGGTTTAGGGTTTAGGGTTTAGGGTTTAGGGTTTAGGGTTTAGGGTTTAGGGTTTAGGGTTTAGGGTTTAGGGTTTAGGGTTTAGGGTTTAGGGTTTAGGGTTTAGGGTTTAGGGTTTAGGGTTTAGGGTTTAGGGTTTAGGGTTTAGGGTTTAGGGTTTAGGGTTTAGGGTTTAGGGTTTAGGGTTTAGGGTTTAGGGTTTAGGGTTTAGGGTTTAGGGTTTAGGGTTTAGGGTTTAGGGTTTAGGGTTTAGGGTTTAGGGTTTAGGGTTTAGGGTTTAGGGTTTAGGGTTTAGGGTTTAGGGTTTAGGGTTTAGGGTTTAGGGTTTAGGGTTTAGGGTTTAGGGTTTAGGGTTTAGGGTTTAGGGTTTAGGGTTTAGGGTTTAGGGTTTAGGGTTTAGGGTTTAGGGTTTAGGGTTTAGGGTTTAGGGTTTAGGGTTTAGGGTTTAGGGTTTAGGGTTTAGGGTTTAGGGTTTAGGGTTTAGGGTTTAGGGTTTAGGGTTTAGGGTTTAGGGTTTAGGGTTTAGGGTTTAGGGTTTAGGGTTTAGGGTTTAGGGTTTAGGGTTTAGGGTTTAGGGTTTAGGGTTTAGGGTTTAGGGTTTAGGGTTTAGGGTTTAGGGTTTAGGGTTTAGGGTTTAGGGTTTAGGGTTTAGGGTTTAGGGTTTAGGGTTTAGGGTTTAGGGTTTAGGGTTTAGGGTTTAGGGTTTAGGGTTTAGGGTTTAGGGTTTAGGGTTTAGGGTTTAGGGTTTAGGGTTTAGGGTTTAGGGTTTAGGGTTTAGGGTTTAGGGTTTAGGGTTTAGGGTTTAGGGTTTAGGGTTTAGGGTTTAGGGTTTAGGGTTTAGGGTTTAGGGTTTAGGGTTTAGGGTTTAGGGTTTAGGGTTTAGGGTTTAGGGTTTAGGGTTTAGGGTTTAGGGTTTAGGGTTTAGGGTTTAGGGTTTAGGGTTTAGGGTTTAGGGTTTAGGGTTTAGGGTTTAGGGTTTAGGGTTTAGGGTTTAGGGTTTAGGGTTTAGGGTTTAGGGTTTAGGGTTTAGGGTTTAGGGTTTAGGGTTTAGGGTTTAGGGTTTAGGGTTTAGGGTTTAGGGTTTAGGGTTTAGGGTTTAGGGTTTAGGGTTTAGGGTTTAGGGTTTAGGGTTTAGGGTTTAGGGTTTAGGGTTTAGGGTTTAGGGTTTAGGGTTTAGGGTTTAGGGTTTAGGGTTTAGGGTTTAGGGTTTAGGGTTTAGGGTTTAGGGTTTAGGGTTTAGGGTTTAGGGTTTAGGGTTTAGGGTTTAGGGTTTAGGGTTTAGGGTTTAGGGTTTAGGGTTTAGGGTTTAGGGTTTAGGGTTTAGGGTTTAGGGTTTAGGGTTTAGGGTTTAGGGTTTAGGGTTTAGGGTTTAGGGTTTAGGGTTTAGGGTTTAGGGTTTAGGGTTTAGGGTTTAGGGTTTAGGGTTTAGGGTTTAGGGTTTAGGGTTTAGGGTTTAGGGTTTAGGGTTTAGGGTTTAGGGTTTAGGGTTTAGGGTTTAGGGTTTAGGGTTTAGGGTTTAGGGTTTAGGGTTTAGGGTTTAGGGTTTAGGGTTTAGGGTTTAGGGTTTAGGGTTTAGGGTTTAGGGTTTAGGGTTTAGGGTTTAGGGTTTAGGGTTTAGGGTTTAGGGTTTAGGGTTTAGGGTTTAGGGTTTAGGGTTTAGGGTTTAGGGTTTAGGGTTTAGGGTTTAGGGTTTAGGGTTTAGGGTTTAGGGTTTAGGGTTTAGGGTTTAGGGTTTAGGGTTTAGGGTTTAGGGTTTAGGGTTTAGGGTTTAGGGTTTAGGGTTTAGGGTTTAGGGTTTAGGGTTTAGGGTTTAGGGTTTAGGGTTTAGGGTTTAGGGTTTAGGGTTTAGGGTTTAGGGTTTAGGGTTTAGGGTTTAGGGTTTAGGGTTTAGGGTTTAGGGTTTAGGGTTTAGGGTTTAGGGTTTAGGGTTTAGGGTTTAGGGTTTAGGGTTTAGGGTTTAGGGTTTAGGGTTTAGGGTTTAGGGTTTAGGGTTTAGGGTTTAGGGTTTAGGGTTTAGGGTTTAGGGTTTAGGGTTTAGGGTTTAGGGTTTAGGGTTTAGGGTTTAGGGTTTAGGGTTTAGGGTTTAGGGTTTAGGGTTTAGGGTTTAGGGTTTAGGGTTTAGGGTTTAGGGTTTAGGGTTTAGGGTTTAGGGTTTAGGGTTTAGGGTTTAGGGTTTAGGGTTTAGGGTTTAGGGTTTAGGGTTTAGGGTTTAGGGTTTAGGGTTTAGGGTTTAGGGTTTAGGGTTTAGGGTTTAGGGTTTAGGGTTTAGGGTTTAGGGTTTAGGGTTTAGGGTTTAGGGTTTAGGGTTTAGGGTTTAGGGTTTAGGGTTTAGGGTTTAGGGTTTAGGGTTTAGGGTTTAGGGTTTAGGGTTTAGGGTTTAGGGTTTAGGGTTTAGGGTTTAGGGTTTAGGGTTTAGGGTTTAGGGTTTAGGGTTTAGGGTTTAGGGTTTAGGGTTTAGGGTTTAGGGTTTAGGGTTTAGGGTTTAGGGTTTAGGGTTTAGGGTTTAGGGTTTAGGGTTTAGGGTTTAGGGTTTAGGGTTTAGGGTTTAGGGTTTAGGGTTTAGGGTTTAGGGTTTAGGGTTTAGGGTTTAGGGTTTAGGGTTTAGGGTTTAGGGTTTAGGGTTTAGGGTTTAGGGTTTAGGGTTTAGGGTTTAGGGTTTAGGGTTTAGGGTTTAGGGTTTAGGGTTTAGGGTTTAGGGTTTAGGGTTTAGGGTTTAGGGTTTAGGGTTTAGGGTTTAGGGTTTAGGGTTTAGGGTTTAGGGTTTAGGGTTTAGGGTTTAGGGTTTAGGGTTTAGGGTTTAGGGTTTAGGGTTTAGGGTTTAGGGTTTAGGGTTTAGGGTTTAGGGTTTAGGGTTTAGGGTTTAGGGTTTAGGGTTTAGGGTTTAGGGTTTAGGGTTTAGGGTTTAGGGTTTAGGGTTTAGGGTTTAGGGTTTAGGGTTTAGGGTTTAGGGTTTAGGGTTTAGGGTTTAGGGTTTAGGGTTTAGGGTTTAGGGTTTAGGGTTTAGGGTTTAGGGTTTAGGGTTTAGGGTTTAGGGTTTAGGGTTTAGGGTTTAGGGTTTAGGGTTTAGGGTTTAGGGTTTAGGGTTTAGGGTTTAGGGTTTAGGGTTTAGGGTTTAGGGTTTAGGGTTTAGGGTTTAGGGTTTAGGGTTTAGGGTTTAGGGTTTAGGGTTTAGGGTTTAGGGTTTAGGGTTTAGGGTTTAGGGTTTAGGGTTTAGGGTTTAGGGTTTAGGGTTTAGGGTTTAGGGTTTAGGGTTTAGGGTTTAGGGTTTAGGGTTTAGGGTTTAGGGTTTAGGGTTTAGGGTTTAGGGTTTAGGGTTTAGGGTTTAGGGTTTAGGGTTTAGGGTTTAGGGTTTAGGGTTTAGGGTTTAGGGTTTAGGGTTTAGGGTTTAGGGTTTAGGGTTTAGGGTTTAGGGTTTAGGGTTTAGGGTTTAGGGTTTAGGGTTTAGGGTTTAGGGTTTAGGGTTTAGGGTTTAGGGTTTAGGGTTTAGGGTTTAGGGTTTAGGGTTTAGGGTTTAGGGTTTAGGGTTTAGGGTTTAGGGTTTAGGGTTTAGGGTTTAGGGTTTAGGGTTTAGGGTTTAGGGTTTAGGGTTTAGGGTTTAGGGTTTAGGGTTTAGGGTTTAGGGTTTAGGGTTTAGGGTTTAGGGTTTAGGGTTTAGGGTTTAGGGTTTAGGGTTTAGGGTTTAGGGTTTAGGGTTTAGGGTTTAGGGTTTAGGGTTTAGGGTTTAGGGTTTAGGGTTTAGGGTTTAGGGTTTAGGGTTTAGGGTTTAGGGTTTAGGGTTTAGGGTTTAGGGTTTAGGGTTTAGGGTTTAGGGTTTAGGGTTTAGGGTTTAGGGTTTAGGGTTTAGGGTTTAGGGTTTAGGGTTTAGGGTTTAGGGTTTAGGGTTTAGGGTTTAGGGTTTAGGGTTTAGGGTTTAGGGTTTAGGGTTTAGGGTTTAGGGTTTAGGGTTTAGGGTTTAGGGTTTAGGGTTTAGGGTTTAGGGTTTAGGGTTTAGGGTTTAGGGTTTAGGGTTTAGGGTTTAGGGTTTAGGGTTTAGGGTTTAGGGTTTAGGGTTTAGGGTTTAGGGTTTAGGGTTTAGGGTTTAGGGTTTAGGGTTTAGGGTTTAGGGTTTAGGGTTTAGGGTTTAGGGTTTAGGGTTTAGGGTTTAGGGTTTAGGGTTTAGGGTTTAGGGTTTAGGGTTTAGGGTTTAGGGTTTAGGGTTTAGGGTTTAGGGTTTAGGGTTTAGGGTTTAGGGTTTAGGGTTTAGGGTTTAGGGTTTAGGGTTTAGGGTTTAGGGTTTAGGGTTTAGGGTTTAGGGTTTAGGGTTTAGGGTTTAGGGTTTAGGGTTTAGGGTTTAGGGTTTAGGGTTTAGGGTTTAGGGTTTAGGGTTTAGGGTTTAGGGTTTAGGGTTTAGGGTTTAGGGTTTAGGGTTTAGGGTTTAGGGTTTAGGGTTTAGGGTTTAGGGTTTAGGGTTTAGGGTTTAGGGTTTAGGGTTTAGGGTTTAGGGTTTAGGGTTTAGGGTTTAGGGTTTAGGGTTTAGGGTTTAGGGTTTAGGGTTTAGGGTTTAGGGTTTAGGGTTTAGGGTTTAGGGTTTAGGGTTTAGGGTTTAGGGTTTAGGGTTTAGGGTTTAGGGTTTAGGGTTTAGGGTTTAGGGTTTAGGGTTTAGGGTTTAGGGTTTAGGGTTTAGGGTTTAGGGTTTAGGGTTTAGGGTTTAGGGTTTAGGGTTTAGGGTTTAGGGTTTAGGGTTTAGGGTTTAGGGTTTAGGGTTTAGGGTTTAGGGTTTAGGGTTTAGGGTTTAGGGTTTAGGGTTTAGGGTTTAGGGTTTAGGGTTTAGGGTTTAGGGTTTAGGGTTTAGGGTTTAGGGTTTAGGGTTTAGGGTTTAGGGTTTAGGGTTTAGGGTTTAGGGTTTAGGGTTTAGGGTTTAGGGTTTAGGGTTTAGGGTTTAGGGTTTAGGGTTTAGGGTTTAGGGTTTAGGGTTTAGGGTTTAGGGTTTAGGGTTTAGGGTTTAGGGTTTAGGGTTTAGGGTTTAGGGTTTAGGGTTTAGGGTTTAGGGTTTAGGGTTTAGGGTTTAGGGTTTAGGGTTTAGGGTTTAGGGTTTAGGGTTTAGGGTTTAGGGTTTAGGGTTTAGGGTTTAGGGTTTAGGGTTTAGGGTTTAGGGTTTAGGGTTTAGGGTTTAGGGTTTAGGGTTTAGGGTTTAGGGTTTAGGGTTTAGGGTTTAGGGTTTAGGGTTTAGGGTTTAGGGTTTAGGGTTTAGGGTTTAGGGTTTAGGGTTTAGGGTTTAGGGTTTAGGGTTTAGGGTTTAGGGTTTAGGGTTTAGGGTTTAGGGTTTAGGGTTTAGGGTTTAGGGTTTAGGGTTTAGGGTTTAGGGTTTAGGGTTTAGGGTTTAGGGTTTAGGGTTTAGGGTTTAGGGTTTAGGGTTTAGGGTTTAGGGTTTAGGGTTTAGGGTTTAGGGTTTAGGGTTTAGGGTTTAGGGTTTAGGGTTTAGGGTTTAGGGTTTAGGGTTTAGGGTTTAGGGTTTAGGGTTTAGGGTTTAGGGTTTAGGGTTTAGGGTTTAGGGTTTAGGGTTTAGGGTTTAGGGTTTAGGGTTTAGGGTTTAGGGTTTAGGGTTTAGGGTTTAGGGTTTAGGGTTTAGGGTTTAGGGTTTAGGGTTTAGGGTTTAGGGTTTAGGGTTTAGGGTTTAGGGTTTAGGGTTTAGGGTTTAGGGTTTAGGGTTTAGGGTTTAGGGTTTAGGGTTTAGGGTTTAGGGTTTAGGGTTTAGGGTTTAGGGTTTAGGGTTTAGGGTTTAGGGTTTAGGGTTTAGGGTTTAGGGTTTAGGGTTTAGGGTTTAGGGTTTAGGGTTTAGGGTTTAGGGTTTAGGGTTTAGGGTTTAGGGTTTAGGGTTTAGGGTTTAGGGTTTAGGGTTTAGGGTTTAGGGTTTAGGGTTTAGGGTTTAGGGTTTAGGGTTTAGGGTTTAGGGTTTAGGGTTTAGGGTTTAGGGTTTAGGGTTTAGGGTTTAGGGTTTAGGGTTTAGGGTTTAGGGTTTAGGGTTTAGGGTTTAGGGTTTAGGGTTTAGGGTTTAGGGTTTAGGGTTTAGGGTTTAGGGTTTAGGGTTTAGGGTTTAGGGTTTAGGGTTTAGGGTTTAGGGTTTAGGGTTTAGGGTTTAGGGTTTAGGGTTTAGGGTTTAGGGTTTAGGGTTTAGGGTTTAGGGTTTAGGGTTTAGGGTTTAGGGTTTAGGGTTTAGGGTTTAGGGTTTAGGGTTTAGGGTTTAGGGTTTAGGGTTTAGGGTTTAGGGTTTAGGGTTTAGGGTTTAGGGTTTAGGGTTTAGGGTTTAGGGTTTAGGGTTTAGGGTTTAGGGTTTAGGGTTTAGGGTTTAGGGTTTAGGGTTTAGGGTTTAGGGTTTAGGGTTTAGGGTTTAGGGTTTAGGGTTTAGGGTTTAGGGTTTAGGGTTTAGGGTTTAGGGTTTAGGGTTTAGGGTTTAGGGTTTAGGGTTTAGGGTTTAGGGTTTAGGGTTTAGGGTTTAGGGTTTAGGGTTTAGGGTTTAGGGTTTAGGGTTTAGGGTTTAGGGTTTAGGGTTTAGGGTTTAGGGTTTAGGGTTTAGGGTTTAGGGTTTAGGGTTTAGGGTTTAGGGTTTAGGGTTTAGGGTTTAGGGTTTAGGGTTTAGGGTTTAGGGTTTAGGGTTTAGGGTTTAGGGTTTAGGGTTTAGGGTTTAGGGTTTAGGGTTTAGGGTTTAGGGTTTAGGGTTTAGGGTTTAGGGTTTAGGGTTTAGGGTTTAGGGTTTAGGGTTTAGGGTTTAGGGTTTAGGGTTTAGGGTTTAGGGTTTAGGGTTTAGGGTTTAGGGTTTAGGGTTTAGGGTTTAGGGTTTAGGGTTTAGGGTTTAGGGTTTAGGGTTTAGGGTTTAGGGTTTAGGGTTTAGGGTTTAGGGTTTAGGGTTTAGGGTTTAGGGTTTAGGGTTTAGGGTTTAGGGTTTAGGGTTTAGGGTTTAGGGTTTAGGGTTTAGGGTTTAGGGTTTAGGGTTTAGGGTTTAGGGTTTAGGGTTTAGGGTTTAGGGTTTAGGGTTTAGGGTTTAGGGTTTAGGGTTTAGGGTTTAGGGTTTAGGGTTTAGGGTTTAGGGTTTAGGGTTTAGGGTTTAGGGTTTAGGGTTTAGGGTTTAGGGTTTAGGGTTTAGGGTTTAGGGTTTAGGGTTTAGGGTTTAGGGTTTAGGGTTTAGGGTTTAGGGTTTAGGGTTTAGGGTTTAGGGTTTAGGGTTTAGGGTTTAGGGTTTAGGGTTTAGGGTTTAGGGTTTAGGGTTTAGGGTTTAGGGTTTAGGGTTTAGGGTTTAGGGTTTAGGGTTTAGGGTTTAGGGTTTAGGGTTTAGGGTTTAGGGTTTAGGGTTTAGGGTTTAGGGTTTAGGGTTTAGGGTTTAGGGTTTAGGGTTTAGGGTTTAGGGTTTAGGGTTTAGGGTTTAGGGTTTAGGGTTTAGGGTTTAGGGTTTAGGGTTTAGGGTTTAGGGTTTAGGGTTTAGGGTTTAGGGTTTAGGGTTTAGGGTTTAGGGTTTAGGGTTTAGGGTTTAGGGTTTAGGGTTTAGGGTTTAGGGTTTAGGGTTTAGGGTTTAGGGTTTAGGGTTTAGGGTTTAGGGTTTAGGGTTTAGGGTTTAGGGTTTAGGGTTTAGGGTTTAGGGTTTAGGGTTTAGGGTTTAGGGTTTAGGGTTTAGGGTTTAGGGTTTAGGGTTTAGGGTTTAGGGTTTAGGGTTTAGGGTTTAGGGTTTAGGGTTTAGGGTTTAGGGTTTAGGGTTTAGGGTTTAGGGTTTAGGGTTTAGGGTTTAGGGTTTAGGGTTTAGGGTTTAGGGTTTAGGGTTTAGGGTTTAGGGTTTAGGGTTTAGGGTTTAGGGTTTAGGGTTTAGGGTTTAGGGTTTAGGGTTTAGGGTTTAGGGTTTAGGGTTTAGGGTTTAGGGTTTAGGGTTTAGGGTTTAGGGTTTAGGGTTTAGGGTTTAGGGTTTAGGGTTTAGGGTTTAGGGTTTAGGGTTTAGGGTTTAGGGTTTAGGGTTTAGGGTTTAGGGTTTAGGGTTTAGGGTTTAGGGTTTAGGGTTTAGGGTTTAGGGTTTAGGGTTTAGGGTTTAGGGTTTAGGGTTTAGGGTTTAGGGTTTAGGGTTTAGGGTTTAGGGTTTAGGGTTTAGGGTTTAGGGTTTAGGGTTTAGGGTTTAGGGTTTAGGGTTTAGGGTTTAGGGTTTAGGGTTTAGGGTTTAGGGTTTAGGGTTTAGGGTTTAGGGTTTAGGGTTTAGGGTTTAGGGTTTAGGGTTTAGGGTTTAGGGTTTAGGGTTTAGGGTTTAGGGTTTAGGGTTTAGGGTTTAGGGTTTAGGGTTTAGGGTTTAGGGTTTAGGGTTTAGGGTTTAGGGTTTAGGGTTTAGGGTTTAGGGTTTAGGGTTTAGGGTTTAGGGTTTAGGGTTTAGGGTTTAGGGTTTAGGGTTTAGGGTTTAGGGTTTAGGGTTTAGGGTTTAGGGTTTAGGGTTTAGGGTTTAGGGTTTAGGGTTTAGGGTTTAGGGTTTAGGGTTTAGGGTTTAGGGTTTAGGGTTTAGGGTTTAGGGTTTAGGGTTTAGGGTTTAGGGTTTAGGGTTTAGGGTTTAGGGTTTAGGGTTTAGGGTTTAGGGTTTAGGGTTTAGGGTTTAGGGTTTAGGGTTTAGGGTTTAGGGTTTAGGGTTTAGGGTTTAGGGTTTAGGGTTTAGGGTTTAGGGTTTAGGGTTTAGGGTTTAGGGTTTAGGGTTTAGGGTTTAGGGTTTAGGGTTTAGGGTTTAGGGTTTAGGGTTTAGGGTTTAGGGTTTAGGGTTTAGGGTTTAGGGTTTAGGGTTTAGGGTTTAGGGTTTAGGGTTTAGGGTTTAGGGTTTAGGGTTTAGGGTTTAGGGTTTAGGGTTTAGGGTTTAGGGTTTAGGGTTTAGGGTTTAGGGTTTAGGGTTTAGGGTTTAGGGTTTAGGGTTTAGGGTTTAGGGTTTAGGGTTTAGGGTTTAGGGTTTAGGGTTTAGGGTTTAGGGTTTAGGGTTTAGGGTTTAGGGTTTAGGGTTTAGGGTTTAGGGTTTAGGGTTTAGGGTTTAGGGTTTAGGGTTTAGGGTTTAGGGTTTAGGGTTTAGGGTTTAGGGTTTAGGGTTTAGGGTTTAGGGTTTAGGGTTTAGGGTTTAGGGTTTAGGGTTTAGGGTTTAGGGTTTAGGGTTTAGGGTTTAGGGTTTAGGGTTTAGGGTTTAGGGTTTAGGGTTTAGGGTTTAGGGTTTAGGGTTTAGGGTTTAGGGTTTAGGGTTTAGGGTTTAGGGTTTAGGGTTTAGGGTTTAGGGTTTAGGGTTTAGGGTTTAGGGTTTAGGGTTTAGGGTTTAGGGTTTAGGGTTTAGGGTTTAGGGTTTAGGGTTTAGGGTTTAGGGTTTAGGGTTTAGGGTTTAGGGTTTAGGGTTTAGGGTTTAGGGTTTAGGGTTTAGGGTTTAGGGTTTAGGGTTTAGGGTTTAGGGTTTAGGGTTTAGGGTTTAGGGTTTAGGGTTTAGGGTTTAGGGTTTAGGGTTTAGGGTTTAGGGTTTAGGGTTTAGGGTTTAGGGTTTAGGGTTTAGGGTTTAGGGTTTAGGGTTTAGGGTTTAGGGTTTAGGGTTTAGGGTTTAGGGTTTAGGGTTTAGGGTTTAGGGTTTAGGGTTTAGGGTTTAGGGTTTAGGGTTTAGGGTTTAGGGTTTAGGGTTTAGGGTTTAGGGTTTAGGGTTTAGGGTTTAGGGTTTAGGGTTTAGGGTTTAGGGTTTAGGGTTTAGGGTTTAGGGTTTAG
>CM024711.1:5000-7500 GCA_014182895.1 Angophora floribunda | reverse complement strand
TTAGGGTTTAGGGTTTAGGGTTTAGGGTTTAGGGTTTAGGGTTTAGGGTTTAGGGTTTAGGGTTTAGGGTTTAGGGTTTAGGGTTTAGGGTTTAGGGTTTAGGGTTTAGGGTTTAGGGTTTAGGGTTTAGGGTTTAGGGTTTAGGGTTTAGGGTTTAGGGTTTAGGGTTTAGGGTTTAGGGTTTAGGGTTTAGGGTTTAGGGTTTAGGGTTTAGGGTTTAGGGTTTAGGGTTTAGGGTTTAGGGTTTAGGGTTTAGGGTTTAGGGTTTAGGGTTTAGGGTTTAGGGTTTAGGGTTTAGGGTTTAGGGTTTAGGGTTTAGGGTTTAGGGTTTAGGGTTTAGGGTTTAGGGTTTAGGGTTTAGGGTTTAGGGGGTTTAGGGTTTAGGGTTTAGGGTTTAGGGTTTAGGGTTTAGGGTTTAGGGTTTAGGGTTTAGGGTTTAGGGTTTAGGGTTTAGGGTTTAGGGTTTAGGGTTTAGGGTTTAGGGTTTAGGGTTTAGGGTTTAGGGTTTAGGGTTTAGGGTTTAGGGTTTAGGGTTTAGGGTTTAGGGTTTAGGGTTTAGGGTTTAGGGTTTAGGGTTTAGGGTTTAGGGTTTAGGGTTTAGGGTTTAGGGTTTAGGGTTTAGGGTTTAGGGTTTAGGGTTTAGGGTTTAGGGTTTAGGGTTTAGGGTTTAGGGTTTAGGGTTTAGGGTTTAGGGTTTAGGGTTTAGGGTTTAGGGTTTAGGGTTTAGGGTTTAGGGTTTAGGGTTTAGGGTTTAGGGTTTAGGGTTTAGGGTTTAGGGTTTAGGGTTTAGGGTTTAGGGTTTAGGGTTTAGGGTTTAGGGTTTAGGGTTTAGGGTTTAGGGTTTAGGGTTTAGGGTTTAGGGTTTAGGTTTTTAGGGTTTAGGGTTTAGGGTTTAGGGTTTAGGGTTTAGGGTTTAGGGTTTAGGGTTTAGGGTTTAGGGTTTAGGGTTTAGGGTTTAGGGTTTAGGGTTTAGGGTTTAGGGTTTAGGGTTTAGGGTTTAGGGTTTAGGGTTTAGGGTTTAGGGTTTAGGGTTTAGGGTTTAGGGTTTAGGGTTTAGGGTTTAGGGTTTAGGGTTTAGGGTTTAGGGTTTAGGGTTTAGGGTTTAGGGTTTAGGGTTTAGGGTTTAGGGTTTAGGGTTTAGGGTTTAGGGTTTAGGGTTTAGGGTTTAGGGTTTAGGGTTTAGGGTTTAGGGTTTAGGGTTTAGGGTTTAGGGTTTAGGGTTTAGGGTTTAGGGTTTAGGGTTTAGGGTTTAGGGTTTAGGGTTTAGGGTTTAGGGTTTAGGGTTTAGGGTTTAGGGTTTAGGGTTTAGGGTTTAGGGTTTAGGGTTTAGGGTTTAGGGTTTAGGGTTTAGGGTTTAGGGTTTAGGGTTTAGGGTTTAGGGTTTAGGGTTTAGGGTTTAGGGTTTAGGGTTTAGGGTTTAGGGTTTAGGGTTTAGGGTTTAGGGTTTAGGGTTTAGGGTTTAGGGTTTAGGGTTTAGGGTTTAGGGTTTAGGGTTTAGGGTTTAGGGTTTAGGGTTTAGGGTTTAGGGTTTAGGGTTTAGGGTTTAGGGTTTAGGGTTTAGGGTTTAGGGTTTAGGGTTTAGGGTTTAGGGTTTAGGGTTTAGGGTTTAGGGTTTAGGGTTTAGGGTTTAGGGTTTAGGGTTTAGGGTTTAGGGTTTAGGGTTTAGGGTTTAGGGTTTAGGGTTTAGGGTTTAGGGTTTAGGGTTTAGGGTTTAGGGTTTAGGGTTTAGGGTTTAGGGTTTAGGGTTTAGGGTTTAGGGTTTAGGGTTTAGGGTTTAGGGTTTAGGGTTTAGGGTTTAGGGTTTAGGGTTTAGGGTTTAGGGTTTAGGGTTTAGGGTTTAGGGTTTAGGGTTTAGGGTTTAGGGTTTAGGGTTTAGGGTTTAGGGTTTAGGGTTTAGGGTTTAGGGTTTAGGGTTTAGGGTTTAGGGTTTAGGGTTTAGGGTTTAGGGTTTAGGGTTTAGGGTTTAGGGTTTAGGGTTTAGGGTTTAGGGTTTAGGGTTTAGGGTTTAGGGTTTAGGGTTTAGGGTTTAGGGTTTAGGGTTTAGGGTTTAGGGTTTAGGGTTTAGGGTTTAGGGTTTAGGGTTTAGGGTTTAGGGTTTAGGGTTTAGGGTTTAGGGTTTAGGGTTTAGGGTTTAGGGTTTAGGGTTTAGGGTTTAGGGTTTAGGGTTTAGGGTTTAGGGTTTAGGGTTTAGGGTTTAGGGTTTAGGGTTTAGGGTTTAGGGTTTAGGGTTTAGGGTTTAGGGTTTAGGGTTTAGGGTTTAGGGTTTAGGGTTTAGGGTTTAGGGTTTAGGGTTTAGGGTTTAGGGTTTAGGGTTTAGGGTTTAGGGTTTAGGGTTTAGGGTTTAGGGTTTAGGGTTTAGGGTTTAGGGTTTAGGGTTTAGGGTTTAGGGTTTAGGGGGTTTAGGGTTTAGGGTTTAGGGTTTAGGGTTTAGGGTTTAGGGTTTAGGGTTTAGGGTTTAGGGTTTAGGGTTTAGGGTTTAGGGTTTAGGGTTTAGGGTTTA